>JARGCV010001039.1:85000-117500 GCA_034064705.1 Bothrops alternatus
GGCCAGATCCTGAAGTGGAAACTCAAGTATTTTGGCCACCTAATGAGAAGGAAGGACTCCCTGGAGAAGAGCCTGATGCTGGGAAAGATGGAGGGCAAGAGAAGGAGGGGACAATGACAGAGAATGAGGTGGCTGGATGGAGTCACTGAAGCAGGAGGCAGGAGCTTCAATGGACTCCAGAAGATGGTAGAGGGCAGGAAGGCCTGGAGGAGATCAACCCTGACTGCTCTTTAGAAGGCCAGATCCTGAAGTGGAAACTCAAGTATTTTGGCCACCTAATGAGAAGGAAGGACTCCCTGGAGAAGAGCCTGATGCTGGGAAAGATGGAGGGCAAGAGAAGAAGGGGACAATGACAGAGAAGGAGGTGGCTGGATGGAGTCACTGAAGCAGTAGGCAGGAGCTTCAAGGGACTCCAGAAGATGGTAGAGGACAGGATGGCCTGGAGGAACATGGTCCATGGGGTCACGATGGGTTGGACACGACTTCACAATTAACAACAATGGGCTGGATGGAGTTTATTTCAGCATTGTTCATGGCTCTCTTTCATTTAGCATAGGTAACCCTTGATCTACGACCAGAATGGAGCCCAACATTTAGGTCGCTAAGTGAGACACTTGTTAAGTCCTAGTTTACAACCTTTCTTGTCACCATTGTTAAGATGCAGTTGTTAAGTTTGTTCAATGAATGGCGCTTCCCCCTTTTGCCTTACTGCAGACAGATAGACTTTTGAAAAACGATTTACCGGTTAAAAATCAATTTACCTTGGCATTAATCATCAGATAAAGGAAGGATGAACAAATCACATCCAGCCAAGTTCTCTCCAGACATTGACTGACACCATTCCTGTTAGGTTTGTCACAGGTGGTTTCCTAAGGTTTGATCGGCCAACTTTATATCTAAATATTTTCTATAACCAAAAGACATCCTTATGAGTCAGTCCCTCTTCGTGCTGTTTAGCTGGCCTGGTTTTCTTTTAATTTTCATTCCAGAAGGGCTGATCATAATAGCGGTGGGTGGCGTAACACAACACTGTTAATCCTCAAATCTCAAATAGTGGATAAAGCAGAGTGTTGGTGTCTAAGGGAGCATGAATGTCTAAAGCAGGGGTCTTCAAACTTGGCCCTTTTATGACTTGTGGACTTCAACTCCCAGAATTCCTCAGCCAGGCACGCTGGGACGGGAGGCTAAAACATATAAGGAACGATTGCTGGAATTGGGTATGTCCAGTTTAATGAAGAGAAGGACGAGGGGTGACATGATAGCATGTTCCAATAGCTCAGGGACTGCCACAAAGAAGAGGGAGTCAAGCTATTGTAAGCCGCCCTGGGTCTTAGGAGAAGGGCGGCATATAAGTCTAATAATAAATAAAAGAAATAAATAAATATTCTCCAAACTAAAGGCTCCAGAGGGTATAAAAACCCACTCCCTACATGTGCTCACTCTCTTTTCTTCCAGATCCATCTTTCTGTCTGGCTCTCCTCTTCAATAAATTGCAACCTTCTTTCTAAAGCAGTCGCCATGTTGTTTATTCCCGGCTTGGACTGAACCCTGATGAAGACTTTCCCCTCAACATGCTCAAACTTTTTCTTTTACTGTGTCCCGGTAGAAATCCCTACCTCAACCAGCACAGTTTGCACATACATTTTGGTGCTTGGAGAATTTATTTATTTATATTTTTTTCCCTAAACTGCCCTTCTCTCTCATATGTTGTTCCTAGAGGTAAACCAGTCAGATGCATTGGAAAATAATATTTTTTTTCCTGGTCTGGAGGATTTTGCTGAAGCCTTTCCATTCATTTAGCAGAGAAAGGACAAAGAGTTTATTTATTTATTTATTTAAATCACATTTATACGCCGCCCCTCTCCAAAGACCCGGGGCGGCTCACAACAAAAAATACTACAATAATTTTAAAAAATAACACATTCATACCACACACAAACTCAATCAATTCACATGCACTGATGGCGGGACACTCTTAGGGCCGAGGGGCAGAGCGCAGCTCGTATGCCCCAAGCCTGTCGGCATAGATGTGTCTTCAATCCTTTCCGGAAGGCTAGGAGGGAGGAAGCAGTACGAACCTCCGAGGGAAGCTGGTTCCAGAGGGCTGGGGCAGCAACGGAGAAGGCCCTTGCCCTAGGTCCCGCCAGATGGCATTGTTTAACGGACGGGACTCGTAGGAGGCCAACCCTGTGTGTCCTAACCGTCGCTGGGATTCATGAGCCTCCATTTGCTTTTGTTTTTGCAGCACGAAGTCAAAAAACAAAACAAAACAGTAGCAAACTGTTCTACACGCTGTGAGTTTACACAACTGAACACCCACCTGGAGTTTGCTGCTGTCGTCGGTGGTTGTATTGAATGCCCTGTAGAGAAAAGTGGACCTTTTATGTTTTAGCCTCCATTGATTGTGTGTTTGAATGTTGTATGTATGGATTCTTGGTTTGTATGTTGTTATTGTTATTAAATTTTTATGTGTACCCATATTGTTGTTGTGAGCCGCCCCGAGTCTCGGGAGAGGGGCGGCATACAAATTTAATAAATAAATAAATAAATACAGCCAGCCGTTTCCCCTTGTAAAAAGGATTGCACTTTTTTTGAGGCTTCCTTTGTGGTTGCTGGTTTGTAACCCAAACTGGAAGAGTCTTTCCTTGCCTACCGAAAGAGGATTTTAAAAAACTGGCTGTTTTCAAGAAATTCCGGCTTCTTCTTTTTTCCCCTAGTGGCTTTTTATTTTGGAAAAAAAAAAGTGATTGCAGTGTGGAACTGTGGAACTGAAACTCTAGAAAGAGCGCAGAGAAGAGGGAAGGTAAGACTTTCCCATTTCCATCCTTAAAACTGCTCCAATTATCCAAATCACGATTTGGCAGTGGGGAGGGGGGGGCACGGTGGGCCCATTCCACCCCTAATTTGGAAAAAAAAAAGCCAGATCAATTGAAGCAATTGTTAACACTCAATGGGGCTGCACAGTTTCCACCCTTGGTTGGGTCAATTGTAGACCGCACACTAAAAAGCAGAGACGCCACCCTGCCAACAAAAGTGCGTATAGTCAAGGCCCTGGTTTTCCCAGTTGCAATGTAGGTCCGTGAAAGTTGGACTGTAAGAAAGGCTGAGCGCCAAAGAATGGAGGCCTTTGAGCTATGGTGCTGGAGAAGACTCCTGCGAGTCCCCTGGACTGCATGGCGATCCAGCCGGTCAGTCCTAGAGGAGATCAACCCCGACTGTTCTTTAGAAGGCCAGATCCTGAAGCTGAAACTCAAGTACTTTGGCCACCTAATGAGAAGGAAGGACTCCCTGGAGAAGAGCCTGATGCTGGGAAAGATGGAAGGCAAGAGAAGAAGGGGACAATGACAGAGAAGGAGGTGGCTGGATGGAGTCCCTGAAGCAGGAAGCATGAACTTCAATGGACTCCAGAAGATGGTAGAGAGACAGGAAGGCCTGGAGGAGATCAACCCCGACTGCTCTTGAGAAGGCCAGATCCTGAAGTGGAAACTCAAGGACTTTGGCCACCTAATGAGAAGGAAGGACTCCCTGGAGAAGAGCCTAATGCTGGGAAAGACGGAGGGCAAGAGAAGAAGGGGACAATGACAGAGAAGGAGGTGGCTGGATGGAGTCCCTGAAGAAGCAGGCGTGAACTTCAATGGACTCCAGAAGATGGTAGACCTGGAGGAGATCAACCCTGACTGCTCTTTAGAAGGCCAGATCCTGAAGTTGAAACTCAAATACTTTGGCCACCTAATGAGAGGGAAGGACCTTTGGGATAACTATGACCTGGATGATTGAGAATCTCCAAGCCAGTGGGAATGCATGGCTGTGGTTGTCTATTAGTTGTGAGATTGGGTTCTTTCATTATTGTGAATGCTTTTATTTGCAACTCACAGGTTCATAGGAATATTTCTATTTTTTTAAAAAAAATAATTAACTTTAATGGCAAACATCTGGAGCTCAGGTGTAGGATGAAGGCGAAAGTGTGTTCTCTGAGCTTGTGGGTTGGTTTCTGAATATTTTGATACCAGGCTAGGTAACCTCTTCAGCGGAGTTTGGGGGACGATGTCAGTGTCAGTGTTCTTCTGTTTATAAGGGCTTCAGGTGTGAGTGTGTCAAGGGAGGGTCTTGTGACGGGCCAGGTGTGAGTCTCAATGAGAGCCTTGTAATGGGTCTTGTCAGTGGTGGGATTCAAATACGTGAACAACCAGTTCTCTGTATGGATGCCGCTTCCGGAAGTCCGTTCTGGGCCTGGGCAACAAAAAAAAATAGCTACCGGTTCTGCCGAAGTGGTGCGAACTGGCTGAATCCCACCACTGGGTCTTGTGATGGGGAGGTTATATCAGGTCAGGTCAGAACCAGCCTACAAATCCTTCAGAATCCAAATCAACCGCACAGCCAATAGTAGTAACTGTGAGAGGGACCTCGGAGTCCTAATGGACAACCACCAAAATAGGAGCCAGCCGTGTGCTGCAGCTGCCAAAAAAGCCAACACAGTGCTGGGCTGCATGAACAGAGGGATAGAATCAAGATCACGTGAAGTGTTAATACCATTTTACAAGGCCTTGGTAAGGCCACACTTGGAATACTGTATCCAGTTTTGGTCACCACAATGTAAAAAAAGATGTTGAGACTCTAGAAAGAGTGCAGAGAAGATCAACAAAGATGATCAGGAGACTGGAGGCAAAAACATACAAGGAACGGTTGCTGGAATTGGGAATGTCTAGTTTAGTGAAGAGAAAGACGAGGGGGGACATGATGGCAGTGTTCCAATATCTCAGGGGCTGCCACAAAGAAGAGGGAGTCAAGCTATTCTCCAAAGCGCCTGAAGGTAGGACAAGTAGCGGCTGGAAACTGATCAAAGAGAGAAGCAACTTAGAACTAAGGAGAAACTTCCTGACAGATAGAACAATTAACCAGTGGAACCACCTGCCTCCAGAAGTGGTGAAGGCTCCAACACTGGAAGTTTTTAAGAAGAGATTGGACAGCCGTTTGTCTGAAATGGGATAGGGTTTCCTGCCTGAGCAGGGGTTGGACTAGATGACCTCCAAAGTCCTTTCCAACTTTATTGTTATTATTATTATTATTAGAGGCAGCATTGACCCTCAACCATCCCGCACAATTTTATTTATTTATTCATTTATTTATTTATTTATTTATTTATTTATTTATTTATTTATTTATTTATTTAATTCAGTCTTGTATGCCGCTCCTCTCCGGAGACTCAGAGCGGCTAACAACATGTATATAAAACATCAAATTCCAATACAAGTCCAAATAAAAAAATATCTAAAAAACAAACTAACACCCACTCATATTCACCATTCAATCCACAATCATCCCCAGGCCTGCCGGCAGAGGTAAGTTTTAAGGTTTTTACGGAAGGCCAGGAGCGTGGGAGAAATGCGGACTTTAGGAGGCAGTTGGTTCCAGAGGGCGGGCGCCACAACAGAGAAGGCCCTCCCCCTAGGACCCGCCAGACGACATTGTTTCGCTGACGGGACCCGGAGGAGGCCGACCCTGTGCGCTCTCACCGGTCGTAGGGAAGTATGTGGCAGAAGACAGTCCCGTAAGTATCCTGGTCCCATGCCATGAAGGGCTTTATAGGTAATGACCAACACTTTGAATTGTGCTCGGAGACCGATAGGCAGCCAATGCAGCATGCGGAGAGTTGACGAAATGTGGGCACGACGGGGCAGGCCCACAACCGCTCGCGCAATCCCCCACACAATCCCCCACACACCAGCAGTTCACCTCCCAATGACCCTCACCTGATGTAACTTCCCCATCACAACACCCATCACAAGACACATCACTGATGACTCATTCCTAACCCATCACAAAACCTTCACTCGACACATCCACACCTGAACCCTTATAAACAAAAGAACATGGACACTGGCATTGTCCCCCAAACTCAGCTGAAGAGGTCACCTAGCCTGGACACCAACCCAGAAGCTCGGAGAAGAAACCTTCACCCTCAAAATTAAGTAGATCATTTTTTTTAATCCTGAGTATATATCGAGCAACTCTATGCCACTCAGGATTGGCAAACTGGAGGGCAGCCTTTAAACCCTGTATATCAATAAGTAGTTGCATAAACACAGCTACAAAGAGGAACGATCAACAAAAACATGGAATAGCATAACTGTACATTTATTGCCCAATGTATCTCCCACATAAGGCCGACGGTGTTCATTAAACGCCACCGAGGAGCCTCGTAGACCTGAAAAATTAGCTTTGTTTGAAGATCATAACAAACATCGTAAATGTTTTTTTTGAGGATCGACACCCTGAATGTTGCCCTATTGAAAACGCCAAGTTTCTATTTCAACATTCTATTTATTGTCCATATTTCTTCTACTTTTACTACCAGTAAAAGTAAATGGTTGGTTTTGTCTCTTTAAAAAAAAAACCCAAAAGACACTTTTATTCAAAGCTATAGCAGTTTAATAGGCAGTGGAATGTCTGCTGAAAAGAAAAAGCTTTTAGGCTGAAGGTAGCATCATTCAATTATTTTTGACAGAATAAATGGCTTTCTGTTTTTTGGGCTATCTGGAGATAGATAGACTCAATGAAGTCCCATTCGTCATCTTCAGGCTGGTGTTTTTGGCTTCGTGCTTCTAGGAATAATAATGTGCTTCTTGTTCTTCTTGTTCCTAGAAGCACGAAGCCAAAAAGATGATGAATGGGACTTCGTCGAAACGTCGCCGAGACACTTCCAATTTTAAGCGGGATATATATATATATATATATATATATATATATATATATATATATATATATATATATATATATATATATATATATATATATATATATATATATATATATATATATATATATATGTTTTTTTTATTTAAATTGCTAACAAAGAATAAGGGAGAACTGGGATAGCTATTTCGAGTTTCTTAACTCTCTTCAGCCAGAACTTACCCTTCTGAGATTCGAATCTGGGCTGTCTACATGTTAGGCAGTTGTATTAACCTCTAGGCCACAGGCTCTTTCTCACTTTGTCAGCAGTATCAGGGAGGGAAGAGATTTATATCGAGTGTTTCTTTTTTTTTTGAATTGCACCCTGTAAACCCAAATATGGGAGAAAGAAATCTCCCATATACAAACACCCGCGAAAACCTCAGAAAACAAAAATCCACCTGTTGCATTGTGCACACGTCTGCTGTAATTCTGGGTTCTGCCTTGTGAATTTTTTTATTCTAAAAATGTAATTAATTTACTAACTTTTCAAAGGAAACCACCATTGGCTAGAAACAGAAAGAAATGATAGGTTACGTTTGGGATTGGAGGAGTAGAAATGTTTATGATTATAGAAATGTTGAATTTTAGATCAAAAGGCATTTTGTATTTGTAACTGTATGGGAGAAAGTTGGAACTTCCTTCCTTCCTTCCTTCCTTCCTTCCTTCCTTCCTTCCTTCCTTCCTTCCTTCCTTCCTTCCTTCCTTCCTTCCTTCCTTCTTCTCTTCTGCTGTTTTTATTCCTTTCTCCTGTTCTTTACCCTCCCTCCATCCCTCCCTTCTTCTCCTATTCTTTATTTGTCCTTCCTTCCTCCTTTGTTCATTACCCTTCCTTCCTTTTTCCTTCCTGCTTCTCTTCTTCTGTTCTTTATTCCTTCCTTCCTTTCTCCTTTGTTCTTTACCCTTCCCTCCTTCCTTCCTTCCTTCCTCTCTTCTACTTTCTTTATTCCTCCTTCCTCTCCTGTGGTTTTTCCTTCCTTCCCTTCCTTCTTCTCTTCTTTATTCCTCCTTCCTTCCTTTCTCCTTTGTTCTTTACCCCTCCCTCCCTCCTTCCTTCTCTTCCTTCCTTCCTCTCGTCTACTCTCTTTATTCCTCCTTCCTTTCTCCTGTTGTTTTCCTTCCTTCCCTCCCTTCCTTCTTCTCCTGTTCTTTATTCCTTCTTTCCTTTCTCCTTTGTTCTTTACCACTCCCTCCCTCCTTCCCTTCTTCTCTTCTACTCTGTTCTTTATTCCTCCTTCCTTTCTCCTCTGTTCTTTCCCCTCCCTCCCTCCCTCCCTCCCTTCCTTCTTCTGCTTCTTTTCTTTTGTGTTCTTTTCTTTCTTTTCTCTTTTCCTCCGCCTTCCCTTCCCTATCTCCCCCCCCTTCTTAATCATTCTTTTCCCTCGGTGGGCTTTGATCTTCTCCGGGACGTTTCTATCAAGGACCCCTGGCTGTCTCCGCGCCCGGGGGCGCCTCTCCCCTCTCCGCCACCCAGCGCAAAGCGCAAAGCGCAGCCGGCGCAAAGCGCAGCCTTCCCTCGCTCCGGGCTGGCGGCCCCGCGGGCGGCGCCCGGGGAAGGCGGAGCCGGCCGGGGCGGGGGGCAAAGCCCCACCGGGGCCCGAGCTGATAAAGGGCCGGGCGGGGCGCGGCGGCCGCTCAGCCTGGGGAGCACAGCGGGTCAGCGGCAGCGCTTGGAGATGCGGCGCGCCAGCCGAGACTACTCCAAGTACTTGCGCGGCGCCGAGGAGCTGGGCGCCGGCGCCGAGTGCGGCTCCTCTCCGCCGCCCTCCTCGCAGCAGCCGGCCGGGGTGGCGCCCGCCCCGTCCGGCTCCCCGTCCGCCTCCAGAGCCCTCCTGGCCGCCCTGGTCCTGCTGGGGCTCGGCCAGGTGATCTGCAGCCTGGCGCTCTTCCTCTACTTCAAAGCGCAGGTAAGGCGCCGGGAGGGATTCCCCCTGGCTCCCCGGAAAGGTTGGGGTGGGGGGCGCAGAGAGGGACGGGTGGGGTGGGGGGTCTCCATCCCTAGGTGGATCTCATCTGGAAGATCCCGCCCCCCCCCCGAGATCTGTTCAAATCAGGTCGAACGAAACCAGAGATGGTCAAAGGCTGGCCAACTTCGCGTCTATGTTTTTGCCAAGTTCTTTCCTTGGCATGCGGGTTTCGCGCCTCGGGTTTCGCGAAGTGCTTTCCTTGGCTTGCAAATGTCGCCTCTGGCTTTGCCAAGTTCTTTCCCTGGCGTGCGGGTGTCGCACCTCTGTTTTACGAAGTCCTTTTCCCTGGCTGGCGAAGATTTGGCTTGCCAAGTTTTGCGAAGTTCTTTCCTGGGCTGGTGGGTTTCGCCTCTGGTTTCGCGAAGTGCTTTCCTTGGCTTGCAAAGTTCGCCTCTGCCTTTGCCAAGTTCTTTCCCTGGCGTGCGGGTGTCGCCTCTGTTTTGCGAAGTCCTTTTCCCTGGCTGGCGAAGATTTGGCTTGCCAAGTTTTGCGAAGTTCTTTCCTGGGCTGGTGGATTTCGCCTCTGGTTTCGCGAAGTTCTTTCCTTGGCTTGCAAATGTTGCATCTGGCTTTGCAAAGTTCTTTCCTTGGCGTGCGGGTTTCGCGCCTCTGTTTCCCGAAGTCCTTTTCCTTGGCTTGCAAAGATTTCGCTTGCCAAGTTTTGCGAAGTTCTTTCCTTGGCTGGTGGGTTTCGCCTCTGGTTTCGCGAAGTCCTTTCCTTGGCTTGCAGATTTCGCGTCTGGCTTTGCGAAGTTCTTTCCTTGGCCTGCGGGTTTCGCGCCTGGTTTCGCGAAGTTCTTTCCTTGGCCTACGGGTTTCGCCTCTGGTTTCGCAAAGTCCTTTCCTCGCCTTGCCAAGATTTCGCCTCTGTTTGGGGCCAGATGGCTGCTCTGCAATTTGGGCCAGGCGGGTCGTTGTTTCCTGACTCTTTCAGGGTCCCCCGTTTGTTTCCGACCCACCAGCCAAGGCGGGGTATCCTTAGGGTGGCCAAGCCCTGGGGGTGCCTGCAGGGTCGGGGGGGGGTGCATGTTAAGAGACCGATCGGGGACCAATGAACCAGGGGAATGAGAGTGACTACTAGTTGGCCAAGTTGGGGTGGCATTCCTTGGCAATGCTTCCTTCACCTTGGCTGCTTTCTTTCAGATGCCAACATGATGTCGAGGGGCAGGCACCCCCCCCCACGGAAAGCTAGAGTCAGAGCTAGCTAAGTTTAGTAAACTGGGCGCCCCCCACCCTCAAGTTGGGAAGAAATTGGAAAGGGGAAAACGTTGAAGTTCAGACTGGATGAAGCTGCAGGCCTGGGCACAATGAAATGGCCCCCCTTTTCAAGTTGCTGAAGTGTGCCTGTGACAGCAGGGTGATTGGATGGGGAGGGGGGTTTCTCGGGGTCTTGGCCAACTGGGTGTTGATATTGGCCGGATTTATGAGGTGTGAATATTTTCTACTCTACTTGAAATCAAGGTCAAAGCGGGGATGTTTGCACCGTGCAGAGTTAAGAAGGTAAAAGTCCTGAGTCTTCCTCTTTCCCCTGCCTCTCCTTTTCTCCCTCTCCTTCTCCCTCCCACCCTCCCTCTCTCCCTTCCTCTCTCCTTGCCACCCCCTCTCTCTTACCTTCTCCCTCTCCCTTCCTCCCTCCCACCCTCCCTCTCCCTTCCCTTCTCCCTCTCCCTCTTTCTCCGTCTCTCCCTTCCCCTCTCCCTCCCTCTCCCTTACCTTCTCCCTCTCTTCCTCCTTCTCCCTCTCTTCCTCTCCCCTTCCTCCCTCTTGCTCTACCCCTTCCTCTCTTCCTCTCTCCCCTCCCCTCTCTCTCCCCTCCCCTCTCTCCCTCCCTCTCTCTCCTCCTTCCCTCTCCCTTACCCTCTTTCCCTCCCTCTCTTCCTCCCTCTCTCCCTTCCTCCCTCTCTCTCCTCTCCTCCCCTCTCCCTCTCCCTTTCCCTCCTTCTCCCTCTCTTCCTCTCCCCCTTCTTCCCTCTCTCCCTCCCTCCCTTTCTCTCTCCTCTCCTCTTCTTCCCTCTTCCTCTTCCTCTCCCTGTCTCCCTCTCTTCTTCTCCCCCTCCCTCCCTCTCTCTCCCTCCCTCTCTCTCCCTCCCTCTCTCTTACCCTCTTCCTCTTTCCCTCCCTCTCTTTCTCTCCCCTTCCTCCCTCTCCCTCTGCCCCTCCCTCCCTCGCTCTCTCTTCCTCTCTCCCTTCCCTTCTCTGTCTCTCCCCCTCCCCCTGTCCCTCTCCCTCTAGCCCCCTCCTTTTCTCTCGCTCTGCCCCTCCCTCTTCCTCTCCCTCAATCTCAGTCTCTTTCTCTCTCTCTCTTTAAGGCAGATCAGTTTTATATCCCAATTAGAAAGTTTGGGTTGCCCAAGGCCATCGGAAGGAACGGATTTCAAGGCAGCTGGCAACGGTGAATCCTGGATAACTGGAGGCTTGTTTAGGGAAGTGAAAAGAGCTGATGCCTGTCAAACTGCAGTTCTGGAGGGCAAGCCAAAACTGTGGGAGTTCTCAGAAGCAAAGCCGCAGGCCCCCCACCCCTCCCCGGGATTTTAAAGATGGGGAGGGGGACATTCTCCCCACCCAGGGCAAGATCTCATTCTGGCCAGGGCTTCCAAGCCTACAATTGTCATCACCAACTCCAGCAAAGCTTGTCCAGTGTGGTTGAGATGCCTGATAGTTTAATTATTTCACACATTGTTCCCCAAGTGACCGAAAGCCCGTTTCTCGTATTTTTGTATTTTCAATGGCTTTTCAAAGACGTTTTTTTTTTTGCAGCCTGCTCATCCCCACTCTGAGAAATGGACAAATTTATCCTTGTGTCCATGTTCTGGGGTTTATTTGCTGAAGAGCAGAAGATGTGATTGGGAGACACACACACACACACACACACACACACACACACACACACACACACACACATTCGCTGGGGGAAACGGCTGACTTGTTAGGTCTGGCCTCGGTTCAAAGTTTATTTTTTTTCTTCTCCCCCTAAATTTGGCCAAAGGATAAAATAATGTTTCTTTTCTTTCTGGGGGGGGGGGGTTCGAGAAATGCCTTAATCTCTCATTTGGGGAAAAGCAGGCCCCACGCTAGCGAAGAGGGCTTTTATTGTGGGCAACGCAATACACAATGCACGCTAGATTTGAATTGCTAGGGGGGGAGAGAATTGGGGGGGGGGGGAAGAATCTCCAGTGCGGTTTAGATTTGGGGTTACGAAAAGGCCCGTTTGTTTTTTTCTTGGAAATTACCCTGCGAACATTGGTTGAGATGGCTCTCTTGCCTTTTCAGCTTTCCTTTTCAAACAAACCCCCCCCCCAAACTTTAAAAGGAAGTTAAAAGCTGATGTTCGCTGAGGTTTCCCCCCCACACACACACACTGCTGCAGAAAGCTGTTCTGAGATTAGGTTTTCTCTTTTTCAGATACTTTTTTGAGAAAGAAAAGAAAATTTTCTGGGTCAGGAAAGCATTTGTGTGTCGTATAGCTCCAGGGTCCCTCCCAGCCCTGTTATTCTTGTCCTTCTGTTATCCTGAGTAGGATTTCCTCCCCTGGCGTGATCAATAGCACCAGAGCATGTCAAGATTCTATCCAAGGGACTATTTTTCGCGTTTAAAATTAATCTGGGAAAAAAAAAGAATAATGCCATTTTTAAGTGCCGTCGGCATGCCTAAATAGTAATAAAAAAAACACTCTTCAAAATTCTCTTGCTTTCCCCCCCTCCCCGCCAGAAAAGAGGATTTATTTCATTTATTTCATTTATTTTAACACTCTGGATGGTTCTTTCCGCCCCCCCCACCAGTTCTCTTTTTACTGTGCTAGCCTCAAAAAAGTGAACGTAGTTCCGTTCTGTGTATTTATGACAGGGATAAATGCAGGGGGGATATTTTGTACAGACCTGGTTAACCCATCTCGTCAAAAGGAGGAACTGAAAAAAGAAAGGCGCAGAATCTGGTTGATGTGTTAACACGGCATCCAGCTGCGTGTTTTGACTTTTCCCCGTGAAAGTAAGAAGCAGAGATTCCTGCAGTGGAAGCCAACACAGGGCTGGGCTGCATGAAGGGATAGAATCGAGATCAGGTGAAGGGTTACTACCACTTTACAAGGCCTTGGTAAGGCCACACTTGGAACACGGCATCCAGTTTTGGTCACCGCGATGTAAAAAAGATGTTGAGACTCTAGAAAGAGTGCACAGAAGAGCAACAAAGATGATCGGGGGACTGGAGGCTAAAACATGTATATTATATATATAAGGAACGGTGGCTGGAATTGGGTATGTCTAGTTTAACGAAGAGAAGGACCGGGGGGGGGGGGCGGACAGGATAGCTGTCTTCCAGTATCTCAGGGGCTGCCCCAAAGAAGAGGCAGTCAAGCTGTTCTCCAAAGCGCCTGAAGGCAGGACAAGAAGCAACAGATGGAAACTCATCAAGGAGAGAAGCAACCTGGAATGAAGGAGAAACTTCCTGACAGTGAGAACAATTAACCAGTGGAACAGCCTGCCTCCAGAAGCGGTGAATGCTCCAACACTGGAGATTTTCAAGAAGAGACTGGACAGCCATTTGTCCGAAATGGTATAGTGTTTCCTGCCTGAGCAGGGGGTTGGACTAGATGACCTCCAAGGTCCCTTCCAACTTTATTTATCCCCTAGGTGCTTCCATCTGCTAGGATCCTTGAATACTAACCATATTTAAACCCATGGGATGATCCCTCTCCATCATATCTGGCAAAATGAAGCTCTTCCATTTTGAATGTTGAACTTTTTGCTGGATTCCAGTTCACTGATAAACTGTCTAGACAAAAGCAAGTATACTTGTGGGCTTGGGTTTTACCACAGCCGTCTCACTTCTTGGAAAGTTGTGTGTTCTCCATGCGAACAAGCCAAATATTCCTTGCTGGACTTAAAAAAAATAAAAATAAAAAATCAGCCACATTCAGTTCTTTCTTTTTCGAAACGTTGGATAATATTTTTCGGTCTCTTTCCAGTTTCCTTTGGTTTGTCTGCAATTTCAGAGAGGCAGTTTCTGCGCTGAGAAATATATATCTACGTAACCCAAATCAACTCCTGGGTCTTCTTCTGTAGCATGGCGGCCTATAATATGGCTTAAATTGGCATCAGATAACTTAACCAGCCTGATAACTTTTAACTCTGCAGCAGATAACCAGGTAGTGAATATTGAATTGAAAATGTGGTTAAAGATGTGGCGACAAGAAACTTGTCTGACTGGAGATTATGAAAAGAAGGACCAGGGGGGATGTGATGGCAGTCTTCCAGTATCTCAGGGGCTGCCCCAAAGAAGAGGGAGTCAAGCTCTTCTCCAAAGCACCTGAAGGCAGGACAAGAAGCAATGGATGGAAACTCATCAAGGAGAGAAGCAACCTGGAACTAAGGAGGGAGGGAGGGAGTGTTGTAATGCATCCCACTTGAGCTGACCGTAAGCATTATGTGTATTCACATCGAAGAGGTTTCTAAACGCAGGAACCTTTTGGCTGGGATAATTGCCGTGATTTACAAAGCCTTCAGGCAAGGCAAATTGTTCAGACAGATCAAAAGAGTTTCCTCTATTGCGGAATACACATAAGCAAACAAACTCTTTCTCAGGCTATGTTTAAGATAACTGAAGTTAGATAAGCAGCAGATCGGAAACGGTCTGAAAACAGACACCAAATTAGCCTAAGATCACATGCAAGGATTTACAGACCTTTGACAGTTGAAAACGAAGGTGTTACTTTATAGTTAGATGTAGGAAACATATTATCTTGTAATTGTCTTGTAATCTCCTGACCTCCTGACTAAGCAGGAAATATAATCATTGATGAAACATTTTATATTATGCTATTGTAAAACTGCCAGACTCAAACCTTTTTGTATGTGATTTATTCACGTTGTTTGATGTTAACCAAATAAAGAGAGGAGGCTGATTTCATTCGAATGTCAGTCACCTCAGAGAGAAACCTTGTGTCTTATCTCTACATTCGGCCACCGTGTCTGATCCACATTGAAGCTGCCTGCGGAAGGTAAAGCATCAAGGGAGGGAGGGAGGGAGGGAGGGAGGAAGGAAGGAAGGGCAACGGATGGAAACTAATCAAGGAGAGAAGCAACCTGGAATGAAGGTTCCGGACAGTGAGAACCATCAACTGGTGGAACAACCTGTCTCCAAAAGTGGTGGGTGCTCCAACACTGGAGGTTTTTAAAAAGGACCTGGACCAGCCCTGGTCAAAAATGGTAAGAGAGGGCTGGACTAGAAGACCTCCGAGGTCCCGTCCGACTCCGTTATTCCATTATTCCTTTTCCCCTCTTCCTATCAATTTCTCTCCTCTTAACGTGGAGCCAAGCTTTGCTTCAGGCTGGAATTTGGCTCAGCCACAGAATTAAGGATGTGTTACTGGTGATGTGTTGAAAGGATTCCCCGGGATTTTCCGAGAAGTTTTTATGACATGCTTTGCTCGAAATCTCCTCCTTTTTCTATTTTCTCGTTCCCTTTCTTGGCATCAACTCCACCCGTGGGTCCCCCCCCTTTCCCCCCCCAGAAATGAAATTCTTTATTGTATATGTTCCTCTTCCATAAACATAACATAACATTGGTTGAAGTACCACCTTGCTATTTCTAATAAACAAGCAAAAAATCTTGGATGAGAACAAAAACCATTCCATGGATATCTTTTATTGGTAAATATAGAGAAAAGCTTTGCCTAATTGGTGCTTTTGAACCTTCTTTGAAGAAGGCATTTAAATTCATTTGCTACATTTCTGTGCCCCACAAGAGCCCTGGAGCATTTTTGAGGGGGTGAGAATACAGTGAACGGAGGGGTAAGTGTGTTGAAGCAGAACCAAGGAAGGGGAATGTCTTCATTTATTTCTAAATATATGGTCTTGGAAGTGACCTATTTATCGCCGTAGAAACAGTGGTGGATCTCAGGGGCTTTCAGCCCTATAGGAATTCTCCCTGTCCAGTCACTCGTGGTTTCGCCATTTTCTTAAGCTTTATTTTTCTAACAATGGTTTTGCAATGTGTGGCTTGATTTGGCCACTGCAAGTCGGAATCCCTCATCTAAAGCTCGCCTTTAATATCTAGGGGGCTGCCCCAAAGAAGGGGGGGTTTGTCAAACTATTCTCCAAAGCCCCTGAAGGCAGGACGAGGAGCAACGGATGGAAACTCATCAAGGAGAGAAGCAACCTGGAACTAAGGAGGGAGGGAGGGAGGGAGGGAGGGAGCAAGGAAGGAAGGAAGGAAGGAAGGAAAGAAGGAAGGAAGGAAGGAAGGAAGGAAGGGCAACGGATGGAAACTCATCAAGGAGAGAAGCAACCTGGAACTAAGGAGAAACTTCCTGACAGGGAGGACAATTGACCAGTGGAACAGCTTCCTTCCAGTAGATGTGGGTGCTTTTAAGAAGAG
Source organism: Bothrops alternatus (assembly GCA_034064705.1). NCBI lineage: Eukaryota > Metazoa > Chordata > Lepidosauria > Squamata > Viperidae > Bothrops > Bothrops alternatus. The sequence goes on from JARGCV010001039.1 coordinate 101,071, forward strand.
ACTAAAGAGATTGCTTGACTGAAATCTTATAGTTTCCTCTTTGAGCAGGGGTTGGACTAGAAGACCTCCAGGGTCCCTTCCAACTTGTTTGTTCTGTTATTCTGTCTCTTCACCACTGCTTCCTTTTTCCTTCTCATCCTCTGTCTCTTCTATCTCATAAGCTCAAAAGTGAGGACGATCTCCCCTTCCTTCCTTCCTTCCTTCCTTCCTTCCTTCCTTCCTTCCTTCCTTCCTTCCTTCCTTCCTTCCTTCCTCCCTCCTATTTTTTTCTTCCTTCTTTCCTTCCTTTTCTTCTCTGTTCTTTATTCCTCCTTCCTTCCTTCCTCCCTCCTATTCTTTTTCCTTCCTTCCTTCCTCCCTCCCTCCTTCCTATTCCTTTTCCTTCCTTCCTCCTATTTTTTTCTTCCTTCCTTTTCTTCTCTGTTCTTTATTCCTCCTTCCTTCCTTCCTTCTTTCCTCCCTCCCTCCTATTCTTTTTCCTTCCTTCCTTCTTTCCTTCCTCCCTCCTTCCCTCCCTCCTTCCTTCCTCCCTCCATCCCTCCTTCCTATTTCTTTTCCTTCCTTCCTCCCTCCTATTTTTTTCCTTCCTTCCTTTTCTTCTTCTTTATTCCTTCCTTTATTCCTTCCTTCCTTTTCTTTATTCCTCCTTCCTTCCTTCCTCCCTCCTATTCTTTTTCCTTCCTTCCTTCCTTCCTTCCTTCCTCCCTCCCTCCTATTCCTTTTCCTTCCTTCCTCCCTCCTATTTTTTTCCTTCCTTCCTTTTCTTCTTCTTTATTCCTTCCTTTATTCCTTCCTTCCTTTTCTTTATTCCTCCTTCCTTCCTTCCTCCCTCCTATTCTTTTTCCTTCCTTCCTTCCTTCCTTCCTCCCTCCCTCCTATTCCTTTTCCTTCCTTCCTCCCTCCTATTTTTTCCTTCCTTCCTTCCTTCCTTCCTTCCTTCCTTCCTTCCTTCCTTCCTTTTCTTCTCCTCTGTTCTTTATTCCTCCTTCCTTCCTTCCTTCCTTCCTTCCTTCCTTCCTTCCTTCCTTCTTTTTCTTCTCCTCTGTTCTTTATTCCTCCTTCCTTCCTTCCTCCCATTCCTATTCATTCCTTCCTCCCTCCCTCCCTCCTATCCCTTTTCCTCCCTCCCTCCTTCCCTCCTATTCTTCTTCCTCCTTCCCTCCCTTCTTTTCTTCTCTGTTTTTTATTCCTCCTTCCTTCCTCCCTCTCTCCCTCCTATTCCTTTTCCTTCCTCCCTCCCTTCCTTCCCTCCCTCCCTCCATTCCCGAGACCTTCCTGCAAGTTATACATGCAGTCATTCAATCAACAAAGCCACCTACCTAAAGCTTTGCCCCGCTCTTACTTTGGTCCCAAATCTTACGAGAGACCGGCCAGCAAAATCAAACTTGAAACTCCTCCCAGCTTCTGTTCCTTTGCGTGGCATTTTCCTCAAACGTAAGAAGCCCTCGTGTGGCTGACTCTTCTCTCCCCCGTGAACGAAAAAGAAACACATTAGACCAGGGGTTCTCAACCTTGGCCACTTTAAGACTTGTGGACTTCAATTCCCAGAATTCTGAGAGTTGAAGTCCACAAGTCTTAAAGTTGCCAAGGTTGAGAACCCCTGCATTAGACGATTTCAGGTAGGATGGGGCCACGCTCTTCCTAATCCTGGTTCTCTGGAACAATTGATTGGTTAGAAAAATAGCTCTGGTGCAGATCACTTCCAGGGTTCCTCTTTCTTTAGATGTTGGAAAGAGACAAATTTGGAGCTAGCGCTGTCAACAGCTGCTCATGGTCAGGCAGGAAGAACCTGGTTAACAATGAAGGTCCAATGGTGATTTATTTACAAACAGCCCAAGTACAGGAATCTTCTCACTTAATGGTTAACACCTGGTTGGAGTTAGATAAGGGCCGATGGCTCTCAAGAGGAGTTAGATCACTTGCAGCTACATAGAGATTCTAGGCAGATCCCTCTTTTAGCGCCACCCCAAACTCTGCTGCTTCTTCTCCTATACCTCTTCACGGTTGATAACTCCGAAAGAGAGATTTGAGGTTTTGGTTTTTTCCTGGACTAGCATCTGTCTGGGTCTTTGGGGTTCGACAAGCATGACTTGAAAGCTCTTTTTGAATAATTTGTTCCAGATGGACCCTCACCGATTGTCCGAAGAGGATACTAACTGTTTACGATCCTTCCTGAGACTTCATGGGAATGTAGATCTGCCAGAAACCACCTTGGCCAACCAAGAAACAAGGCTGCTGTCTGAATCGTGTCGAAGGATGAAGCAGGCTTTTCAGAGAATAATGCAAAAGGTCAGTCTATTCCAGAGATGCAACAAGGTGGGAAGTTTAGGAAAGTTTCAGGGTTACCTTAGACCAGGGGTCTTCGAACTTGGCCCTTTTACGACTTGTGGACTTCAACTTCCAGAATTCCTCAGACGGGCATTTTGATGAAACTGCAGGCTTGGATCCAGACCAGGGGTCTTCAAACTTGGCCCTTTTATGACTTGTGGACTTCAACTCCCAGAATTCCTCAGCCAGCTGAAGAATTCTGGAAGTTGAAGTCCATAAGTCATCAAAGGGTCATAGTTCCCTCATGCTGGCTGAGGAATTCTGGGAGTTGAAGTCCACAAGTCATAAAAGGCTCATAGTTCCCTCACGCTGGCTGAGGGATTCTGGGAGTTGAAGTCCAGAAGTCATAAATGGGTCATAGTTCCCTCATGCTGGCTGAGGGATTCTGGGAGTTGAAGGCCACAAGTCATCAAAGGGCCAAGTTTGAAGACCCCTGTCCTAAAGTTTCATGTGGATGGTAGATAGCATGGTGAGAGGCCCAAGACTTTTTGTTAAAGAAAAAGCACTCCATACATTCTACGTGACGATTGTAAACTGGAACAACTTGCCTCCAGAAGTTGTGACTGCTTCAACACTGGACATTTTTCAGAAGAGATTGGACAACCATTTGTCTGAAATGGTAGAGGGTCCCTTGCTTGAGCTGGGGGTTAGATTAGAAGACCTCCAAGATCTCTTCCAACTCTGTTATTCCGTCCTGTCCTGTCCTGTCCTGTCCTGTCCTGTCCTGTCCTGTCCTGCCCTATTCTATTCTATTCTATTCTATTCTATTCTATTCTATTCTATTCTATTCTATTCTATTCTATTCTATTCTATTCTATTCCATTCTATTCCATTCCATTCCATTCCATATATTCTGTTCTATTCTATTCCATTCCATTCCATATTTTGTATTCTATTCCATATTTTCTATTCTATTCTATTCTATTCTATTCTATTCTATTCTATTCTATTCTATTCTATTCTATTCTATTCTATTCTATTCTATTCTATTCTATTCTATTCTATTCCATATATTCTGTTCTATTCTATTCCATTCCATTCCATATTTTGTATTCTATTCCATATTTTCTATTCTATTCTATTCTATTCTATTCTATTCTATTCTATTCTATTCTATTCTATTCTATTCTATTCTATTCTATTCTATTCTATTCTATTCTATTCTATTCTATTCTATTCTATTCCATTCCATTCCATTCCATATATTCTGTTCTATTCTATTCCATTCCATTCCATATTTTGTATTCTATTCCATATTTTCTATTCTATTCTATTCTATTCTATTCTATTCTATTCTATTCTATTCTATTCTATTCTATTCTATTCTATTCTATTCTATTCTATTCTATTCTATTCCATATATTCTGTTCTATTCTATTCCATTCCATTCCATATTTTGTATTCTATTCCATATTTTCTATTCTATTCCATTCTATTCTATTCTATTCTATTCTGTTTTCTGTTCTATTCCGTTCTGTTCTATTCTATTCTATTCTATTCTATTCTATTCTATTCTATTCTATTCTATTCTATTCTACTCTACTCTACTCTACTCTACTCTACTCTACTCTACTCTACTCTACTCTACTCTACTCTACTCTACTCTACTCTACTCTACTTTCGTGCTAGCTCTGGCAGACCTAGTCCCCTGTTCCGTTTCATATAAATATAAAAGAGTACTCGTACTTGCTTTTATAAAGCCCTATTAAGACCACACTTAGAATACTGCATCCAGTTTTGGTCACCCAGATACAAAAAAAGATGTTGAGATTTTGGAAAGAGTGCAGAGAAGAGCAACAAAGATAATTAGGAGCCTAGACGCTATAACATCTGAAGAACGATTGCAGGAACTGGGTATGTCTAGGGAAAAGAAGGACCAGAGGGTGACATGATAGCAATCCTCCAACACTTGAAGGGCTGCCACAAAGAAGAGGAGGCGGTCAACCTATTCCCCAAAGCGCCAGAAGGCAGGACAAGAAACCGTGATTGGAAACTAATCAAGGAGAGAAGCAACCTGGAACGAAGGAGCAACTTCCTGTGAGGACAATTAACCAGCGGAACAGCTGGCCTTCAGACGTTGTAGGTGCTCCATCGCTGGAGGATTTTAAGAAGAGACTGGACAGCCACTGGTCTGAAATGGTAGAGGGTCTCCTGCTTGAGCAGGGGGTTGGACTAGAGGACCTCCAAGGTCCCTTCCAGCTCTATTCTATTCTATTCTATTCTATTATCTCTTCTCTTCTCTTCTCTTCTCTTCTCTTCTCTTCTATTCCATATTCTATTCTATTCTACTTTTATTCTCCTTCTGTTCTTCTCTTCTCTTCTCTTCTCTTCTGTTCTATTCTATTCTTTTTATTCTCATTCTATTATATTCTGTTCTATTCTATTCTGTTCTGTTCTGTTCTGTTCTGTTCTATTCTATTCTATATTCTATTCTATTCTATTCTATTGTATTGTATATTCTATTCTACTCTATATTCTATTCTATTCTTAATTCTATTCTATTCTTATTCTATTCTATTGCATATTCTATTCTACTCTATATTCTATTCTATTCTGTTCTGTTCTGTTCTATTCTATTCTATTCTTTTTATTCTCATTCTATTCTATTCTATTTTATTCTATTCTGTTCTATTCTATTTTCTCTTCTCTTCTCTTCTCTTCTATTCTCTTCTCTTCTATTCTATTCTCTTCTATTCCATATTCTATTCTATTCTGATTGATTGATTGATTGAATCAATGGAATGAGTTGCCTCCAGACGTTGTGGGTGCTCCATCACTGGAGGCTTTTAAAAAGAGATTGGACAACCATTTGTCTGAAATGGTATAGGTCTCCTGTGGGAGCAAGGGGTTGGACTAGATGACCTCCAAGGTCCCTTCCAGCTCTGTTACTGTTAGTACGGTTATTAAGAAAAATCTTCACAGTTTCCTTGAACTAGGAACTAAGAAAACTGCACAGTAGTTTCCTGATCCACTACAACAGCGCTTCTCAACCTCTGGGTCGCGACCCCATTTGGGGTCGAATGATCGTTTCGCGGGGGTCGCCGGACACCGCAGTCCGCCATTTTTTTTGCCCGTCGCACGCGCGCCGTGCATGCGTGGTTCGGCCCGTCGCGCGCGCGCTGCACATGCACGGTTCGGCCCATCGCATGCGCACCGCGCATGCGCAGATCGGCCTGTCGCGCCGCGCATGTGCGGTTTGGGCCGTCGCGCATGCGCCGCGCATGCGCGGATCGGCCCGTTGTGCCACGCATTTGCGGATCGGGCCGTCGTGCCACGCATGCGCAGATCGGGCCGTCGCGCACACATGCGCGGCGCAGGTCGGGGTCGTGCCGCGCATGGGCGGCGCAAGTGGGGTCTCAACCTGAAAAAGGTTGAGAACCACTGCACTACAAGAAGAACATCCTACAGTTGGGACGATTTCAAGACAAGATGGCTTGAAAGGAGAGGTTCCCTGCAGGTTCTCTCAGCTCTTAGAGGCCCCAGATCCAAAGTTGGATACCTCAGCCTTACAAACCACCTTTTAGCAACCATCTCACCAGATTTGGCAGAAGGAAACTTGGCATCCGCCTCTAACCAAGCGCATCCTGTTTCAGGCGTGATTCTCACCACCTGTTAAATGAGTTTTCTTGAGAAGAACGCAGTGAGGTTACAGGAAGTAGGGCACCTCAACTTTTCTCTTCCTTCCAAAAAGGCCAATATATTCCCAAAGAAGATAAGGCAGAGACACCTTTAATTTCGTTTACTTTTGACCGTTTTTCACATTTTATCGATCGTTGCAGCATCTCTGTGCTCTTGCGATCAAAATTTGGACTTTTGGTGACTCATCTTTATGACGGTTCCTGTGTCTCTAACCCTAACCCCTTCTGACAAGCAAAAATCCATGGGGAAGCCAGACTTATTTAATAACTGGGTTACTAACTGTGGTTGTAATTCAAGGACCACCTGGATACAGGTCCCTTGTTTTCGCTGTCCGGACGTTGCTGAAAACACGGCTTCTCCAGTGGGCCTTCGGATCTCCCACAATATGTGGTGCCATGCCTTAATTTTAGCTTGGAATTTTCATCCTCATGTAATTTTTATTTGTAACTCTCCATTGCGATAAACCAACTAGACCTCAGCTAATTTCAGGCAGCTGGATAAATGTGACACCTAAATAAACAGGAAAATTTTGATTTCCACCCAAGGGTGACATTCTATAAATCTCCCGTGAAGTTGGTCACCTGATTTACTTTCCTCGCTGAGAGAAGATTTAATGGCGGGTTGTTTAAAAACAACAGTCTTCTAAATCTTTATTTATTTGGGAGAGGGACCAATCCTGACAACACACAGGTGGTCCTCGGCTTACAACCCCCATGGAGCCCAGCATTGATGTCGCTAAGTGAGGAATTTGTTCTGGGAGTTTTGCCCCCTTTGACGGGCTTTCTCGACGCAGCTGCTAAGTCAATCACTGCGGTTGTGAAATTAGTCACACGGTTGTTAAGTGAATCTGGCTTCCCCATGGCCGCAAAAGGGGATCACACACCACCCCGGGAAGCTGCGACCGTCGTAAATATGAAACAGTTGCCAAGCATCTGAATGTAAATCACCTGATCGTGGGGATGCTGCAACGGCTGTAAGTGTGGAACGTGGTCATAAGTAACATTTTTCACTGTCGTTGTCACTTCGGACAGTCACGAAATGGACCGTTGTAAGTTGAGGACTGCCTGTACAACTTTGTTTAGCCTTTTTTGACACTGACTGTTCTTGATCAGAGCAGATCCTGAAAAACTGGCTGAATTCACGTCCCCAAATATGGGGCAGGCAATCAACTTAATACTTGGTCATGTTTAGGGTGTGATCTAAATGTGACCAGTTTGGTTTTGTTTGGTATGAGGTGTGAACCAAGTTGTTAAGATTTGTAAGCCATGCTTAATGGTTTACTGCAATATGGGAATATACCCAATGCATGGATGTGCAAGTTTAATAAATAAACTGTTTTATTTATTAAATTAAAAAAAAAAGCCTTTAGAGCATTTGGTCTCTTACTCATCCCTGCTTGCTCAGCTCTAGTTAAATCTAATTATGATCTGAACTAAGAGTGTCTTGGCAGGGTACTAAACACCCGTGTGGGAATCTGTTGGTTTATTTCCTTTTTACATTGCTATGGAGGGGGAAAAAAAAAATCTGGCAAGAGGTTTTATTTGAACTAGTTCAGAGTTGGTTTAAAAAAAAAAAATCCTTGCCAGGATTTTGCTGAAGAAAACGTACATAGTCAACATTTCTGCAATATAAAATTTTATTTATTGATGGTTCCCTGCAGGTGGAATTTAATTTCTGGGCTTGAAGCATAATCTCTCTTCCAAATGGATTGAACAAACCATGCTGGGTTTTTTTTTTAGGGGGGTGGTTACCTTTATAAGTGAGAGGAGAGAAACACATATATTAACCACGCTTGTCTTGGTGATAGGTTAAGTCAGCCCTTCTGTCTCGAAAATCTTCTCTCGGTTTTGTGAGTGCCTGTCCCATTGGGAGCGCGTGGCTGTCTTCTACATGCTGATACTTCTGCATAATTGGAAAATGTGTCTGGACTATGCTACGGAAATCTGAGCCTGTTTGGGTTGCCCTGTTTCAAAGGGAGTGGCAGCAGCCCAAAAGGTCAGTGGAATCCTAGGTTGCATTAATAAGAGGGATAGAAGCGAAATCAAAATCAGGCATTAGTGCCACTTTATAATGCATTGGTCAGGCCGGATGCTGGGAAAGATGGAGGGCAAGAGAAGAAGGGGACAATGACAGAGAAGGAGGTGGCTGGATGGAGTCCCTGAAGCAGGAGGCGTGAGCTTCAATGGACTCCAGAAGATAGTAGAGGACAGGAAGGCCTGGAGGAGATCAACCCTGACTGCTCTTTAGAAGGCCAGATCCTGAAGTTGAAGCTCAAGTACTTTGGCCACCTAATGAGAAGGAAGGACTCCCTGGAGAAGAGCCTGATGCTGGGAAAGATGGAGGGCAAGAGAAGAAGGGGACAATGACAGAGAAGGAGGTGGCTGGATGGAGTCCCTGAAGCAGCAGGCAGGAGCTTCAGTGGACTCCAGAAGATGGTAGAGAACAGGAAGGCCTGGAGGAGATCAACCCCGATTGCTCTTTAGAAGGCCAGATCCTGAAGCTGAAACTCAAGTCCTTTGGCCACCTAACGAGAAGGAAGGACTCCCTGGAGAAGAGCCCGATGCTGGGAAAGATGGAGGGCAAGAGAAGAAGGGGACAATGACAGAGAATGAGGTGGCTGGATGGAGTCCCTGAAGCAGGAGGCGTGAGCTTCAATGGACTCCAGAAGATGATAGAGGACAGGAAGGCCTGGAGGAACATTGTCCATGGGGTAATGATGGGTCGGACACAACAGGCCACACTTAGAATTCTGCATTCAGTTTTGGTTGCCACGATATAAAAAAGATGCTGAGATGCTGGAAAGAGTGCAGAGAAGAGCAACAAAGAGGATTAGGAGGCTGGAGGCTAGAACATACGAAGAACGGTTGCAGGAATTGGGTACGTTCTATCTAACGAAGAGAAGGATGGCGGTGGGACACGATAGCAGTGTTCCAATATTTCAAGTGGCTGCCCCAAAGAAGAGGGAGTCAAGCTATTCTCCAAGCACCTGAAGGCAGGACAAGAAGCTAATCAAGGAGAGAACCAACCTAGAACTAAGGAGAAAAGTCTTGCCTCCAGAAATTGTGGGTGATTCATCACTGGAGGTTTTAAGAAGAGACTGGACAGCCCCTGATCTGGAAGGGTAGAGGGTCTCCTGCTTGAGCAGGGGGTTGGACTAGAAGACCTCCCAGATCCCTTCCAAACTCTGTTAAGTGTTCCATCAGATGGGCAGGTGGTCTTATTTGCAGCCATGTGGACCCCTGTGGTTGATAGATAGACGATTCCCTTAACAGAACGTAGAGCAATAGAATGGGAATGAGCAGTGTTACGGTGTGATTAGGGAATTTCAGCCCCAAGGAGAACAATTTGGGAGAAGCAGCCTCGGTGACAACGAGGGGAGGAAAGGAAAAGCAATTAAATGGAGCAGGAGAACCTGGACCATGAATGGAAGATGCTCTGGACTCCGTGCAATCCTCCGAAGGAGCTCAAAGTTCAAAGCTAGTCACCAGTTCTGGATTTGTGGAGCCACCAGGCCTTGGCCAATTCCAGTAAAAGGTAGACCAGCAACTGCCCAGGTGGACTCTTCAGTTCTCCGCTCACGTCAAGAAGTCTTTATTTCCATTCAAAGTTGACTTGACAGTGTTTCCTTCTCGCTTCTTGGCCAAGGGGAGTAAAACCCCCAACGTATCAAATTTATTCACGCAGTGTCAACAAAATGGTGTTTTTTTTTCCGTCTGGCTCGGTGACCTTTTCTGCAAGGGGCTTCGAAGGCCTTTCGCAAGCCGCCTTCATCCCGGGGAAGGGCTGCCAGCGCTTTGGCAGGAGACACCGTCGGTCAGATACGTCGATCAGTTGAGGGAGCGTTTTTCCACCCACCTTGGCAGCCATCCCAGGAGCTGAGGGGGAGCTTTTGTCAGGCTGAGACTTGCCTCTGCGCTTGACAACAAAACAAACTTTGTTGAACCTCAGGATGGCCTCTCGTGAGGAGATATTTACGTAGATCGCTGAGGGACGCTTGACGTTGGGGTTTTGGTGGTATTTATAGAATCAGGCCATGAATATCTGGTCTGGTGGCCTTCAGTGAAGGCTTAAGTGAGGTTGCGAAGTAGGTAAGTGACACCAAAGCCTGTTTGCAATCTGAACTTTTCCTGAATTTTGTAATGTCATTAATCTGTTACAGAAAGACACGTACCAAAATAATTATCTTAGGGGAAAGATTCATGCAAAATTATTATTATTTTAATGAGAGCTGCCTGTAAAAAAATGACTATATCTTTCTTTCTTTCTTTCCTTCCTTCCTTCCTTCCTTCCTTCCTTCCTTCCTTCCTTTTTCTTCCTCCCTCTTCCTTCCTTCCTTCCTTCCTTCCTTCCTTCCTTCCTTCCTTCCTTCCTTTCCTTTCCTTTCCCTCTCTCCTTCCCTCCCTCCTCCCTCCTTCCTTCCTTCCTTCCTTTCTTTCTTTTTCTTCCTCCCTCTTTCTTTTCTTTCTTTCTTTCTTTCTTTCTTTCTTTCTTTCTTTCTTTCTTTCTTTCTTTCTTTCTTCTTCCTTCCTTCCTTCCTTCCTCCCTTCCTTTCTTTCCTTTTCTTTCCCTCTCTCCTTCCCTCCCTCCTCCCTCCCTCCTTCCTTCCTTCCTTTCTTTTTCTTCCTCCCTCCCTCCCTCCCTCTTTCTTTCTTTCCTTCCTTCCTTTCTTCCTTCCTTCCTTCCTTCCTTTCCTTTCCTTTCCTTTCTCTCTCCCTCCCTCCCTCCCTCCCTCCTTCCCTCCCCCTCCCTCCCTCCTTCCTTCCTTCCTTCCTTCCTTCCTTTTCTCCTCCTCCTCCTCCTTTTTCTCCCCCCCATCTGAAGCAAAAATATTAAATACATCTTGGAACCATAAGAGTTAAGGAAAGAATTAAGGCCATCCCACCCGAATCCTGCTTAATGCCACAATTCAAAATAAAGCATTCTGGTCTAGCGACCAGGCTCCCAATAATGACAGTGTGAAGTTATTCCTGGCAAGCAGTTTTTCTTCCTTTATTTTCACTCCCAAGGCCAAACCAGAAACATTATACATACCTCACACTTAACAATGCAGGCATTAAGATTACATGAAGGAGGCGCCAGGCGATACATCTAAAACTTTGCGCTTGATCTTGTTGTGAAGAAAATTAAAATTTCTGGGAACTGGTTTTCTGACTGCTAATTGCCAGTGCAGATAAGGTGGAGACCTTGAGAGAACAGATGGATTCTTCTGTAATTTAGCCCGCTGTTTACTGTCTTGCATTGTGAGGTTCTAGAGCAGGGGTCTTCCAACCTGGCCCTTTGATGACTTGTGGACTTCAACTCCCAGAATTCCTCAGCCAGCGTGAGGGAACTATGAGCCTTTTATGACTTATGGACTTCAACTCCCAGGATTCCTCAGCCAGCATGAGGGAACTAGTACCCTTTTATGACTTGTGGCTTCAACTCCCAGGATTCCTCAGCCAGCGTGAGGGAACTAGTACCCTTTTATGACTTGTGGACTTCAACTCCCAGGATTCCTCAGCCAGCGTGAGGGAACTATGAGCCTTTTATGACTTGTGGACTTCAACTCCCAGGATTCCTCACCCAGCGTGAGGGAACTATGAGCCTTTTATGACTTGTGGACTTCAACTCCCAGAATTGCTCACCTAGCGTGAGGGAACTATGATCCTTTGATGACTTGTGGACTTCAACTCCCAGAATTCCTCACCCAGTGTGCCTGTCTGAGGAATTCTGGGAGTTGAAGTCCACAAGTCATCAAAGGGCCAAGTTGGAAGACCCCTGTTCTAGAGGACACCTATTCACAATTCTCTGCGTGGTGCCTTTGAAGTTCACCCAGTCATTTTGTCAAGACTACCAGTTGCCTCGGCCTCTTCTTGGAGGAGAGTAGATCAAGAACGGAATATCTGAAAATGTTCTTATTGGAAAACCACCACAACAGAGCCATCCCAAAGGGGCTTTTTCCAAAGGCAAGCTGATTTTGTTTTTTCCTTGAAGATGCTTCGCTTCTCATCTAAGAAGCTTCTTCTGCACATCGGGGCAAAGAACCCCAATTATACTTACCAACTGATGGGGACCAAACTTTCTGAGACAACCCAAGAAAGGGATCTTGGGGTTTTGGTGGACAGCTCGATGAAGATGTCAACCCAATGCGCAGCAGCAGTAAAAAAAAGCAAATTCCATGCTTGGCATGATTAGGAAGGGAATCGAAAATAAGTCAGCAAGTGTTGTATTGCCTCTGTACAAATCGATGGTGAGACCACACTTGGAGTACTGTGTACAGTTCTGGTCACCGCACCTCAAGAAGGATATAATGGAACTGGAAAAGGTGCAAAAAAGAGCAACAAGAATGATCAAGGAAATGGAGCTCCTCCCTTATGAAACCAGATTGCAACGCCTTGGTCTCTTCAGCCTTGAAAGACGGCGTTTAAGGGGTAACTTGATCGAAGTGTATAAAATCATGCATGGGATAGAAAAGGTGGATAGAGAAAAATTCTTTTCTCTATCACACAATACTAGGACAAGGGGGCACTCCCTAAAGCTCGTAGGTAAGAAAGTTAGGACAAATAAAGGGAAATATTTCTTCACCCAGCGGGTCGTTGGTTTATGGAATTCACTTCCAGAAGGGGTCGTGACAGCTGTCAGCCTTGATAGCTTCAAGGCAGGGTCAGACAGATTCATGGAGGCCAAGTGTATCGGTGGTTATTAAAACGGATGTCCATGTGCCGCCTCTATGTTGGTTGAGGCAGGCAGGATTCCCTTGAGTACCATTTGTTGGGGGTCAAGGGAAAGGGAGGGTTTTGCCTTCTCTTTCTGCTCAAGATCCCCATGTACAATTGGTGGGCCACTGTGTGACACAGAATGCTGGACTCGATGGGCTTTGGCCTGATTCAGCAAGGCTCTTCTTATGTTCTTATGAAACATCTTCAAGGAAACACCAAGTGCGGTTGCCTTTGGAAAAAGCACCTTTGGGATATCCATAACCTGGAGAACTGAGCTTCTCCATAGACTTTCAAACAGTGTATTTGTCGCACGTGCAAACCACTTTTTTTAGTTGGTTCACAGGAAGTTCATCTCTGCATTCCCTTTCATCTTTGCCTTTGGGGGGGGGATCAGATGCCAAGAAGGGGATTCAAAATTCAATATTCCCAATTGCTTAGAAAAAGGAATGTGGATAGCCAGCAACTTGCTACGCAGAAGTAAGAGATCTCTGCTGAAAAGAATAACCTCTTTTGCACATCTGGGCAAGATGGAGGAGAACCACTGCATTTAACATTTGGACTTGCCTTAAAGAGAGACAAACCTTAAACCCCAAAATAAAATCAGGGCGATGGGCTGTGAATTAAAGAATCCCAAAGCTGAAGATTAAATTGAGTTGATGGAACCGTGGAGGACTGGAGCAACGTCCAAACGATTGGAAGTTCTTTATCGTAGTAATTTTGCAGACACGTTGATACTGAGTTTATCTTGTGGCCATATTTTTCATTCCCAGCTGTATTGCTGGCGTTTATTTTTTTTGCACCTCCTTTTCGATTCATTGGGCCATTTTCCGTGGCTTGCGAGTGAAAGTTTTAAAAGATTGATGCTCTCTTGGCAGTTTCCTTCCGGACTGACAAAGCTAGAAAACATTTGATTTCCTGCAAGATAACGGATTTTTGATCTTCTTCTTAGCGTTCAGCTCATCATTGGTTCCCAGCATTCTCTCTGGTTAGGCGAGGCTTAGATACTAAGGGATTAAAAACTGTACACCCACACGTACTTGGAAGATTGCTCAAGATTGTGTCTTTCATCTCACTCCCCCAAATTGTCACTCTTTCTCTGAACAGGCCTCTTCTAAGAATTGATACCTTTCATATATTCGATTCTAGATCTTGAGGGAATCAGTCATGAGATTGGACGTCATGATGTAAAAAAGATGTTGAGGCTCTGGAAAGAGTGTAGAGAAGAGCAACAAAGAGGAGCAGGGGACTGGAGGATAAAACATATAAAGGAATGGTTGCTGGAATTGGGTATGTCTAGTTAATGAAGAGAAGGACAAGGGGTGACATGATAGCAGTCTTTCAATATTTGAGGGGCTGCCCCAAAGAAGAGGGAGTCAAGCTGTTCTCCAAAGAACCTGAAAGCAGACCAAGAAATAACGGATGGAAACCAATCAAGGAGAGAAGCAACCTAGAACTAAGGATGAATTTCCTAACACTCAGAACAATTAATCAGTGGAACCACCTGCCTCCAGAAGCGGTGAATGCTCCAACACTGGAAGTTTTTAAGAAGAGACTGGACAGCCCTTTGTCTGAAATGGTTTAGGGTTTCCTGCCTGAGCAGGGGGTTGGAATAGATGACCTCCAAGGTTCCTTCCAATTCTGCCATTCTATTCTATTTGATTGTCTTCCCTGCTTCAGAAGTGATGGAGACGTCAATGGTGGTCTTGTTTGGACTTGCAGATCCCATCCAATGTCATGACGTCACCACAACTGTGGGTTTATAATGTTCTGAAGGCAGAGGTGGTTTGACCCACGGACGTAATCTCAGTGGGGTTCTTGGCTATCATGTGTAGATCTCTGCTAAACTGTTTTTGCAAAATTCGGTGCTGCACACTTTTGGGGAAAGGCAACTTCTAAACTCCGTGTAGGAAAAGTCAAATGGGTTTTTGCTTGTGCTGCAAGTGGAGGGAAGTGATTCTGTCATAAGTTTCCTCATAAGCATTTTAGTCCTCGTAGCTGCTCATAACTGCAGAGGCACATGAAGTCCCGTGGAAAGATAAAGACAATCTTAGGATAAAGACAATCTGGGCATGAATTTAGTAACAATATTTTTGCCGTTAATAGTGCCACCGGAGAGGCATAACTATGCAACTTTGTCTTTCCAGATGTTTGGGACCTCTGTTAAACTTGTGTTATGACATTACGGGAATTGTCGGGCACAAAAGATCAGGTTCAATTAAACTGATTTCTTTCTACTCTAATAACTATACACAGGAACCTTGCAAACTCACAGTTAACAGCTGCTCTTAGTTAGTTAAATAAGGGACGGCAAAATTCTAGGGAATTGGACTGGCTTTGCTTGTGGCTATGTAGGGATTCTAGGCTAATCCCTCTTTTGACTCCACCCCCCAGATTCTGCCAATGCTTCTCCTACAGTTGTAGCCTGAACCATCTGGAAAGCAAATCTTATCTCCCCTGGATTGCAACAGGTTTAGCTACAATCCCACTCTACAGTATTAAATGCATTTTTTTTCCTTTATAGGAAGTCCAACGTCTGAGTGTGGGAAAAGACCAGTCACGATTGGAGAAATGTAAGCGTTACTTTATTGTCAGGAACTTTTAATTCAAGGAAGATTTCAGAGCTGATTTTAACATGATGTTATTGTTTTTTTCCCCAACAGCCACCATGGGAGCTTCACCCAATTCAGATTTACCCAAGAAAAGTAAACCCGAGAAAGCACCATTTGCCCACCTTATAATTGATGGCCACAATATTCCATCTGGTAAGTTCATTTTCAAACATTTACCACGTTACCATACAGCTCGGAATGAGCGGCAAGGCATTTGGCTGATTTACAGCCGGTGATGTCTGAAATGGGCAAATATATATATATATATATATATATGTCAAGTGTTTATTTTTTAGATTGCACCCTGTAAATAACTCGAAATAGCTATCTCAGAAATCCCTTATTTCTTTGTCAACAATTTTAAACATATATATATGTATATAGTGTTTCTTTTTTAGATAGCACCCTGTAAACCCAAATATGCGAGGAAGAAATCATTCTTTCCTTTGCTTGTTTCAGCTCAACCCAGAGCCATCTGCAAGCACAAACATATATATGTTTTTAAAATTGTTAACAAAGAAATAAGGGATTTCTGAGATAGCTATTTCGAGTTATTTAACTCTCTTCAGTCAGAACTCACCCTTTCTGGGATTCGAACCTGGGCAGTCTGCACACTAGGCAGATGCTTAAACCTCTAAGCCACAGGCTCTCTCCCGCTTTGTCAGTAATCAGGGAGGGAAGATGTGTATATAGTGTTTCTTTTTTAGATAGCACCCTGTAAACCCAAATATGGGAGGAAGAAATCATTCTTTCCTTTGCTTGTTTCAGCTCAGAGGAATGATTTCTTCCTCCCATATTTGGGAGGAATATATAATATAATATAATATAATATATAATATTATTAATAATATAATATAATATAATATAATATAATATAATATAATATAATATAATATAATATAATATAATATAATATAATATAATATAATATAATATAATATAATATATAATATATAATATATATAATATATATATATATAATATATAATATATAATATAATATAATAATATAATAAAATAATATATAATATAATATATATATATTCCAATGATTTCATTTTTACAGAATTATACTTTGTGTATACAATTTGCTATATTTATTAGAATAGAACAGAACAGAACCGAATAGAATAGAAAATATGGAATAGAATAGAAT
>JARGCV010001039.1:122500-146996 GCA_034064705.1 Bothrops alternatus
ACGTTGGTTTAGATAGCCCTCAACGATTACGCTTGTTAAGCTATTGCTGTCTTTAAGCCAGGCACCTACACAATTCTGGCTTCCCCCTGTCGCAGTTGTTATGCAGTGGGGAAAACCCTGGGGTTGCTGAGCAAACCGTCGTAAATTGAGGACTACCTGTGTAATGGAAAAAGAAGCCACCGACCCAACCGATTTGTTAAGAGTATTTATGCAATTATTCCCAAAACAGACATTTGACCGTACTATACATGCTGCAAATCTACAAATGCTCTAAAGGATTTGTATTCGTCTGTTCCGTCTGTTTTGAAAACAACGTTGTGTGTGTTTCTTTCTTTCTTTTTTTTTACAATAAATACATAACGCCACATGTTACAATTATTTTATACTGTACAATGAGCACTGCTTTGGATTGTTATAACATTTTAAAAGAAATAAATACATTTCTAAGAAGGCGGAGTTCATGGTTTGCTGTTCTCCTTCCCACTTCCTTCCTCCGCCAAGGCAGTGATGAATAACGCTGCTAAAATTGCTAGGTAGAGGCAGCGGATAATGAAATAATTGGATGGGTGAACTTAGGGACCTTTCGCAAAACGGAGTAGCAAAATGGGAGAAATCTGAAACAGCCAGAACTTGTGCTTCTGTTTTCTTACTCAACTCCCCGTGAGATTCAACCAAAATATATTGAAATACGCAGACATGAAATTCCATCTTGCCACTTTTTGGATCTCACCTACAGGGTGCAATTATTAAAAACACGCATCATAATTAAGATTAACAAATCCTTTTTTTTGGTAAGAGTTTTTATTGTTTTTTTCCTCCATACATTCAGTAATAATTTTTCAACCAACGTGCTGTCGGAGTTTATATTCACAAATACGTATTTAATTCCTAATCTCTCATATTTACGGCTAATAATTTTCTTTTCCTTTTTTCTACTTCTTTCCTTTCTTCCTTTCCAGAAAAAGAGAAAGCTAATATACAAATTTAATTATTAGTATTTATACTTCTAAGTTTTATTTAACCTGTATCTCAACTCATGACAATATCTTAAATATCTTAAATTCAAATCTTAATTATCTGTAAACATTCAAACTTTTAGCAGATCAGTAACCTGGTAATTGATTTTCCCTTAATATTTTAATTTAACATTTAATATTTATCTTTTTTCCAAATTTTAATTAAACACAATTCCTTTGTCAAATTCCACATATGTTCTAATATTTAAAATACAGACCTTATATGTAAAATCTATCATATATCTTAACAAACTAATAAGACAATATAATATTCTTATTTCAATATTTATATTTCTAAATTTTATGAAACCAATTTTTTTATTCATTTTTCCAGCATTGTGCAAATATAATTCTTGCCATTGTTGTGACATGTAAAATCAAATATAAGCTTTGTTTGTGAGTCTTTTCGGGCATTATACCTAATTTAAAAAGTTCAGGTTTAAAAATCTACGTGTTCTCCCCACATCTTTTCTAGCCAGGCATGTATCTTTTTTCCAACAGCTCTTTACTTTTGACACATGTCCATCAGACATGATAATAAGTGCCTAATGTTTACATTTCCAACATCTATGTGACATGTTTTTAAACATTTTTTGCTAGTCTTGCTGGTGGCAAGTGCCATAAGGTTAACAAATTCTGTCGACAATTCAGCACAGGCCACCCTTGATTGACAACCCCAATTGAGCCAAACATTTCCATCGCAAACTTGTAAATTTATTAAGTGAGCTTTGCCCCACTTAATATGATCTTCCTTGCCTCTGCAGTTGATAAGTTAGCAAAACGGTTGTTAGGTGAACCCCCGTTAACGTCACTGGTCACAAGGTCGCAAAATGGAACCGCATGATCCCGGGGACATGCAACTGTCATAAGTACATGCCAGTTTCCAAGCGTCTGAACCCTGCAACGGTCATAAGTGTGCAAAAAAATTTTCCCAGTGATGTTGGTAACTTCAAACCGTCACTAAGTAAACTGTTGTAATTTGAGGACTGCCTGTATTAGCTCTTTGGGGATTGAACAATTTGGGAATCAGAGATGCAGAAAGTTGAGGTACAACATACACAGCTTGGATGTGCAGATAAACATTTTTATATTATATATATATATATATATATATTTTATAAGAAGAACTAAAAGTCTACATGTGTCTACCCTTGAAAAATATCCAGAAGCTTCATTTTGTTCGAAATGGAGCTGCCTGCATGGTTTTGTGCAAGCCTAGATTTGCAGATGGAGGTGTTTGTTTTTTTTTTGTTCAATCTGGAGGTGTTTTCTTAATTGAACTAGATTTTAATCAAGTACAGCCACAGCGCTGAACAACCAGCCCCAGGAAGTTCCTTAGTTCCTGGAAATGAGCTTCGTGGGTGGATCTCTTAATGATTTCTTGGTGCCTGTTATGTTCTTTCTGATCTGGTTGCTGTTTTCTAATAAGCTGTTTTTCCGTATGGTTTTTGTCACAATTCCTTTTCGTGCTTGCGTGCTCTCAGCAGTCGTGAAGTTTCCAGTCTGTCATTAGGAGGAAGACTAATGTAGGATTATTGAACGAAAAGTTTATAGATGCAAAAGGTAAAGTTCTCTAGAAGTTTCAAATTCTAGAGTTTTCAAATTCTGTCTTTCATCTGTCATCTCTGTCAGCTACCATCTGCTTTCTGTCACTTCCCTCCCTCTCTTCCTTATTCCATATTTCCTTCCTTCCTTCCTTCTTTCCTTCTGTTTCCTTCTCTTTCTTCCATCTCGATCCTTCCTTCCTTCCCCTTCCTTCCTTCCTTCCTTCCTTCCTTCCTTCTTTCCTCCCTCCCTCCCTCCCTCCCTCCCTTCTTTCCTTCTTTCCTTCTTCCCTTCTCTTTCTTCCATCTCGATCCTTCCTTTCTTCCTTCCTTCCTTATTTCGTTCTCTTTCCTTCTCTTTCTTCCATCTCGATCCTTCCTTCCTTCCTTCCCTTCCTTCCTTCATTCTCTTTCCTTCTCTTTCCTTCTCTTTCTTCCATCTCAATCCTTCCTTCCCTCCCTCCCTCCTTCCCTCCCTCCCTCCCTCCCTCCCTTCCTTCTCTTTCTTCCATCTCGATCCTTCCTTCCTTCCATCTTTAATGTCCTTTTTCTTCTCTTTCTTCCTTCTTCTTCCTTCCTTCCCCTCCCTCCCTCCCTCCCTCCGTTCCTTCCTTCCTTCCATCTTGATCCTTCCTTCCTTCCATCTTGGTCCTTCCTTCCTTCCTTCCTTCCTTCCTTCCTTCCTTCCTTCCTTCCTTCCTTCCTTCCTTCCTTCCTTCCTTCCTTCCTTCCATCCATCCTGGAAGAATGCTATACAGTAAATACGCTTGTTATGCAATTTTAAACATCGGACTTTTTGCTCTGAGAAAATAACCCAACTTGGATCTATTATTGCTAATATTATAATTAGGTTGCTTAATCATTCCGCAGTTCAGTTTTTTCGTCTCCAGAACGGCAATGGTTTTTTCCCCCCTCCCCAAATTAAGAACAAAGGCCTCTTGCTTTGTGCTATTTCAGTGCAAAGACGGGCCTTTACGGGAACCCTCCTGAGACTTTTGAAATTAAAATTCCATTAGCGATCCTTTATGTTTTATACATAACACATGCAGCATGAGCTAATATTTTAAAATTACAGCGCTTGAGACTGCCTTCCTTAGGTCATTCTGCAGACTAATGAATGCAAAATACACAGGATGGCGTGATTTACAGGGCAGTCCATTTGACAATGAGGGGGTCAATGCCCGAGAATGCTACTCATTTTAAAATTAGCCAAATTGCTGATGTGTAGGACTTGCTGTTAACATTTCCGAACTAATTATATAGTTCTACAAAGTATTCAGCTTCCTTATAGTGCCCCAGCCCAAGTCAGCAACAATTAACCAGTGGAACCACCTGCCTCCAGAAGCGGTGAATGCTCCAACACTGGAAGTTTTTAAGAAGAGACTGGACAGCCATTTGTCCGAAATGGTATAGGGTTTCCTGCCTGAGCAGGGGGTTGGACTACATGACCTCCAAGATCCCTTTCAACTCTGTTATTCTGTTATTTTGTTTTCCAAGCCTGACTTGAAAAGTTTGGACTGGAGCCCTAGTTCGCTAGGAACACTCCCCAAATTCTGCAATTTGAACATAAGAACATAAGAACCTAAGAAGAGCCATGCTGAATCAGGCCAAAGCCCATCGAGTCCAGCATTCTGTGTCACACAGTGGCCCACCAATTGTACATGGGGATCTTGAGCAGAAAGAGAAGGCAAAACCCTCCCTTTCCCTTGACCCCCAACAAATGGTACTCAAGGGAATCCTGCCTGCCTCAACCAACATAGAGGCGGCACATGGACATCCGTTTTAATAACCACCGATACACTTGGCCTCCATGGATCTGTCTGACCCTGCCTTGAAGCTATCAAGGCTGACAGCTGTCACGACCCCTTCAGGAAGTGAATTCCATAAATCAACGACCCTCTGGGTGAAGAAATATTTCCCTTTATTTGTCCTCACTTTCTTACCTACGAGCTTTAGGGAGTTCCCCCTTGTCCTGGTATTGTGTGATAGAGAAAAGAATTTTTCTCTATCCACCTTTTCTATCCCATGCATGATTTTATACACTTCGATCAAGTCACTCCGTAAACGCCGTCTTTCAAGACTGAAGAGACCAAGGCGTTGCAATCTGGTTTCATAAGGGAGGCGCTCCATTTCCTTGATCATTCTTGTTGCCCTTCTTTGCACCTTTTCCAGTTCCATTATATCCTTCTTGAGGTGTGGTGACCAGAACTGTACACAGTACTCCATGTGTGGTCTCACCATCGATTTGTACAGAGGCAATACAACACTTGCTGACTTATTTTCGATTCCCTTCCTAATCATGCCAAGCATGGAATTTGCTTTTTTTACTGCTGCTGCGCATTGGGTTGACATCTTCATCGAGCTGTCCACCAAAACCCCAAGATCCCTTTCTTGGGTTGTCTCAGAAAGTTTGGTCCCCATCAGTTGGTAAGTATAATTGGGGTTCTTTGCCCCGATGTGCATAACTTTGCACTTGTTTAGGTTAAAATGCATTTGCCACTTTGTTGCCCACTCACACAATTTCGAGAGATCCTTCTGGAGCTCCCGACAATCAGTTTCACTTTTCGCAACGAGGAACAATTTAGTGTCATCAGCAAACTTGGCTACCTCACTAATAACTTCTACATCCAGATAATTGATGAATAAATTAAAAAGTAAAGGTCCCAAAACTGAACCTTGGGGTACACCACTTCTCACTTCTTTCCATCCGGAGAATTGTCCATTTATTGCCACCCTTTGCTTCCTACAATTTAGCCAGTTACCAATCCAGGACAAGACCTGTCCTCTAATTCCGTGGCTGGAGAGCTTTTTTAGGAGCCTTTGGTGAGGAACTTTGTCAAAAGCCTTTTGAAAGTCAAGATATACAATATCAACTGGGGCCCCTTTATCTATGTATTTATTTACACCCTCAAAGAATTCTAACAAGTTAGTAAGACATGATTTGCCTTTGCAGAATCCATGTTGATTTTCTTTCAGCAATGCCTGTTTTTCTATGTGCCCTGTAATTTTATCTTTAATAATGGTTTCCATCAGTTTGCCTGGAACTGAGGTTAGACTGACTGGTCTATAGTTTCCTGGATCACCTCTGGATCCTTTCTTGAAGAAAGGGATGTTGAGGCTACTCAGCTCCTGCAGAGTCCAAATTCAAGCATCCCAAGACAAATCTGTGTCCACCTTCTGCTTGAATATATTTGTGGAAGGAGATTGCCCACTTCTGGGTCATTGGCTCCACCAATCAACCTGCTTTTGCTTTAAAAAGATCTTCTAATACAATGGTTTTCATCCTTGGCAGCTTGAAGCTTGAAGACTAAAGCTTTTGGAGGCTAAAACATATAAGGAAAGGTTGATGGAATTGGGTATGTCTAGTTTAACGAAGAGAAGGACGAGGGGGGACAGGATAGCAGCGTTACAGTATCTCAGGGGCTGCCCCAAAGAAGAGGGAGTCAAGCTATTTTCCAAAGCACCAAAGGGCAAGACGAGAAGCAACGGATGGAAACTAACCAAAGAGAGAAGCAACGTAGAACTAAGGAGAAACTTCCTGACAGTGAGAACAATTCACCAGTGGAACAATCTGCCTCCAGAAGCTGCAAATGCTCCAACACTGGAGGCTTTTAAGAAGAGACTGGACAGCCATTTGTCTGAAATGGTGTAGGGTTGCCTGCCTGAGCAAGGGGTTGGACTAGATGACCTCCAAGGTCCCTTCTGAGTCTGTTATTTTCCTTCCTTCCTTCCTTCCTTCCTTCCTTCCTTCCTTCCTTCCTTCCTTCCTTCCTTCCTTCCTTCCTTCCTTCCTTCCTCCCCTCCCTCCCTTCTCCAACATTGGAAGTTTTTAAGAAGAAACTGGACAGAGAGAGGCTTCCGGTGGCTCCGCCGGCGTCGATGGAGCCTCTAACGTGAGGCTCCGGTCTCTGAATCAGTATAGCCGTCAACAACAGCGCTCATCAGCTGTTTGTTGCGGCGAAAAAACTCCCCTTCGGGCAAAGAAGGGGAGTAGAGCATTAAGAGCCGGGTTGAGCCCTTCCAGGACCCCTGGAATAAATTTTCAGGGGCAGAGAAGGTGTGCTCCCCAGGCTCTTGAAAAGCTCCTGTTCAGAAACGCTTCTGTCAGCTGACAGAATTAGACGTCGCGACCGCCTCTGTTCTTTCAGGAAGAATAATAAGGGCTTTATTCAGACGGAATGGATACAGGAGCCTTTTGAGTACTGCAAGTATATTGTTACTTTGTTTCTGCCTTTGTATCTACAAACTTTTTTGAATCAATATAACCTTTTTAAGATGGCGTTTGCTTTCTCTGCTGAGTGAAAGTGAAAGATGAAAGTGTTTATTCCACTGAGAAATTGAAACGGAACTTTTTTTCTTTCTTTTGAAGACTTGTTTGAGAGACTATTTGGACTTGATTTATTTATTGATTTATTTGCTAAACTATAAAATAATTGGACTTTTAAAAGAACTTGAGAAGGGCGGAAGTGGAAAAAAATTTTTTTTTCTTTTTTTTAGTTTCCCTTTCTTTGTTTCAATTATGACTACAAGACAAAAGGCAGCTGCTAAGGCGGCTATGCCCTCTCCAGGACAGCTTGTCAAATCACAGTCTGCTCCTTTAGAATCTCAAGAGCCTGCACAGTCCTCACAAATGCTTACAATGAAAGATCTACAGTCTGCTTTAACAGATGTAATATCCTTTTTTAATGATAGGTTTGATAAATTGGAAGATAAATTTGATGTGAAAATAGAGGAAAAGATGGTTGAGCAGAAAAAAGACTTTAAAGCTATGATAGAAGCCTCTAATCAGGAGATGAGAGAAGATATTGTAGACGCTATTAAGGGTGTCTGGGACTATACTATTGTTGTTGAAGAGAAATTAGAGAATGCTGAGCAACATTTTGAAGAAAAACTAGAAGAAATTAGAAGCGATGTACAAGATCAAGCTACTTTGACACAATATCATCAGATGCAGTTTGCGGTTAGAATTAGGGGATTTAGAGATGTATTAAATGAGAACCAAGAAGATTTAAGAAAAAATTTTTCTGAAGCTTTAGCAAAATTTTTGGATGACTCAGTTGAGAATGTGGCCTGGCAGATTGAACGACTGTTCAGAGTGAACTCACGTATTGCAGCTCAAAGGAATTTGCCTAGAGATATTGTGATATATTTTAACACAAGAAAATATAGAAATTGGGTTCTATCAATAGCCTATAATAAACAATTGAGTGTTGCTGGTCAAGATGTACAGGTTTTGAAAGAGATACCTCCTAAGATGCTGAGATCAAGGAAAGATTATGCCTTTTTGACGGAGGAGCTTAAAAGAAGAGAAATACAATATAGATGGGAGGTACCAACTGGACTTTCTTTACTCTTCAAAAATAAAAGATACCGTCTGTTTACTGTAGCTAAAGCGAAAGATTTTTTTGAGAATATATTGATGGCTGATAGATCTACTTCCCCAAAACCTAAGGGGGCAATGTTGGTTAAAGATTTAGAATTACTGCAATCTGCGGAACTTCAACAACCTCGACTAATTTCATCGGTTCTTCTGGATAAAGCAGTTGAGCAACCAGTGCAGTCAATTGATATTTTTCAACCTTTGGCACTAGACAAGCCTAAAGATCCAAGGCGTGCACGTGAATCTACTAAAGCTATTGAACAAAGAGAAAAAACACAACCAACTCAAACCAAGCAAACTGATCTGACATCTATGGAAGCCATGGGAGCAAGACCCAAGAGGCAGGAAGAAGTGGAATGGTCTTTGCAGAAGCTTTCACGTAAAGGCCATGTCAAATAAGTATTTGACGTGGAATGTTAACGGTTTAAATTCTCCACAAAAAAGGAAGAAGATATTTCATTATTTGAAGCAATGTAAAAATGATGTAATCTGTCTACAAGAAACTCACATTAGATTTTCAGACCAGAAATATTTGATTAATAATAAGCTGGGTGCACACTTTGTGGCATCATCTTTAGATAAAAAAAATGGAATTGTTATTTATGTTAAAAATAATATAAAAGCTAAGTTATTAGAAGCAGATAATCAAGGTAGATTTTTAGCTATAGAAATTTTACTGGATGGGAAGAAAGTTCTCTTGATGGGTATATATGCTCCAAACCAAAAACAAGGCATGTTTTATAAATCATTACACAAAAAGTTATTAGAGTTGGACTATAGATCCTGTATTTTAATGGGAGACTGGAATGGAATCCTTGATGCTGGTTTGGATAAGAAAAAGATTTCACTAGTTTCTCAATCGCGTTCAATTTTACCTAAATCTTTCTTTGATATTAAAGATGATTTTAATTTGTTAGATATTTGGAGAGAAAGACATGGTAGGGATCAAGAGTTTACTTTTTTCTCTGACAGACATCAATCATTTTCTAGAATTGATTTTATTTTAACTACTAGTGATTTTATGTTAAATTTAAAGAAAGTTAAAATTTTACCTAATGTATTGTCTGACCACAATCCAGTTATGATGGAATTAAGGTCTGGCCAATTTTTAAGCAGATCCTGGAGACTTAATGAAAATTTGTTTAATTATGAAATGTATGTGCAAGAATGTAAAAAGGCTATCAAGGAATTTTTTAGGTTAAATAAGAATGTAGGTTTACCAATAGAAGTGGTGTGGGACTCTAGTAAGGCCCACATGCGTGGAATATTAATTGAACTGAATGCTAGGCATAGACGTAAACAGGAGGAAAAGAGGCGAGTTTTAGAAGCGGAAATAAGAAAGAAAGAGTTATTATTAATTGATAAACCAGATGATAGTAATATTAAAGAAGGGATAAAGGTTTTACGGAAACAATTTGATATTTTGATGACCGATCAGGTTGCCAGGAATATACAATATGCTAAACATAATACTTTTTTTAATGCTAATAAACCTGGCAGATGGTTGGCTTATACATTAAGGAAAAAACAAAAATCCCGTTTAATTGAGAAGGTTGAATATAAAGGGCAAGAAGTATTTCATCAAGAAACTATTAAGAAGGCTTTTCTAGAGTTCTACACCAAATTGTATGCTGAAGAAAAAGTTCAAGAGAAGGAGATAGATGCCTTTTTACAAAACCAAAATGTTTCGGAAATTACTTTGGAACAAAGAGATAGATTAAATGCTTTGATTAAGTCAGAAGAAATTATTGACGCAATTAAGCAATTGAAATTGGGAAAATCTCCAGGTACTGATGGCTTTACCACGATCTATTATAGGTGTTTACAGGAGGAAATGGTGGAACATATGAGGGAGTTATTTGTGAATATACAAGAGGGTGGTCGGGTTCCACCCTCCTGGAAAACGGCTAATGTATGCTTGATTCCTAAAGAGGGCAAAGATAATGTTCAAGTAGAAAATTTTAGACCTATTTCCTTGTTGAATACGGATTATAAGATTTTTGCAAAAATTTTGGCTAATAGATTAATGACAGTTTTGACACAGAGGATTCACCCGGATCAAACTGGTTTTTTACAAGGGAGACAGATGAAAACCAATGTTAGACAACTTGTTAACATATTGGAATATTTGGATAAACATATCCAAGTACCGGCTGTTTTAATGTTTTTAGATGCAGAAAAAGCTTTTGATAGACTGAATTGGACATTTCTGCAAAGGCTTGTGGTAAGGATGGGAATGGGGGACCAGTTTATTAATTCTATATCAGCTATATATCAGAAACAAACAGGACAGATTATAGTGAATGGACAATTAACAGATTCATTTAATATAGAAAAGGGTACCAGGCAGGGTTGTCCCTTATCTCCCTTATTGTTTGTTTTAACTTTAGAGGTACTATTGAATAGGATTAGAGCATCAGAGGAATTAAGGGGGGTACAAATTAGACAACATGATTATAGATTATGTGCCTTTGCAGACGATTTACTTGTGACGCTAACTCAGCCAATACAATCGGCTCAGAGTTTGATGGAAATTATTCGAAATTATGGAAAAGTTTCAGGTTTTAAACTGAATTTATCCAAGACAAAGATGTTGGTTAAAAATCTTGATAATAAATTAAAACAAGATTTGGAAAGAATAACGGGATGCAAGATAGTTAAAAAAGTTAAATATTTAGGAATTTATATAGAAGCTTCAAATGGTAAATTATATAAGAATAATTATGAACTCTTATGGTGTAAAGTACAAAAAGAATTGGAGAATTGGAAAAAACTACAATTATCTATGTTGGGCAGAATAGCCGCTATTAAAATGAATGTATTGCCGAAATTTTTATTTTTATTTCAAATGTTACCAATACTTAAAAAGGATGGAAATCTTGATGAATGGCAGAAAGGTATAAACAAATTTATTTGGGATGGCAAGAAACCAAGGGTCAAATTTAAAATTATTCAAGACACAAGAGAGAGAGGTGGTTTGAAAGTGCCTAATTTTAAATTATATTACTATGCAGCAGTTCTAGTGGTTATAAGTGATTGGATTAATTTAACAAATGAAAGAATATTAAATATAGAAGGATATGGGTTAGTATATGGGCTCCACGCGTATTTAGTTTATGATAAAAAACTGGATAGGGGTTTTAAAGAGCATATAATAAGAAACTCTGTCTTGCGAGTCTGGAAAAAGTATTATTATAAGTTAAATGGTAAAATTCCTTTATGGACAGTTCCCAGACACGCAATACAGAGCATAGGTATACAACAAATCCAAGACGTGGTGCCCTATGATAAACTTTTAAATAAAGAAGGGAATAGCCTAGAACTGAAATCATTAGATAAATTAAGGGAGGAAGGTATAGCTCATAATTGGTTTTACCACGCACAACTTCAAGCCAGATGGCAAAAAGATGTCAAGATGGGTTTTTCTCTAAAGGATGATGAAAAATTAATTATACAAATTAGAGATCAAAGAAAGATGCATATTAAAAGAATATATGATGCTTTAATTGAAATTGATTCTGGAACTGAATTAATTAAAGACTGTATGATTAAGTGGGAAGGTAACTTCGGTCACCCAATTATGATGGAAATTTGGAAAAGAATATGGGTGAAAAATGTTAAATTTACACAAGCTCAGCATCTAAGAGAAAATTTTTATAAAATGTTTTACAGATGGCACTTAGATCCCAAAAAATTATCGTCTATGTATCCAAATTTGCAACCCAAATGTTGGCGATGTGATTCTATGGACGCTACTTACTTTCACATTTGGTGGTCTTGCAAAAAAATTAAGGCTTTTTGGATAAAAATATGGTGGATTCTTCAAAATATCTTGAAAAAGCGTATTGAGTTTGTACCACAGTTGTTTTTGTTGGGTATTACAAAGGATTGTTCCACCACAGAGACTAAGTTGATTTTGAACTTGATTACTGCTGCAAGACTGTTGGTGGGACAATATTGGAAGTCACCTGAAATACCATCTATTGAAGAATGGACATTAAAAGTTACCCATCTTGTGGAGATGGCTAAGATTTCGGCATACCTGAAGAACCACTCAAATGAAACGTTTTTGATGGACTGGAAGAAATGGATTGATTATATGCAAAAGAAATATCAGTTGAAAGAATTAGATTTGATATATAGTTAAATAGTTTAATATAGTAGTTTAGTGGGGTTTCTTGTGTTTTTACCCTGTATTCATTCTGGGAAGCCTGGGGGGGAGGGGGGAGGGAGATAATATACATTAGTTTATGTTTCTCAACTGTAGTTGGGGGCTTAGGGATTAGATAACTTTTGTAGGATGCTCGGTAGAATTTTAGTTAGCGTTTTGGATGGCGAGGAGGAGGAGCGAAAATACAAGAGGAGTGGGCTGGTGGAGGGTGTTGTGGAGGGGGGTTCCGAGCAGCTTTTTGTATTGTTTATTTTTATTATGTAATTTGTTTGTTTGTTTTCAGTTGAGTTAATAGGTTACTATGTTATAATTGTTAAAAGTTTTTAAAAAATTTAATAAAAAAATTATTAAAAAAAAAAAAAAAAAAGAAGAAGAAACTGGACAGCCATTTGTCCGAAATGGGGTAGGGTTTCCTGCCTGAGCAGGGGTTGGACTAATTGACCTCCAAGGTCCCTTCCAACTTTATTATTATTATTGTTATTATTGTTATTATTGTTATTATTGTTATTATTGTTATTATTGTTATTATTGTTATTATTGTTATTATTGTTATTATTGTTATTATTGTTATTATTATTATTATTATTATTATTACTTCAGCTCCCAGAATTCCCCAGCCAGGAGTGGGTGTGGAAAAGATTAGTCCTCTTTTCTCTGTTTTTGAATGGTTCTGGGTTTAATGTGCTGACGGTGCCTCATGTAGAATTTAAAAGCATTTATAGGGAACTGAAAGGATCAGCTGCATTGCTAGGAAATAAACTCACCGGCGTTGAAGTGTAAGGGGAAAAACCATGTCATCTTCTGCAGCCGTTTCAAAGGTTAAGATTGAAAGGGTGGGAATTAGAAACATTTCGCCAGTAAAACCCAACTCTGGTACTTTTTTCAAGTTTCTTTCATGGTGCAGGAACGTGAGCTCAATGTCAAGACACGGGTGAAGATCAAACGGTGCAAAATTTAATAATTTTGTCTCGCCCCAAAGCTCAATCTATTCTAAAAACACAATCTTAAATGGGCCTGCTGGTTTGCAAATGTTATGGGATTCAATGGGGCGCACTCCTTGGAAAATTGAAGAGTTTTGCAGCCGAATTCTGCCTGCAAGGGGAAAAAAAAAAAAGAACAGGAAAAGACTGTGGGAAGGTTTCCCCTGGCCAGATTAAAATATTCTGTATTCTTAATATTAAAAAGAGGCAAACTATGATATTTCCCCAAGGGAGAAATGGAGAAAAGAACAGGAAAAGACTGTGGGAAGGTTTCCCCTCCCCAGATTAAAATATTCTGTATTCTTAATATTAAAAAGAGGCACACTATGATATTTCCCGAAAAGAGAAATGGAGAAAAAAATCTTAACAAAGGCAGAAAGGAGCCCCAGTCTCCCTGCCATAAGAAAAACAGTTTCAGAACAAGAGACCTGGAGAGGCTGGCCTTTAGGATGCAGATTTTGTATCCACTCAGGAAAACTAGGCCAATCTATTCACGAACAAAGCGCCTCCAGCCACAGAAGACTGGAGCTGATGGGATTGAGAATTTACATCCTCCCCACCCAAATTCTAAGGAAGGACATGACTTTTAGGACATAATGGGGTCAATCCACCACCATTAGACCAGCAAAAGGCACAAGGATCAACACATTGCACAACCCCCCCCCCCGAGCATCTCAATCAGAACCCTATAAAGATTCATCCATTTGGTCAGCCACCCCAGAAAGATGCTGCAGCCACTGAAGTTTCTGGCAGCTCAACGAAGAGACCTCCTTTCCAAAATGCAGCCTGCCTTCAGCTCATTTCTACAGCGTCCTCCCGGCTTGGAACAGGACCTGGTTTTTCTTCCGACGAAACTGTGGCCAGTGAGGTGAAACTTGTTTGGCCATTGCAAGGAATTTTTTGTTTCTACTAAGCAATTCCAGCCACGACCATTTGCTTCACTGAAATGAAGAAGCCGCCTTCATTTCAGCCAAGCCCCAAATCTGGGTTTGAATTGCTTTAGGCGGTGCTGCAGGAGAAGATGCCTCCGAGCCTTCACCCCCAGTAATGGCCTTGCACTTCCCTATTGAACAGTTTGGAACTGTCCCAGAAACCTTCAATTCGTACAGAAGACCACTCTACGACAAGGTGCCTCAAAGATGCGTCACAGAATTATCCACAATGCATGTTAGATCCAGCCAGCCTAGAAATCCCTTTGAACGTAGCTTGTCATCAACTCTGGCCTTGGAGGAGATACTGGTTGCGTCTTTGAGGGAAGCTGAGACCTTTAGTAATTAGAATAGAATAGAATAGAATAGAATAGAATGGAATGGAATGGAATGGAATGGAATGGAATGGAATGGAATGGAATGGAATGGAATGGAATAGAATAGAATAGAATAGAATAGAATAGAATAGAATAGAATAGAATAGAATAGAATAGAATAGAATAGAATAGAATAAGGAATGGAATGGAATGGAATGGAATGAAATGGAATGGAAGATAGAATAGAAAATATAGAACAGAATAGAATAGAATAGAATAGAATAGAATAGAATAGAATAGAATAGAATAGAATAGAACAGAACAGAACAGAATAGAATAGAATAGAATAGAATAGAATAGAATAGAATCAGGAATGGAATGGAATGGAATGGAATGGAATGGAATAGAATGGAAGATAGAATAGAAAATATAGAATAGAATAGAATAGAATAGAATAGAATAGAATAGAATAGAATAGAATAGAATAGAATAGAATAGAATAGAATAGAATAGAATAGAATAGAATAGAATAGAATAGAATAGAATGAAGACTGGAATAGAATAGAATGAAGAATAGAATAGATATTGGAATATAGAATAGAATGGAATGGAATGGAATAGAATAGAATAGAATAGAATAGAATAGAAGAGAATAGAATAGAATAGAATAGAATAGAATAGAATAGAATAGAATAGAATAGAATAGAATAGAATAGAATAAGGAATGGAATGGAATGGAATGGAAGATAGAATAGAAAATATAGAACAGAATAGAATAGAATAGAATAGAATAGAATAGAATAGAATAGAATAGAATAGAATAGAATAGAATAAGGAATGGAATGGAATAGAATAGAATGGAAGATAGAATAGAAAATATAGAATAGAATAGAATAGAATAGAATAGAATAGAATAGAATAGAATAGAATAGAATAGAATAGAATAGAATAGAATAGAATGAAGACTGGAATAGAATAGAATGAAGAATAGAATAGATATTGGAATATAGAATAGAATAGAATGGAATGGAATGGAATAGAATAGAATGGAATGGAACATAGAATAGAAAATATAGAATAGAATAGAATAGAATAGAATAGAATAGAATAGAATAGAATAGAGCTGGAAGGGACCTTGGAGGTCTTCTAGTCGAGCCCCTTGCTCAAGCAGGACAATCTACACCATTCCTATACCATTTCAGACAAATGTCCTCCTTATCCTCAAAAATGTCAAGGTGTCAAAATGAGGCAAATGATGCCTTCTCTATATTCCTCGGGAAGGCTTTGGGCAAGCAGAATAACAGAAGAATAGAGTTGGAAGGGACCTTGGAGGTCATCTAGTCCAACCCCCTGCTCAGGCAGGAAACCCTATACCATTTCGGACAAAGGGCTGTCCGGTCTCTTCTTAAAAACTTTCAGTGTTGGAGCATTCACTGCTTCTGGAGGCAGGTGGTTCCACTGGTTAATTGTTCTAACTGTCAGGAAATTTCTTCTTAGTTCTAGATTGCTTCTCTCCTTGATGAGTTTCCATCCGTTGCTTCTTGTCCTGCCTTCAGGTGCTTTGAAGAATAGCTTGACTCCCTCTTCTTTGGGGCAGCCCCTGAGATACTGGAAGGGTGCTATCCTGTCCCCCCTCATCCTTCTCTTTGTTAAACTAGACAGACCCAATTCCAGCAGCCGTTCCTCGTATGTTTTAGCCTCCAGTCCCCTGATCACCTTTGTTGCTCTTCCCTGCACTCTTTCTAGAGTCTCCACATCTTTTTTATATTGTGGTGTCCAAAACTGAGGCTCCCCCTCCTGCCATCACCTCCAAAATCAGAGGATAAGCTACGCAATCCTGGTCTCGCAGCCTGCAGAACCTAAAGGCCTCTGAGGTTTTTCAAGGGTGCCTCACCACATACGCCACTCAGCCCAACGATTGTTGGCACCGAGTCGAAGGATCCTCCATTAGCTCTTGTGTATAAATGGCCACAAAAGGAGACAAGGTAATTATACAGAGACAGGCCATGATTCAGCCGTGGGTGACCTCTTTATAGCGGAATTTTTGAAAGCACATGACTCCATTTGGGCCTGTTTTTAGTTTATGCTGTGGTAATGTCATTCTGGCATGAAGTAATAGCTGCCAGCTTTCTCCCTTCAGTTTATTTATGTATGTATCTCCATATATCTTTATATATCTCTATATACCTCTCTCTCTCTCTGTGTGTGTGTGTGTATGTATGTTTTTTAAAAATTTGGATTGCTAACAAAGAATTAAGGAAGACTGGAATAGCTATTTCGAGCTAATTAGCTCTCATCAGCCAAACATACCCTTCTGAGATTCAAACCTGGACTGCTTGCACATTAGGCAGCTGTGTTAACCTCTAGGCCACAGGCTCTTTCTCACTTTGTCAGCTATATCAGGGAGGGAAGAGACAGGGGGAGGAGATTTACCTTGAGTGTTTTTTTTTTTTTGATGCACTCTGTCGGCCCAAATATGTGTGTGTGTGTGTGTGTGTGTGTGTGTGTGTGTGTACATGTATATGTATATGTATATGTCTGTCTGCCTGTCTGCCTGTCTGCCTGTCTGTCTATCTGTCTATCTATCTATCATCTATCATTCTGTTCTGTTCCATTCCGTTCCGTTCCATTCCGTTCTACTCTACTCTACTCTACTCTACTCTACTCTACTCTACTCTACTCTACTCTACTCTACTCTACTCTACTCTACTCTACTCTACTCTACTCTACTCTACTCTCCTGTTCTGTTCTGTACTGTACTGTACTGTACTATACTGTATTCTATTCTATTCTATTCTATTCTATTCTATTCTATTCTATTCTATTCTATTCTATTCTATTCTATTCTATTCTATTCTATTCTATTCTATTCTATATTCCAGTATCTATTCTATTCTATTCTATTCTATTCTATTCTATTCTATTCTATTCTATTCTATTCTATTCTATTCTACTCTACTCTACTCTACTCTACTCTACTCTACTCTACTCTACTCTACTCTACTCTATTCTAAACCCAGCGTTTTCTCCTATTTCCCCTGTAGAAACAGAATTGGGCTAAGAAGGGCATCTGGCCTAGAGTCATCCAGTCAGTTTCCATGGCTAGGAATCCAGAACATCCTCCTGGCTCACCAACGTCAACTCATGATCCCTCAGCTTTGAAGCAACCTCTCCTTCTTAGCCATTCATTCATCCTGGCTCACCATGTCTCTGCTGCGGTCCCTCCAACTTTGATGCTACTCCACCCCTTTGTCATTACATCGCCCTGGCTCACCAAGTTCTACTAAGGGTCTCTCCACGTTTGAGGTGACAACTTCACCTTAGCCATCACATCACCCTGGCTCACTACATTTAGCTGGGTGTGTGTGTGTGTGTCTCCCTCCACCTTTGAGGTTATCTCCACACCTTCACCCTTCCATCACCCTGCTTCATTAAGTGATGCTCGTGGGACGTGTCCAGTTGAGGAACGGGGTCATTCTGCTCCCAGGCAGGTTGATGAGGAAGCTGTTCCGTTTTCTCTTTCTTGCAAATGAGCAGACCAGGCATCTGCTGAAACGGTGCTGACATTGCCCAGATCCATGTGGAATGTAATCCTTTTTCCAAGAGATGGCACTGTTTCTTTGCTCTCTGCGCATAAAGACTCGGTCCATATGGTGTTATTACTCTCTTTATAAAACTCCAGTTATGTTCAAGGTTGAAAAAGCATACAGTTGCACCTCTCTCTCTCTCTCTCTCTCTCTCTCTCTCTCTCTCTCTCTCTCTCTCTCTCTCTCTCTCTCTCTCTCTCTCTCTCTCTCTCTCTCTCTCTCTCTCTCAGTTCTCTGTCTCTGTCTCTCTCTCTATTTTTCATCTCTCTTCCTCGTCTATCAAAAAGCATACAACAGAATTATGCTAAGCACTGTTGGCTATCTAGGTGCTTCTAAGTGCAATACAGCAAGCTGGTTCTGACTACAAATATCTCCCTGGACGGTCATCTCAGTATCCTCAACAGTCAGAACTAATTTGTCCAGATCCTTCCACAATCATGACCATTGCTATCTCACGTTTTTATGATGAACAGGGTGGAAGCTAGGAGATTATGCTTTTCTCTTGTCTTGTCTGTCTCCTCTCCTCTCTCCTCTTCTCCCTTCCCCCTCCTCTCCCCTCCCTCTTCCTCTTCCTCTTCCCCTCCCCTCTTCCCCTCTCCTCTCCTCTCCTTCCCTGGAATGGAATGGAATAGAATAATAGGACAGGACAGGACAGGACAAAACAGAATAACAGACTTGGAAGGGACCTTGGAGGTCATCTAGTCCAACCCCCTGCTCAGGCAGGAAACCCTATACCATTTCGGACAAAGGGCTGTTCGGTCTCTTCTTAAAATCTTCCAGTGTTGGAGCATTCATCGCTTCTGGAGGCAGGTTGTTCCACTGGTTAATTGTTCTGACTGTCAGGAAGTTTCTCCTTAGTTCCAGGTTGCTTCTCTCCTTGATGAGTTTCCACCTGTCGCTTCTTGTCCTGCCTTCAGGTGCTTTGGAGAATAGCTTGACTCCCTCTTCTTTGGGGCAGCCCCTGAGATACTGGAAGACTGTTATCCTCTCCCCCCTTGTCCTTCTCTTTGTTAAACTAGACATACCCAATTCCAGCCGCCGTTCCTTATATGTTTTAGCCTCCAGTCCCCTGATCATCTTTGTTGATCTTCTCTGCACTCTTTCTAGGGTCTCAACATCTTTTTTACATCGTAGTGACCAAAACTGGATGCAGTGGTGATCAAAACTGCATATATTCGCATTGTGAAGTTCTTAGGTTAATTACAGTCCAAACGTGGATAGTTGGAGCATTAATTTTGGAATGCATTTCAATGTATTAAACAAGTTACGTCCAACGTGTTTCATGAATATTCATTTTCCTCTCCTAAAGCTGCTAAGTTATTCAGCAATATCTCCATATTAGTTACACCTTTAGTGGAAGGGTGCCCAGAATATTGTCTGAATTTTGTCTGCCAAATGCATCTATTAAATCCAATTTATATTTATAGAACCATTTTGCATACCGTGTTTTAAATCTGGCTCGAGTATCGTGCCAAATATTTGCTAAACTCAAAGGGTTTGCTGGAGTTGTGGATCTTCTGATGATAAATTACGCAGATGGTTCATATTGACAGTGGCACGGTGATCACTAAAGCTTCAATTGGTCCAGACTGCCACAATATGCCCATCTAACCCCTCTCTTTTGCCAGTTCCACCGGCTGATGTTTGCTTGCTTGCAAAATCGCTTCCCACTCTGTTATTTCGTTCTGTTCTGATATTGCTGCTTCCAGAGGTGATTCAAGGGGATGGCCATTGTCTATAAGGCCCTTCACAGCATAGGTTCTGATTACTTGAGGGGGCTGCAAGGTGCCCATGATATCTGCCTGGTCTATTCAACCCGTCCGGGTTGGCAGACTCGTAAGTTCCTTCAACTGAGCAACCTATTGGGATCCCAGAATCTCTACTTTCTCTGTGGCAGTTCTTCTGAACGTCTTCTGGGATGAGGTTGAGATGCAGACTCAGGTCCCCTTGAGATGCAGACTCAGGTCCTGTCTGCAGCTGTTTGGAAGAGCTGTGAAGACCTTTGAGGAATCCTTGGTGCGCTCCGAGCTTGGTGGCTTGCTTGAAGACGTTGGGTCACCCAAAGTGGGTGACATCATCAATGTTAGTAAATTATTAGCACTGATGATGTTGCCTAGTTTGGGTAACGAAAACTTTGCAAGAAAAGCACTGAGCTTAGAGAGCACCAAGGACCCCACAACCCTCCTCCTCCACCCCACAAACTCCTTTCCCTTCTAGCACTGATGATGTTACCTAGTTGGGTCATGAAACATCTACAAGAAAACCACCAAGCTCAGAGAGCACCAAGGACCCCACAGTCATTCTCCTCCTCCTCCTCCTCCTCCTTCTCCTCCTCCTCCTCCTCCTCCTCCTCCCTGAAAACACCTCTTCCTTCTAGCACTGATGATGTTCCCTACTTGGGACATGAAACGTCTGCAAGAAAACCACCAAGCTCAGAGAGCACCAAGGACCCCACAGTCCTCCTCCTCCTCCTCCTCCTCCTCCTCCCTGAAAACACCTCTTCCTTCTAGCACTGATGATGTTCCCTAGCTGGGACATGAAATGTCTGCAAGAAAACCACCAAGCTCAGAGACCACCAAGGACCCCACAGGACCCCTTCTCCCTCTCCTGCTCCTCCTCCTTCTCCTCCCTCTCCCTCTCCTCCTCCTCCTCCTTCTCCCTCTCCTCCTCCTCCTCCTCCTCCTCCTCCACCTCCCTGCAAACACCTCTTCCTTCTAGCACTGATGATGTTCCTCAGTAGGATCATGAAACATCTGCAAGAAAACCACCAAGCTCAGAGAGCACCAAGGATCTTACAGTCCTTCTCCTCCTCCTCCTCCTCCTCCTCCTCCTCCTCCTCCTCCTCCTCCACCGCACAAACTCCTCTCCCTTCTAGCACTGAGGATGTTACCTAGTTTGGGTCATGAAATGTCTGCAAGAAAACCACCAAGCTCAGAGAGCACCCAGGACCCCTATTTTCAACCCTGAGCTACAAATATTCTCCTTTTATTGTGAAGACCTTTATCCAAACCTTCGGTGACAGAAAGTGAATCCTCCTTTGGATTGTGTACATTTCCTTCCTTTTTTTTTGTTCCTATCCTTTTGTTACTTTGCCACCTTCCATTTATTTATTTTTGTGCATTTTTTTCCCTTGGGCGGCACTTCACAATCAGGAGGCTGTGAGTTTGTCTGCTGTGAACACTACAAAGGTGTCAGGAAGGGCATTCGTCCAGCAAATGCTCAGCTTCATTCAATCACCCCAACTCCACCCCTATGCAAGGGATTCCAGGGTTGTTAAAAGAAAAAAATGTATTATTTTCCTTGTTTGAATGTTTTTCTTATGAGCCATCCAGGGTGGAAGAATGGTGACATGCACATTTAGTAAAATAAATAATCCAGAAGAACTGATGGAATTTAGAATAGAATAGAATAGAATAGAATAGAATAGAATAGAATAGAATAGAATAGAATAGAATAGAATAGAATAGAATAGAATAGAATAGAATAAAAAGAATAGAATAGAATAGAATAGAATAGAATAGAATAGAATAGAATAGAATAGAATAGAATAGAATAGAATAGAATAGAATAGAATAGAATAGAAGAACAGAAGGAGAATAAAAATAGAATAGAATAGAATATGGAATAGAATAGAATAGAAGACACACCACCCATCCCCAGGACAGATTATAGTAAATGGTCAATTAACAGATTTGTTTAACATTGAAAAGGGTACTAGACAGGGTTGTCCCTTATCTCCTTTATTGTTTGTTTTAACCTTAGAGGTCTTATTGAATAGGATTAGAGCATCAGAGGAATTAAAGGGGGTACAAATTAGAAAACATGATTATAGATTATGTGCCTTTGCAGATGATTTACTTGTGACATTGACTCAGCCAATGCAATCGGTTCAGAGTTTGATGGAAATTATTCAAAATTATGGAAAAGTTTCAGGTTTTAAACTAAATTTATCCAAGACAAAGATGTTGGTTAAAAATCTTGATAACAAATTAAAACAAGATTTGGAAAGAATAACGGGATGCGAGATAGTTAAAAAAGTTAAATATTTAGGAATTTATATAGAAGCTTCAAATGGTAAATTATATAAGAATAATTATGAACTTTTATGGTGTAAAGTACAAAAAGAATTGGAGAATTGGAAAAAACTACAATTATCCATGTTGGGCAGAATAGCCGCTATTAAAATGAATGTATTGCCGAAATTTTTATTTTTATTTCAAATGTTACCAATACTTAAAAAGGATGGAAATCTCGATGAATGGCAGAAAGGTATAAACAAATTCATTTGGGATGGCAAGAAACCAAGGGTTAAATTTAAAATTATTCAAGACACAAGAGAGAGAGGTGGTTTGAAAGTGCCTAATTTTAAATTATATTATTATGCAGCAGTTCTAGTGGTTATAAGTGATTGGATTAACTTAACAAATGAAAGAATATTAAATATAGAAGGGATATGGGTTAGTATATGGGTTCCACGCGTATTTAGTTTATGACAAAAAATTGGATAGGAGTTTTAAAGAACATATAATAAGAAACTCTGTCTTGCGAGTCTGGAAAAAGTATTATTATAAGTTAAATGGTAAAATTCCTTTATGGACAGTTCCCAGACACGCAATACAGAGTATAGGTATACAACAAATTCAAGACGTGGTGCCCTATGATAAACTTTTAAATAAAGAAGGGAATAGCATAGAACTGAAATCATTAGATAAATTAAGGGAGGAAGGTATAGCTCATAATTGGTTTTATCATGCACAACTTCAAGCCAGATGGCAAAAAGATGTCAAGATGGGTTTTTCTTTAAAGGATGATGAAAAATTAATTATACAAATTAGAGATCAAAGAAAGATGCATATTAAAAGAATATATGATGCTTTAATTGAAATTGATTCTGGAACTGAATTAATTAAAGACTGTATGATTAAATGGGAAGGTAACTTCGGCCACCCAATTATGATGGAAACTTGGAAAAGAATATGGGTGAAAAATGTTAAATTTACACAAGCTCAGCATCTAAGAGAAAATTTTTATAAAATGTTTTACAGATGGCATTTAGATCCCAAAAAATTATCGTCTATGTATCCAAATTTGCAACCCAAATGTTGGCGATGTGACTCTATGGATGCTACTTACTTTCACATTTGGTGGTCTTGTAAAAAAATTAAGGCTTTTTGGATAAAAATATGGTGGATTCTTCAAAATATTTTGAAAAAGCGTATTGAGTTTGTACCACAGTTGTTTTTGTTGGGTATTACAAAGGATTGTTCCACCACAGAGACTAAGTTGATTTTGAACTTGATTACTGCTGCAAGACTGTTGGTGGGACAATATTGGAAGTCATCTGAAATACCATCTATTGAAGAATGGACATTAAAAGTTACCCATCTTGTGGAGATGGCTAAGATTTCGGCATACCTGAAGAACCACTCAAATGAAACGTTTTTGATGGACTGGAAGAAATGGATTGATTATATGCAAAAGAAATATCAGTTGAAAGAATTAGATTTGATATATAGTTAAATAGTTTAATATAGTAGTTTAGTGAGGTTTCTTGTGTTTTTACCCTGTATTCATTCTGGAAGTCGGGGGGGGGGAGGGGGGAGGGAGATAATATATGTTAGCTTATGTTTCTCAACTGTAGTTGGGGACTTAGGGATTAGATAATTTTTTGTAGGATGCTCGGTAGAATTGTAGCTAGTGTTTTGGATGGCGAGGAGGAGGAGCGAAAATACAAGAGGAGTGGGCTGGTGGAGGGTGTTCTGGAGGGGGGTTCCGAGCAGTTCTTTGTATTGTTTATTTTTATTATGTAATTTGTTTGTTTTCAGTTGAGTTAATAGGTTACTATGTTATAATTGTTAAAAGTTTTTTATAAAAATTTTAATAAAAAAAATTATTAAAAAAAAAAAAAAAAAGAATAGAATAGAAGAGAAGAGAAGAGAAGAGAAGAGAAGAGAAAATAGAATAGAATAGAATAGAACAGAATAGAATAGAATAGAATAGAATAGAATGAGAATAAAAAGAATAGAATAGAACAGAACAGAACAGAACAGAATAGAATAGAATATAGAGTAGAATAGAATATGCAATAGAATAGAATAAGAATAGAATAGAATTAAGAATAGAATAGAATATAGAGTAGAATAGAATAGAATATACAATACAATACAATACAATAGAATAGAATAGAATATAGAATAGAATAGAATAGAACAGAACAGAACAGAATAGAATAGAACAGAACAGAATAGAATGAGAATAAAAAGAATAGAATAGAACAGAAGAGAAGAGAAGAGAAGAACAGAAGGAGAATAAAAATAGAATAGAATAGAATATGGAATAGAATAAAATAGAAGAGAAGAGAAGAGAAGAGAAGAGAAGAGATAATAGAATAGAATAGAATAGAATAGAATAGAATAGAATAGAATAGAATAGATCTGGAAGGGACCTTGGAGGTCTTCTAGTCCAGCCCCCTGCTCAAGCAGGAGAACCTATACCATCTCAGACAGGTGAATGTCCAGTCTCTTCTTAAAAGCCTCCAGTGTTGGAGCATCCACAACTTCTGAAGGCAGGCC
>JARGCV010001040.1:0-56313 GCA_034064705.1 Bothrops alternatus
CTTCTCTCATCTCCTTCCTTTCCCCTACAATCTCCTTCCATCTCCATCTCTATCCCTTCCCCTTCAATTTCTTTCTCCTTCCTTCCTTCCTTCCATCCTTCCTTTCCCCTTCAATCTTCCTTCCTTCTCCATCTCCTTCCTTTCCCCTTCAATCTTCCTTCCTTCCTTCCTTCCATCTCCATCTCCATCTCCATCTCCATCCCTTCCCCTTCAATCTTTCTCCTTCCTGCCTTCCTTCCTTCCTGCCTTCCTTCTTCCTTCCCCTTCAATCTCCTTCCTTCTCCATCTTCTTCCTTTCCCCTTCAATCTACTTCCTTCTCCATCTCCTTCCTTTCCCCTTCAATCTCCTTCCATCTCCATCTCTATCCTTCCCCTTCAATTTCTTTCTCCTTCCTTCCTTCCTTACATCCTTCCTTTCCCTTCAATCTTCCTTCCTTCCATCTCCATCACTTCCCCTTTAATCTCTCTCCTTCCTTCCTTCCTTCCTTCCCTCCCCTTCATTCTCCTTCCTTCTCCATCTCCTTCCTTTCCCCTTCAATCTTCCTTCCTTCTCCACTCCTTCCTTCCCTTCAATCTTCCTTCCTTCCTTCCTTCCTTCCTTCCATCTCCATCTCCTCCCTCCCCTTCAATCTTTCTCCTTCCTGCCTTCTTCCTTCCTGCCTTCCTTCCTTCCTTCCCCTTCAATCTCCTTTCTTCTCCATCTCCTTCCTTTCCCCTTCAATCTTCCTTCCTTCCTTCCTTTCCCTTCATCTCCTTCCTTCTCCATTCCTTCCTTTCCCCTTCAATCTTCCTTCCTTCCCTCCCCTTCAATCTCCTTCCTTCTCCATCTTCTTCCTTTCCCCTTCAATCTCCTTCCTTCTCCATCTCCTTCCTTTCCCCTTCAATCTTCCTTCCTTCCTTTCCCCTTCAATCTCCTTCCTTCTCCATCTCCTTCCTTTCCCCCTACAATCTCCTTCCATCTCCATCTCTATCCCTTCCCCTTCAATTTCTTTCTCCTTCCTTCCTTCCTTCCATCCTTCCTTCCCATCAATCTTCCTTCCTTCTCCATCTCCTTCCTTTCCCCTTCAATCTTCCTTCCTTCCTTCCTTCCATCTCCATCTCCATCTCCATCTCCATCCCTTCCCCTTCAATCTTTCTCCTTCCTGCCTTCCTTCCTTCCTGCCTTCCTTCCTTCCTTCCCCTTCACATCTCCTCCTTCTCCATCTCTTCCTTTCCCCTTCAATCTACTTCCTTCCTCCATCTCCATCCTTACCCCTTCAATCTCCTTCCATCACCATCTCTAACCCTTCCCCTCAATTCTTCTCCTTCCTTCCTTCCTTACATCCTACCTTCCCCTACAACTCCTTCCTTCCATCTCCATCACTCCCCTTTAATCTCTCACTCTCCTTCCTTTCTTCCCTTCCCCTTCAATCTCCTTCCTTCTCCATCACCTTCCTTTCCCCTTCAATCTTCCTTCCTTCTCCATCTCCTTCCTTTCCCCTTCAATCTTCCTCCTTCCTTCCTTCCTTCCTTCCATCTCCATCTCCATCCCTTCCCCATCAATCTTTCTCCTTCCTGCCTTCCTTCCTTCCTGCCTTCCTTCCTTCCTTCCCCTTCAATCTCCTTTCTTCTCCATCTCCTTCCTTTCCCCTTCAATCTTCCTTCCTTCCTTCCTTTCCCCTTCAATCTCCTTCCTCTCCATTCCTTCCTTTCCCCT
This sequence comes from Bothrops alternatus, assembly GCA_034064705.1. Classification (NCBI taxonomy): domain Eukaryota; kingdom Metazoa; phylum Chordata; class Lepidosauria; order Squamata; family Viperidae; genus Bothrops; species Bothrops alternatus. The sequence goes on from JARGCV010001040.1 coordinate 1,697, forward strand.
TCAATCTTCTTCCTTCGTTTCCCCTCAATCTCCTCCTTCTCCATCTCCTTCTTTCCCCCTTCAATCTCCTTCTATCTCCATCTCTATCCCTTCCCCTTCAATTCTGTCTCCTTCCTTCCTTCCTTCCATCCTTCCTTTCCCCTTCAATCTTCCTTCCTTCCATCTCTATCACTTTCCCTTCATCTCTCTCTCTCCTTCCTTTCTTCCCTTCCCCTTCAATCTCCTTCCTTCTCCATCTCTTCCTTTCCCCTTCAATCTTCCTTCCTTCTCCATCACCTTCCTTTCCCCACTTCAATCTTCCTTCCTTCCTTCCTTCCTTCCTTCCTTCCTTCCTTCCTTCCTACCTTCCTTCCATCTCCATCCCTTCCCCTTCAATCTTCTCCTTCCTGCCTTCCTTCCTTCCTTCCTTCCTTCCTTCCTTCCTTCCTTCCTTCCTTCCCATTCAATCTCCTTCCTTCTCCATCTCCTTCCTTTCCCCTTCAATTTTCCTTCCTTCCTTCCTTTCCCCTTCAATTCCTTCCTTCTCCATCTCCTTCCTTTCCCCTTCAATCTTCTTTCCTTCCTTCCATCTCTATCTCCATCCCTTCCCCTTCAATCTCTTTTTCCTTTCTTTCTTCCTTCCTTCCATCCTTCCTTTCCCCTTCAATCTTCCATCCTTCCTTCCTTCCCCTTCAATCTCCTTCCATCTCCATCTCCATCCATTCCCTTCAATTTCTTTCTCCTTCCTTCCTTCCTTCCTTCCTTCCTTCCATTCTTCCTTTCCCCTTCAATCTTCCATCCTTCCTTCCTTCCCCTTCAGTCTCCTTCCTTCTCCATCTCCTTCCTTTCCCCTTCATTCTTCCTTCCTTCCTTTCCCCTTCAATCTCCTTCCTTCTCCATCTCCTTCCTTCCCCTACAATCTCCTCCATCTCCATCTCTATCCCTTCCCCTTCAATTTCTTTCTCCCTTCCTTCCTTCCTTCCATCCTTCCTTTCCCCTTCAATCTTCCTTCCTTCTCCATCTCTTTCCTTTCCCCTTCAATCTCCTTCCATCTCCATCTCCATCCATTCCCCTTCAATTTCTTTCTCCTTCCTTCCTTCCATGCTTCCTTTCCCCTTCAATCTCCTTCCATCTCCATCTCTATCCCTTCCCCTTCAATTTCTTTCTCCTTCCTTCCTTCCTTCCATCCTTCCTTTCCCCTTCAATCTTCCTTCCTTCCATCTCCATCACTTCCCCTTTAATCTCTCTCTCTCCTTCCATTCTTCCCTTCCCCTTCAATCTCCTTCCTTCTCCATCTCCTTCCTTTCCCCTTCAATCTTCCTTCCTTCTCCATCTCCTTCCTTTCCCCTTCAATCTTCCTTCCTTCCTTCCTTCCTTCCATCTCCATCTCCATCCCTTCCCCTTCAATCTTTCTCCTTCCTGCCTTCCTTCCTTCCTGCCTTCCTTCCTTCCTGCCTTCCTTCCTTCCTTCTCCTTCAATCTCCTTTCTTCTCCATCTCCTTCCTTTCCCCTTCATCTTCCTTCCTTCTTTCCTTCCTTCCCCGTCAATCTCCTCCTTCTCCACCTCCTTCCTTTCCCCTTCAATCTCCTTCCTTCTCCATTCCTTCCTTTCCCCTTCAATCTTCCATCCTTCGTTTCCCCTTCAATCTCCTTCCTTCTCCATCTCCTTCTTTCCCCTTCAATCTCCTTCCATCTCCATCTCTATCCCTTCCCCTTCCATTTCTTTCTCCTTCTTCTTCCTTCCATCCTTCCTTTCCCCTTCAATATTCCTTCCTTCCATCTCCATCACTTCCCCTTCAATCTCTCTCTCTCCTTCCTTTCTTCCCTTCCCCTTCAATCTCCTTCCTTCTCCATCTCCTTCCTTTCCCCTTCAATCTTCCTTCCTTCTCCATCTCCTTCCTTTCCCCTTCAATCTTCCTTCCTTCCTTCCTTCCTTCCTTCCTTCCTTCCATCTCCATCTCCATCTCCATCCCTTCAGCTTCAATCTTTCTCCTTCCTGCCTTCCTTCCTTCCTTCCTGCCTTCCTTCCTTCCCTTTCAATCTCCTTCCTTCTCCATCTCCTTCCTTTCCCTTCAATCTTCCTCCTTCCTTCCTTCCTTCCATCTCCATCTCCATCCCTTCCCCTTCAATCTTTCTCCTTCCTGCCTTCCTTCCTTCCTGCCTTCCTTCCTTCCTTCCCCTTCAATCTCCTTTCTTCTCCATCTCCTTCCTTTCCCTTCAATCTTCCTTCCTTCTTTCCTTCCTTCCCCGTCAATCTCCTTCCTTCTCCACCTCCTTCCTTTCCCTTCAATCTCCTTCCTTCTCCATTTCCTTCCTTTCCCCTTCAATCTTCCTTCCTTCGTTTCCCCTTCAATCTCCTTCCTTCTCCATCTCCTTTCTTTCCCCTTCAATCTCCTTCTATCTCCATCTCTATCCCTTCCCCTTCAATTTCTGTCTCCTTCCTTCCTTTCCTTCCATCCTTCCTTTCCCCTTCAATCTTCCTTCCTTCCATCTCCATCACTTCCCCTTCAATCTCTCTCTCTCCTTCCTTTCTTCCCTTCCCCTTCAATCTCCTTCCTTCTCCATCTCCTTCCTTTCCCCTTCAATCTTCCTTCCTTCTCCATCTCCTTCCTTTCCCCTTCAATCTTCCTTCCTTCCTTCCTTCCTTCCATCTCCATCCCTTCCCCTTCAATCTTTCTCCTTCCTGCCTTCCTTCCTTCCTTCCTTCCTTCCTTCCTGCCTTCCTTCCTTCCCATTCAATCTCCTTCCTTCTCCATCTCCTTCCTTTCCCCTTCAATCTTCCTTCCTTCCTTCCTTTCCCTTCAATCTCCTTCCTTCTCCATTTCCTTCCTTTCCCCTTCAATCTTCCTTCCTTCGTTTCCCCTTCAATCTCCTTCCTTCTCCATCTCCTTTCTTTCCCCTTCAATCTCCTTCTATCTCCATCTCTATCCCTTCCCCTTCAATTTCTGTCTCCTTCCTTCCTTCCTTCCATCCTTCCTTTCCCCTTCAATCTTCCTTCCTTCCATCTCTATCACTTTCCTTCAATCTCTCTCTCCTTCCTTTCTTCCCTTCCCCTTCAATCTCCTTCCTTCTCCATCTCCTTCCTTTCCCCTTCAATCTCCTTCCTTCTCCATCTCCTTCCTTTCCCCTTCAATCTTTCTTCCTTCCTTCCTTCCTTCCATCTCCATCCCTTCCCTTCAATCTTTCTCCTTCCTGCCTTCCTTCCTTCCTTCCTTCCTTCCTTCCTTCCTTCCTTCCTGCCTTCCTTCCTTCCCATCAATCTCCTTCCTTCTCCATCTCCTTCCTTTCCCCTTCAATCTTCCTTCCTTCCTTCCTTTCCCCTTCAATTTCCTTCCTTCTCCATCTCCTTCCTTTCCCCTTCAATCTTCTTTCCTTCCTTCCATCTCTATCTCCATCCCTTCCCCTTCAATCTCTTTTTCCTTCCTTTCTTCCTTCCTTCCATCCTTCCTTTCCCCTTCAATCTTCCATCCTTCCTTCCTTTCCCTTCAATCTCCTTCCATCTCCATCTCCATCCATTCCCCTTCAATTCTTTCTCCTTCCTTCCTTCCTTCCTTCCTTCCATTCTTCCTTTCCCCTTCAATCTCCATCCTTCCTTCCTTCCCCTTCAGTCTCCTTCCTTCTCCATCTCCTTCCTTTCCCCTTCATTCTTCCTTCCTTCCTTTCCCCTTCAATCTCCTTCCTTCTCCATCTCCTTCCTTTCCCCTACAATCTCCTTCCATCTCCATCTCTATCCCTTCCCCCTTCAATTTCTTTCTCCTTCCTTCCTTCCTTCCATCCTTCCTTTCCCCTTCAATCTTCCTTCCTTCTCCATCTCCTTCCTTTCCCCTTCAATCTTCCTTCCATCTCCATCTCCATCCATTCCCCTTCAATTTCTTTCTCCTTCCTTCCTTCCTTCCTTCCTTCCTTTCCCCTTCAATCTCCTTCCATCTCCATCTCTATCCCTTCCCCTTCAATTTCTTTCTCCTTCCTTCCTTCCTTCCATCCTTCCTTTCCCTTCAATCTTCCTTCCTTCCATCTCCATCACTTCCCCTTTAATCTCTCTCTCTCCTTCCATTCTTCCCTTCCCCTTCAATCTCCTTCCTTCTCCATCTCCTTCCTTTCCCCTTCAATCTTCCTTCCTTCTCCATCTCCTTCCTTTCCCCTTCAATCTTCCTTCCTTCCTTCCTTCCTTCCATCTCCATCTCCATCCCTTCCCCTTCAATCTTTCTCCTTCCTGCCTTCCTTCCTTCCATCTCTATCTCCATCCCTTCCCCCTTCAATCTCTCTCCTCCTTCCTTTCTTCCCTTCCCCTTCAATCTCCTTCCTTCTCCATCTCCTTCCTTTCCCCTTCATCTTCCTTCCTTCTCCATCTCCTTCCTTTCCCTTCAATCTTCCTTCCTTCCTTCCTTCCATCTCCTTCCATCTCCATCTCCATTCAATCTTCATCTTCAGCTTCAATCTTCCTTCCTTCCTTCCTGCCTTCCCTTCCTTCCCTTTCAATCTCCTTCCTTCTCCTCTCCTTCCTTTCCCCCTTCAATCTTCCTTCCTTCCTTCCTTCCTTCCTTCCTTCCATCTCCATCTCCATCCCTTCCCCTTCAATCTTTCTCCTTCCTGCTTTCCTTCTTCCTGCCTTCCTTCCTTCCTTCCCCTTCAATCTCCTTTCTTCTCCATCTCCTTCCTTTCCCCTTCAATCTTCCTTCCTTCTTTCCTTCCTTCCCCGTCAATCTCTTCCTTCTCCACCTCCTTCCTTTCCCCTTCAATCTCCTTCCTTCTCCATTTCCTTCCTTTCCCCTTCAATCTCCTTCCTTCGTTTCCCCTTCAATCTCCTTCCTTCTCCATCTCCTTTCTTTCCCCTTCAATCTCCTTCCATCTCCATCTCTATCCCTTCCCCTTCAATTTCTGTCTCCTTCCTTCCTTCCTTCCATCCTTCCTTTCCCCTTCAATCTTCCTTCCTTCCATCTCCATCACTTCCCCTTCAATCTCTCTCTCCTTCCTTTCTTCCCTTCCCCTTCAATCTCCTTCCTTCTCCATCTCCTTCCTTTCCCCTTCAATCTTCCTTCCTTCTCCATCTCCTTCCTTTCCCCTTCAATCTTCCTTCCTTCCTTCCTTCCTTCCTTCCATCTCCATCCCTTCCCCTTCAATCTTTCTCCTTCCTGCCTTCCTTCCTTCCTTCCTTCCTTCCTGCCTTCCTTCCTTCCCATTCAATCTCCTTCCTTCTCCATCTCCTTCCTTTCCCCTTCAATCTTCCTTCCTTCCTTCCTTTCCCCTTCAATTTCCTTCCTTCTCCATCTCCTTCCTTTCCCCTTCAATCTTCTTTCCTTCCTTCCATCTCTATCTCCATCCCTTCCCCTTCAATCTCTTTTTCCTTCCTTTCTTCCTTCCTTCCATCCTTCCTTTCCCCTTCAATCTTCCTTCCATCTCCCATCACTTCCCCTTTAATCTCTCTCTCTCCTTCCATTCTTCCCTTCCCCTTCAATCTCTTTCCTTCTCCATCTCCTTCCTTTCCCTTCAATCTTCCTTCCTTCTCCATCTCCTTCCTTTCCCCTTCAATCTTCCTTCCTTCCTTCCTTCCTCCATCTCCATCCCATCTCCCCTTCAATCTTTCTCCTTCCTGCCTTCCTTCCTTCCTGCCTTCCTTCCTTCCTTCCCTTCAATCTCCTTTCTTCTCCATCTCCTTCCTTTCCCCTTCAATCTTCCTTCCTTCTTTCCTTCCTTCCCCGTCAATCTCCTTCCTTCTCCACCTCCTTCCTTTCCCCTTCAATCTCCTTCTTCTCCATTTCCTTCCTTTCCCCTTCAATCTTCCTTCCTTCGTTTCCCCTTCAATCTCCTTCCTTCTCCATCTCCTTCCTTTCCCCTTCAATCTCCTTCCATCTCCATCTCTATCCCTTCCCCTTCAATTTCTTTCTCCTTCCTTCCTTCCTTCCATCCTTCCTTTCCCTTCAATATTCCTTCCTTCCATCTCCATCACTTCCCCTTCAATCTCTCTCTCTCCTTCCTTTCTTCCCTTCCCCTTCAATCTCCTTCCTTCTCCATCTCCTTCCTTTCCCCTTCAATCTTCCTTCCTTCTCCATCTCCTTCCTTTCCCCTTCAATCTTCCTTCCTTCCTTCCTTCCTTCCTTCCTTCCTTCCTTCCTTCCTTCCTTCCATCTCCATCCCCATCTCCATCCCTTCAGCTTCAATCTTTCTCCTTCCTGCCTTCCTTCCTTCCTTCCTGCCTTCCTTCCTTCCCTTTCAATCTCCTTCCTTCTCCATCTCCTTCCTTTCCCCTTCAATCTTCCTTCCTTCCTTCCTTCCTTCCTTCCATCTCCATCTCCATCCCTTCCCCTTCAATCTTTCTCCTTCCTGCCTTCCTTCCTTCCTGCCTTCCTTCCTTCCTTCCCCCTTCAACATCCCTTTCTTCTCATCTCCTTCCTTTCCCTTCAATCTTCCTTCCTTCTTCCTTCCTTCCCCGTCAATCTCCTTCCTTCTCCACTCCTTCCTTTCCCCTTCAATCTCCTTCCTTCTCCATTTCCTTCCTTTCCCCTTCAATCTTCCTTCCTTCGTTTCCCCTTCAATCCCTTCCTTCTCCATCTCCTTTCTTTCCCCTTCAATCTCCTTCCATCTCCATCTCTATCCCTTCCCCTTCAATTTCTGTCTCCTTCCTTCCTTCCTTCCATCCTTCCTTTCCCCTTCAATCTTCCTTCCTTCCATCTCCATCACTTCCCCTTCAATCTCTCTCTCTCCTTCCTTTCTTCCCTTCCCCTTCAATCTCCTTCCTTCTCCATCTCCTTCCTTTCCCCTCAATCTTCCTTCCTTCTCCATCTCCTTCCTTTCCCTTCAATCTTCCTTCCTTCCTTCCTTCCATCTCCATCCCTTCCCCTTCAATCTTTCTCCTTCCTGCCTTCCTTCCTTCCTTCCTTCCTGCCTTCCTTCCTTCCCATTCAATCTCCTTCCTTCTCCATCTCCTTCCTTTCCCCTTCAATATTCCTTCCTTCCTTCCTTTCCCCTTCAATTCCTTCCTTCTCCATCTCCTTCCTTTCCCCTTCAATCTTCTTTCCTTCCTTCCATCTCTATCTCCATCCCTTCCCCTTCAATCTCTTTTTCCTTCCTTTCTTCCTTCCTTCCATCCTTCCTTTCCCCTTCAATCTTCCATCCTTCCTTCCTTTCCCTTCAATCTCCTTCCATCTCCATCTCCATCCATTCCCCTTCAATTTCTTTCTCCTTCCTTCCTTCCTTCCTTCCTTCCTTCCATTCTTCCTTTCCCCTTCAATCTTCCATCCTTCCTTCCTTCCCCTTCAGTCTCCTTCCTTCTCCATCTCCTTCCTTTCCCCTTCATTCTTCCTTCCTTCCTTTCCCCTTCAATCTTCCTTCCATCTCCATCTCCTTCCTTTCCCCCTTCAATCTTCCTTCCATCTCCATCTCCATCCATTCCCCTTCAATTTCTTTCTCCTTCCTTCCTTCCATTCTTCCTTTCCCCTTCAATCTCCTTCCATCTCCATCTCTATCCCTTCCCCTTCAATTTCTTTCTCCTTCCTTCCTTCCTTCCATCCTTCCTTTCCCCTTCAATCTTCCTTCCTTCCATCTCCATCACTTCCCCTTTAATCTCTCTCTCCTTCCATTCTTCCCTTCCCCTTCAATCTCCTTCCTTCTCCATCTCCTTCCTTTTCCCTTCAATCTTCCTTCCTTCTCCATCTCCTTCCTTTCCCCTTCAATCTTCCTTCCTTCCTTCCTTCCTTCCATCTCCATCTCCATCCCTTCCCCTTCAATCTTTCTCCTTCCTGCCTTCCTTCCTTCCATCTCTATCTCCATCCCTTCCCCTTCAATCTCTCTCTCCTTCCTTTCTTCCCTTCCCCTTCATCTCCTTCCTTCTCCATCTCCTCCTTTCCCCTTTCAATCTTCCTTCCTTCCTTCCTTCCTTCCTTCCTTCCTTCCTTCCTTCCATCTCCATCTCCATCTCCATCCCTTCAGCTTCAATCTTTCTCCTTCCTGCCTTCCTTCCTTCCTGCCTTCCTTCCTTCCTGCCTTCCTTCCTTCCCTTTCAATCTCCTTCCTTCTCCATCTCCTTCCTTTCCCCTTCAATCTTCCTTCCTTCCTTCCTTCCTTCCATCTCCATCTCCATCCCTTCCCCTTCAATCTTTCTCCTTCCTGCCTTCCTTCCTTCCTGCCTTCCTTCCTTCCCCTTCAATCTCCTTTCTTCTCCATCTCCTTCCTTTCCCCTTCAATCTTCCTTCCTTCTTTCCTTCCTTCCCTGTCAATCTCCTTCCTTCTCCACCTCCTTCCTTTCCCCTTCAATCTCCTTCCTTCTCCATCTCCTTTCTTTCCCCTTCAATCTCCTTCCATCTCCATCTCTATCCCTTCCCCTTCAATTTCTGTCTCCTTCCTTCCTTCCTTCCATCCTTCCTTTCCCCTTCAATCTTCCTTCCTTCCATCTCCATCACTTCCCCTTCAATCTCTCTCTCTCCTTCCTTTCTTCCCTTCCCCTTCAATCTCCTTCCTTCTCCATCTCCTTCCTTTCCCCTTCAATTTCCTTCCTTCTCCATCTCCTTCCTTTCCCCTTCAATCTTCTTTCCTTCCTTCCATCTCTATCTCCATCCATTCCCCTTCAATCTCTTTTTCCTTCCTTTCTTCCTTCCTTCCATCCTTCCTTTCCCCTTCAATCTTCCATCCTTCCTTCCTTTCCCTTCAATCTCCTTCCATCTCCATCTCCATCCATTCCCCTTCAATTTCTTTCTCCTTCCTTCCTTCCTTCCTTCCTTCCTTCCATTCTTCCTTTCCCCTTCAATCTTCCATCCTTCCATCCTTCCCCTTCAGTCTCCTTCCTTCTCCATCTCCTTCCTTTCCCCTTCATTCTTCCTTCCTTCCTTTCCCCTTCAATCTCCTTCCTTCTCCATCTCCTTCCTTTCTCCTACAATCTCCTTCCATCTCCATCTCTATCCCTTCCCCTTCAATTTCTTTCTCCTTCCTTCCTTCCTTCCTTCCATCCTTCCTTTCCCCTTCAATCTCCTTCCTTCTCCATCTCCTTCCTTTCCCCTTCAATCTCCTTCCATCTCCATCTCTATCCCTTCCCCTTCAATTTCTTTCTCCGTCCTTCCTTCCTTCCATCCTTCCTTTCCCCTTCAATCTTCCTTCCTTCCATCTCCATCACTTCCCCTTCAATCTCTCTCTCTCCTTCCTTTCTTCCCTTCCCCTTCAATCTCCTTCCTTCTCCATCTCCTTCCTTTCCCCTTCAATCTTCCTTCCTTCTCCATCTCCTTCCTTTCCCCTTCAATCTTCCTTCCTTCCTTCCTTCCTTCCATCTCCATCTCCATCTCCATCCCTTCCCCTTCAATCTTTCTCCTTCCTGCCTTCCTTCCTTCCTGCCTTCCTTCCTTCCTTCCCCTTCAATCTCCTTCCTTCTCGATCTCCTTCCTTTCCCCTTCAATCTTCCTTCCTTCCTTCCATCTCCACCTCCATCCCTTCCCTTTCAATCTCTCTCCTTCCTTCCTTCCTTCCCTCCCCTTCAATCTCCTTCCTTCTCCATCTCCTTCCTTTCCCCTTCAATCTCCTTCCTTCTCCATCTCCTTCCTTTCCCCTTCAATCTCCTTCCATCTCCATCTCTATCCCTTCCCCTTCAATTTCTTTCTCCTTCCTTCCTTCCTTCCATTCTTCCTTTCCCCTTCAATCTCCTTCCATCTCCATCTCTATCCCTTCCCCTTCAATTTCTTTCTCCTTCCTTCCTTCCTTCCATCCTTCCTTTCCCCTTCAATCTTCCTTCCTTCCATCTCCATCACTTCCCCTTTAATCTCTCTCTCTCCTTCCATTCTTCCCTTCCCCTTCAATCTCCTTCGTTCTCCATCTCCTTCCTTTCCCCTTCAATCTTCCTTCCTTCCTTCCTTCCTTCCATCTCCATCTCCATCCCTTCCCCTTCAATCTTTCTCCTTCCTTCCTTCCTTCCTTCCTTCCTTCCTTCCTTCCTTCCTTCCTTCCTTCCTTCCTTCCCCTTCAATCTCCTTTCTTCTCCATCTCCTTCCTTTCCCCTTCAATCTTCCTTCCTTCTTTCCTTCCTTCCCCGTCAATCTCCTTCCTTCTCCACCTCCTTCCTTTCCCCTTCAATCTCCTTCCTTCTCCATTTCCTTCCTTTCCCCTTCAATCTTCCTTCCTTCGTTTCCCCTTCAATCTCCTTCCTTCTCCATCTCCTTCCTTTCCCCTTCAATCTCCTTCCATCTCCATCTCTATCCCTTCCCCTTCAATTTCTTTCTCCTTCCTTCCTTCCTTCCATCCTTCCTTTCTCCTTCAATCTTCCTTCCTTCCATCTCCATCACTTCCCCTTCAATCTCTCTCTCTCCTTCCTTTCTTCCCTTCCCCTTCAATCTCCTTCCTTCTCCATCTCCTTCCTTTCCCCTTCAATCTTCCTTCCTTCTCCATCTCCTTCCTTTCCCCTTCAATCTTCCTTCCTTCCTTCCTTCCTTCCTTCCATCTCCATCTCCATCTCCATCCCTTCCCCTTCAATCTTTCTCCTTCCTGCCTTCCTTCCTTCCCTTTCAATCTCCTTCCTTCTCCATCTCCTTCCTTTCCTTTTCAATCTTCCTTCCTTCTCCATCTCCTTCCTTTCCCCTTCAATCTTCCTTCCTTCCTTCCTTCCTTCCATCTCCATCCCTTCCCCTTCAATCTTTCTCCTTCCTGCCTTCCTTCCTTCCTTCCTTCCTTCCTTCCTTCCTGCCTTCCTTCCTTCCCATTCAATCTCCTTCCTTCTCCATCTCCTTCCTTTCCCCTTCAATCTTCCTTCCTTCCTTCCTTTCCCCTTCAATTTCCTTCCTTCTCCATCTCCTTCCTTTCTCCTTCAATCTTCTTTCCTTCCTTCCATCTCTATCTCCATCCCTTCCCCTTCAATCTCTTTTTCCTTCCTTTCTTCCTTCCTTCCATCCTTCCTTTCCCCTTCAATCTTCCTTCCTTCCATCTCCATCACTTCCCCTTTAATCTCTCTCTCTCCTTCCATTCTTCCCTTCCCCTTCAATCTCCTTCCTTCTCCATCTCCTTCCTTTCCCCTTCAATCTTCCTTCCTTCTCCATCTCCTTCCTTTCCCCTTCATTCTTCCTTCCTTCCTTTCCCCTTCAATCTCCTTCCTTCTCCATCTCCTTCCTTTCTCCTACAATCTCCTTCCATCTCCATCTCTATCCCTTCCCCTTCAATTTCTTTCTCCTTCCTTCCTTCCTTCCTTCCATCCTTCCTTTCCCCTTCAATCTCCTTCCTTCTCCATCTCCTTCCTTTCCCCTTCAATCTCCTTCCATCTCCATCTCTATCCCTTCCCCTTCAATTTCTTTCTCCGTCCTTCCTTCCTTCCATCCTTCCTTTCCCCTTCAATCTTCCTTCCTTCCATCTCCATCACTTCCCCTTCAATCTCTCTCTCTCCTTCCTTTCTTCCCTTCCCCTTCAATCTCCTTCCTTCTCCATCTCCTTCCTTTCCCCTTCAATCTTCCTTCCTTCTCCATCTCCTTCCTTTCCCCTTCAATCTTCCTTCCTTCCTTCCTTCCTTCCATCTCCATCTCCATCCCTTCCCCTTCAATCTTTCTCCTTCCTGCCTTCCTTCCTTCCTGCCTTCCTTCCTTCCTTCCCCTTCAATCTCCTTTCTTCTCCATCTCCTTCCTTTCCCCTTCAATCTTCCTTCCTTCTTTCCTTCCTTCCCCGTCAATCTCCTTCCTTCTCCACCTCCTTCCTTTCCCCTTCAATCTCCTTCCTTCTCCATTTCCTTCCTTTCCCCTTCAATCTTCCTTCCTTCGTTTCCCCTTCAATCTCCTTCCTTCTCCATCTCCTTCCTTTCCCCTTCAATCTCCTTCCATCTCCATCTCTATCCCTTCCCCTTCAATTTCTTTCTCCTTCCTTCCTTCCTTCCATCCTTCCTTTCCCCTTCAATATTCCTTCCTTCCATCTCCATCACTTCCCCTTCAATCTCTCTCTCTCCTTCCTTTCTTCCCTTCCCCTTCAATCTCCTTCCTTCTCCATCTCCTTCCTTTCCCCTTCAATCTTCCTTCCTTCTCCATCTCCTTCCTTTCCCCTTCAATCTTCCTTCCTTCCTTCCTTCCTTCCTTTCCCCTTCAATCTTCCTTCCATCCATCTCCATCACTTCCCCTTCAATCTCTCTCTCTCCTTCCTTTCTTCCCTTCCCCTTCAATCTCCTTCCTTCTCCATCTCCTTCCTTTCCCCTTCAATCTTCCTTCCTTCCTCCCTTCCTTACATCTCCATCTCCATCTCCATCTCCATCCCTTCCCCTTCAATCTTTCTCCTTCCTGCCTTCCTTCCTTCCTGCCTTCCTTCCTTCCTTCCCCTTCAATCTCCTTCCTTCTCCATCTCCTTCCTTTCCCCTTCAATCTTCCTTCCTTCCTTCCTTCCTTCCATCCTTCCTTTCCCATTCAATCTTCCTTCCATCCATCTCCATCACTTCCCCTTCAATCTCTCTCTCTCCTTCCTTTCTTCCCTTCCCCTTCAATCTCCTTCCTTCTCCATCTCCTTCCTTTCCCCTTCAATCTTCCTTCCTTCCTCCCTTCCTTACATCTCCATCTCCATCTCCATCTCCATCCCTTCCCCTTCAATCTTTCTCCTTCCTGCCTTCCTTCCTTCCTGCCTTCCTTCCTTCCTTCCCCTTCAATCTCCTTCCTTCTCCATCTCCTTCCTTTCCCCTTCAATCTTCCTTCCTGTTGTAATATGTTGTGATGCATGAGGCTTGGATGGGCTTGCAACAAAGAGACTGTACCATGTGACTTTACCATGCTGTTTGGAAGCAACAGGAAATGGAGGAGGAGCCAAGAGGTGGAGTCCATTGGCCATATCAGAGGGACAAGCCATGTGCTTTGGAACAAAGGACTTGCCATATGGCCTGGGACAGGAAATAAGGGGGGCTAATAGGTGGATGGACAGTTGTACCAAGATTTGAATCCATTGGCCACAGGGTGGCCCTGCAGTGTAGCCTTGTCATTGGCTACAGAGTATAACATTGTCATTGGCTGTTTGTAACCATGTGATGCATTGTGTAACCACCCACTGTAACATTCAATAAAAGGGGAAGGCGCCTTTGTCTGTTGCCCTCACACCCCAGAGAGAAAGCTGACTGGAGTCATGTGTTCATCTCTAATATTTGGCCCACGTGTGAGGACCCATCATGGAAATTGAAGCTTGCCTGCGCAGGGCCAAGCTTCACTTCCTTCCTTCCATCTCCACCTCCATCCCTTCCCTTTCAATCTCTCTCCTTCCTTCCTTCCTTCCTTCCCTCCCCTTCAATCTCCTTCCTTCTCCATCTTCTTCCTTTCCCCTTCAATCTCCTTCCTTCTCCATCTCCTTCCTTTCCCCTTCAATCTTCCTTCCTTCCTTTCCCCTTCAATCTCCTTCCTTCTCCATCTCCTTCCTTTCCCCTACAATCTCCTTCCATCTCCATCTCTATCCCTTCCCCTTCAATTTCTTTCTCCTTCCTTCCTTCCTTCCATCCTTCCTTTCCCCTTCAATCTTCCTTCCTTCTCCATCTCCTTCCTTTCCCCTTCAATCTTCCTTCCTTCCTTCCTTCCATCTCCATCTCCATCTCCATCTCCATCCCTTCCCCTTCAATCTTTCTCCTTCCTGCCTTCCTTCCTTCCTGCCTTCCTTCCTTCCTTCCCCTTCAATCTCCTTCCTTCTCCATCTTCTTCCTTTCCCCTTCAATCTACTTCCTTCTCCATCTCCTTCCTTTCCCCTTCAATCTCCTTCCATCTCCATCTCCTTCCTTTCCCCTTCAATCTTCCTTCCTTCTTTCCTTCCTTCCCCGTCAATCTCCTTCCTTCTCCACCTCCTTCCTTTCCCCTTCAATCTCCTTCCTTCTCCATTTCCTTCCTTTCCCCTTCAATCTTCCTTCCTTCGTTTCCCCTTCAATCTCCTTCCTTCTCCATCTCCTTCCTTTCCCCTTCAATCTCCTTCCATCTCCATCTCTATCCCTTCCCCTTCAATTTCTTTCTCCTTCCTTCCTTCCTTCCTTCCATCCTTCCTTTCTCCTTCAATCTTCCTTCCTTCCATCTCCATCACTTCCCCTTCAATCTCTCTCTCTCCTTCCTTTCTTCCCTTCCCCTTCAATCTCCTTCCTTCTCCATCTCCTTCCTTTCCCCTTCAATCTTCCTTCCTTCTCCATCTCCTTCCTTTCCCCTTCAATCTTCCTTCCTTCCTTCCTTCCTTCCTTCCATCTCCATCTCCATCTCCATCCCTTCCCCTTCAATCTTTCTCCTTCCTGCCTTCCTTCCTTCCCTTTCAATCTCCTTCCTTCTCCATCTCCTTCCTTTCCTTTTCAATCTTCCTTCCTTCTCCATCTCCTTCCTTTCCCCTTCAATCTTCCTTCCTTCCTTCCTTCCTTCCATCTCCATCCCTTCCCCTTCAATCTTTCTCCTTCCTGCCTTCCTTCCTTCCTTCCTTCCTTCCTTCCTTCCTTCCTGCCTTCCTTCCTTCCCATTCAATCTCCTTCCTTCTCCATCTCCTTCCTTTCCCCTTCAATCTTCCTTCCTTCCTTCCTTTCCCCTTCAATTTCCTTCCTTCTCCATCTCCTTCCTTTCTCCTTCAATCTTCTTTCCTTCCTTCCATCTCTATCTCCATCCCTTCCCCTTCAATCTCTTTTTCCTTCCTTTCTTCCTTCCTTCCATCCTTCCTTTCCCCTTCAATCTTCCTTCCTTCCATCTCCATCACTTCCCCTTTAATCTCTCTCTCTCCTTCCATTCTTCCCTTCCCCTTCAATCTCCTTCCTTCTCCATCTCCTTCCTTTCCCCTTCAATCTTCCTTCCTTCTCCATCTCCTTCCTTTCCCCTTCATTCTTCCTTCCTTCCTTTCCCCTTCAATCTCCTTCCTTCTCCATCTCCTTCCTTTCTCCTACAATCTCCTTCCATCTCCATCTCTATCCCTTCCCCTTCAATTTCTTTCTCCTTCCTTCCTTCCTTCCTTCCATCCTTCCTTTCCCCTTCAATCTCCTTCCTTCTCCATCTCCTTCCTTTCCCCTTCAATCTCCTTCCATCTCCATCTCTATCCCTTCCCCTTCAATTTCTTTCTCCGTCCTTCCTTCCTTCCATCCTTCCTTTCCCCTTCAATCTTCCTTCCTTCCATCTCCATCACTTCCCCTTCAATCTCTCTCTCTCCTTCCTTTCTTCCCTTCCCCTTCAATCTCCTTCCTTCTCCATCTCCTTCCTTTCCCCTTCAATCTTCCTTCCTTCTCCATCTCCTTCCTTTCCCCTTCAATCTTCCTTCCTTCCTTCCTTCCTTCCATCTCCATCTCCATCCCTTCCCCTTCAATCTTTCTCCTTCCTGCCTTCCTTCCTTCCTGCCTTCCTTCCTTCCTTCCCCTTCAATCTCCTTTCTTCTCCATCTCCTTCCTTTCCCCTTCAATCTTCCTTCCTTCTTTCCTTCCTTCCCCGTCAATCTCCTTCCTTCTCCACCTCCTTCCTTTCCCCTTCAATCTCCTTCCTTCTCCATTTCCTTCCTTTCCCCTTCAATCTTCCTTCCTTCGTTTCCCCTTCAATCTCCTTCCTTCTCCATCTCCTTCCTTTCCCCTTCAATCTCCTTCCATCTCCATCTCTATCCCTTCCCCTTCAATTTCTTTCTCCTTCCTTCCTTCCTTCCATCCTTCCTTTCCCCTTCAATATTCCTTCCTTCCATCTCCATCACTTCCCCTTCAATCTCTCTCTCTCCTTCCTTTCTTCCCTTCCCCTTCAATCTCCTTCCTTCTCCATCTCCTTCCTTTCCCCTTCAATCTTCCTTCCTTCTCCATCTCCTTCCTTTCCCCTTCAATCTTCCTTCCTTCCTTCCTTCCTTCCTTTCCCCTTCAATCTTCCTTCCATCCATCTCCATCACTTCCCCTTCAATCTCTCTCTCTCCTTCCTTTCTTCCCTTCCCCTTCAATCTCCTTCCTTCTCCATCTCCTTCCTTTCCCCTTCAATCTTCCTTCCTTCCTCCCTTCCTTACATCTCCATCTCCATCTCCATCTCCATCCCTTCCCCTTCAATCTTTCTCCTTCCTGCCTTCCTTCCTTCCTGCCTTCCTTCCTTCCTTCCCCTTCAATCTCCTTCCTTCTCCATCTCCTTCCTTTCCCCTTCAATCTTCCTTCCTTCCTTCCTTCCTTCCATCCTTCCTTTCCCATTCAATCTTCCTTCCATCCATCTCCATCACTTCCCCTTCAATCTCTCTCTCTCCTTCCTTTCTTCCCTTCCCCTTCAATCTCCTTCCTTCTCCATCTCCTTCCTTTCCCCTTCAATCTTCCTTCCTTCCTCCCTTCCTTACATCTCCATCTCCATCTCCATCTCCATCCCTTCCCCTTCAATCTTTCTCCTTCCTGCCTTCCTTCCTTCCTGCCTTCCTTCCTTCCTTCCCCTTCAATCTCCTTCCTTCTCCATCTCCTTCCTTTCCCCTTCAATCTTCCTTCCTGTTGTAATATGTTGTGATGCATGAGGCTTGGATGGGCTTGCAACAAAGAGACTGTACCATGTGACTTTACCATGCTGTTTGGAAGCAACAGGAAATGGAGGAGGAGCCAAGAGGTGGAGTCCATTGGCCATATCAGAGGGACAAGCCATGTGCTTTGGAACAAAGGACTTGCCATATGGCCTGGGACAGGAAATAAGGGGGGCTAATAGGTGGATGGACAGTTGTACCAAGATTTGAATCCATTGGCCACAGGGTGGCCCTGCAGTGTAGCCTTGTCATTGGCTACAGAGTATAACATTGTCATTGGCTGTTTGTAACCATGTGATGCATTGTGTAACCACCCACTGTAACATTCAATAAAAGGGGAAGGCGCCTTTGTCTGTTGCCCTCACACCCCAGAGAGAAAGCTGACTGGAGTCATGTGTTCATCTCTAATATTTGGCCCACGTGTGAGGACCCATCATGGAAATTGAAGCTTGCCTGCGCAGGGCCAAGCTTCACTTCCTTCCTTCCATCTCCACCTCCATCCCTTCCCTTTCAATCTCTCTCCTTCCTTCCTTCCTTCCTTCCCTCCCCTTCAATCTCCTTCCTTCTCCATCTTCTTCCTTTCCCCTTCAATCTCCTTCCTTCTCCATCTCCTTCCTTTCCCCTTCAATCTTCCTTCCTTCCTTTCCCCTTCAATCTCCTTCCTTCTCCATCTCCTTCCTTTCCCCTACAATCTCCTTCCATCTCCATCTCTATCCCTTCCCCTTCAATTTCTTTCTCCTTCCTTCCTTCCTTCCATCCTTCCTTTCCCCTTCAATCTTCCTTCCTTCTCCATCTCCTTCCTTTCCCCTTCAATCTTCCTTCCTTCCTTCCTTCCATCTCCATCTCCATCTCCATCTCCATCTCCATCCCTTCCCCTTCAATCTTTCTCCTTCCTGCCTTCCTTCCTTCCTGCCTTCCTTCCTTCCTTCCCCTTCAATCTCCTTCCTTCTCCATCTTCTTCCTTTCCCCTTCAATCTACTTCCTTCTCCATCTCCTTCCTTTCCCCTTCAATCTCCTTCCATCTCCATCTCTATCCCTTCCCCTTCAATTTCTTTCTCCTTCCTTCCTTCCTTACATCCTTCCTTTCCCCTTCAATCTTCCTTCCTTCCATCTCCATCACTTCCCCTTTAATCTCTCTCTCTCCTTCCTTTCTTCCCTTCCCCTTCAATCTCCTTCCTTCTCCATCTCCTTCCTTTCCCCTTCAATCTTCCTTCCTTCTCCATCTCCTTCCTTTCCCCTTCAATCTTCCTTCCTTCCTTCCTTCCTTCCTTCCATCTCCATCTCCATCCCTTCCCCTTCAATCTTTCTCCTTCCTGCCTTCCTTCCTTCCTGCCTTCCTTCCTTCCTTCCCCTTCAATCTCCTTTCTTCTCCATCTCCTTCCTTTCCCCTTCAATCTTCCTTCCTTCCTTCCTTTCCCCTTCAATCTCCTTCCTTCTCCATTTCCTTCCTTTCCCCTTCAATCTTCCTTCCTTCGTTTCCCCTTCAATCTCCTTCCTTCTCCATCTCCTTTCTTTCCCCTTCAATCTCCTTCTATCTCCATCTCTATCCCTTCCCCTTCAATTTCTGTCTCCTTCCTTCCTTCCTTCCATCCTTCCTTTCCCCTTCAATCTTCCTTCCTTCCATCTCTATCACTTTCCCTTCAATCTCTCTCTCTCCTTCCTTTCTTCCCTTCCCCTTCAATCTCCTTCCTTCTCCATCTCCTTCCTTTCCCCTTCAATCTTCCTTCCTTCTCCATCTCCTTCCTTTCCCCTTCAATCTTCCTTCCTTCCTTCCTTCCTTCCTTCCTTCCTTCCTTCCTTCCATCTCCATCCCTTCCCCTTCAATCTTTCTCCTTCCTGCCTTCCTTCCTTCCTTCCTTCCTTCCTTCCTTCCTTCCTTCCTTCCCATTCAATCTCCTTCCTTCTCCATCTCCTTCCTTTCCCCTTCAATTTTCCTTCCTTCCTTCCTTTCCCCTTCAATTTCCTTCCTTCTCCATCTCCTTCCTTTCCCCTTCAATCTTCTTTCCTTCCTTCCATCTCTATCTCCATCCCTTCCCCTTCAATCTCTTTTTCCTTTCTTTCTTCCTTCCTTCCATCCTTCCTTTCCCCTTCAATCTTCCATCCTTCCTTCCTTCCCCTTCAATCTCCTTCCATCTCCATCTCCATCCATTCCCCTTCAATTTCTTTCTCCTTCCTTCCTTCCTTCCTTCCTTCCTTCCATTCTTCCTTTCCCCTTCAATCTTCCATCCTTCCTTCCTTCCCCTTCAGTCTCCTTCCTTCTCCATCTCCTTCCTTTCCCCTTCATTCTTCCTTCCTTCCTTTCCCCTTCAATCTCCTTCCTTCTCCATCTCCTTCCTTTCCCCTACAATCTCCTTCCATCTCCATCTCTATCCCTTCCCCTTCAATTTCTTTCTCCTTCCTTCCTTCCTTCCTTCCATCCTTCCTTTCCCCTTCAATCTTCCTTCCTTCTCCATCTCTTTCCTTTCCCCTTCAATCTTCCTTCCATCTCCATCTCCATCCATTCCCCTTCAATTTCTTTCTCCTTCCTTCCTTCCATGCTTCCTTTCCCCTTCAATCTCCTTCCATCTCCATCTCTATCCCTTCCCCTTCAATTTCTTTCTCCTTCCTTCCTTCCTTCCATCCTTCCTTTCCCCTTCAATCTTCCTTCCTTCCATCTCCATCACTTCCCCTTTAATCTCTCTCTCTCCTTCCATTCTTCCCTTCCCCTTCAATCTCCTTCCTTCTCCATCTCCTTCCTTTCCCCTTCAATCTTCCTTCCTTCTCCATCTCCTTCCTTTCCCCTTCAATCTTCCTTCCTTCCTTCCTTCCTTCCATCTCCATCTCCATCCCTTCCCCTTCAATCTTTCTCCTTCCTGCCTTCCTTCCTTCCTGCCTTCCTTCCTTCCTGCCTTCCTTCCTTCCTTCTCCTTCAATCTCCTTTCTTCTCCATCTCCTTCCTTTCCCCTTCAATCTTCCTTCCTTCTTTCCTTCCTTCCCCGTCAATCTCCTTCCTTCTCCACCTCCTTCCTTTCCCCTTCAATCTCCTTCCTTCTCCATTTCCTTCCTTTCCCCTTCAATCTTCCTTCCTTCGTTTCCCCTTCAATCTCCTTCCTTCTCCATCTCCTTCCTTTCCCCTACAATCTCCTTCCATCTCCATCTCTATCCCTTCCCCTTCAATTTCTTTCTCCTTCCTTCCTTCCTTCCTTCCATCCTTCCTTTCCCCTTCAATCTCCTTCCTTCTCCATCTCCTTCCTTTCCCCTTCAATCTCCTTCCATCTCCATCTCTATCCCTTCCCCTTCAATTTCTTTCTCCGTCCTTCCTTCCTTCCATCCTTCCTTTCCCCTTCAATCTTCCTTCCTTCCATCTCCATCACTTCCCCTTCAATCTCTCTCTCTCCTTCCTTTCTTCCCTTCCCCTTCAATCTCCTTCCTTCTCCATCTCCTTCCTTTCCCCTTCAATCTTCCTTCCTTCTCCATCTCCTTCCTTTCCCCTTCAATCTTCCTTCCTTCCTTCCTTCCTTCCATCTCCATCTCCATCTCCATCCCTTCCCCTTCAATCTTTCTCCTTCCTGCCTTCCTTCCTTCCTGCCTTCCTTCCTTCCTTCCCCTTCAATCTCCTTCCTTCTCGATCTCCTTCCTTTCCCCTTCAATCTTCCTTCCTTCCTTCCATCTCCACCTCCATCCCTTCCCTTTCAATCTCTCTCCTTCCTTCCTTCCTTCCCTCCCCTTCAATCTCCTTCCTTCTCCATCTCCTTCCTTTCCCCTTCAATCTCCTTCCTTCTCCATCTCCTTCCTTTCCCCTTCAATCTCCTTCCATCTCCATCTCTATCCCTTCCCCTTCAATTTCTTTCTCCTTCCTTCCTTCCTTCCATTCTTCCTTTCCCCTTCAATCTCCTTCCATCTCCATCTCTATCCCTTCCCCTTCAATTTCTTTCTCCTTCCTTCCTTCCTTCCATCCTTCCTTTCCCCTTCAATCTTCCTTCCTTCCATCTCCATCACTTCCCCTTTAATCTCTCTCTCTCCTTCCATTCTTCCCTTCCCCTTCAATCTCCTTCGTTCTCCATCTCCTTCCTTTCCCCTTCAATCTTCCTTCCTTCCTTCCTTCCTTCCATCTCCATCTCCATCCCTTCCCCTTCAATCTTTCTCCTTCCTTCCTTCCTTCCTTCCTTCCTTCCTTCCTTCCTTCCTTCCTTCCTTCCCCTTCAATCTCCTTTCTTCTCCATCTCCTTCCTTTCCCCTTCAATCTTCCTTCCTTCTTTCCTTCCTTCCCCGTCAATCTCCTTCCTTCTCCACCTCCTTCCTTTCCCCTTCAATCTCCTTCCTTCTCCATTTCCTTCCTTTCCCCTTCAATCTTCCTTCCTTCGTTTCCCCTTCAATCTCCTTCCTTCTCCATCTCCTTCCTTTCCCCTTCAATCTCCTTCCATCTCCATCTCTATCCCTTCCCCTTCAATTTCTTTCTCCTTCCTTCCTTCCTTCCATCCTTCCTTTCTCCTTCAATCTTCCTTCCTTCCATCTCCATCACTTCCCCTTCAATCTCTCTCTCTCCTTCCTTTCTTCCCTTCCCCTTCAATCTCCTTCCTTCTCCATCTCCTTCCTTTCCCCTTCAATCTTCCTTCCTTCTCCATCTCCTTCCTTTCCCCTTCAATCTTCCTTCCTTCCTTCCTTCCTTCCTTCCATCTCCATCTCCATCTCCATCCCTTCCCCTTCAATCTTTCTCCTTCCTGCCTTCCTTCCTTCCCTTTCAATCTCCTTCCTTCTCCATCTCCTTCCTTTCCTTTTCAATCTTCCTTCCTTCTCCATCTCCTTCCTTTCCCCTTCAATCTTCCTTCCTTCCTTCCTTCCTTCCATCTCCATCCCTTCCCCTTCAATCTTTCTCCTTCCTGCCTTCCTTCCTTCCTTCCTTCCTTCCTTCCTTCCTGCCTTCCTTCCTTCCCATTCAATCTCCTTCCTTCTCCATCTCCTTCCTTTCCCCTTCAATCTTCCTTCCTTCCTTCCTTTCCCCTTCAATTTCCTTCCTTCTCCATCTCCTTCCTTTCTCCTTCAATCTTCTTTCCTTCCTTCCATCTCTATCTCCATCCCTTCCCCTTCAATCTCTTTTTCCTTCCTTTCTTCCTTCCTTCCATCCTTCCTTTCCCCTTCAATCTTCCTTCCTTCCATCTCCATCACTTCCCCTTTAATCTCTCTCTCTCCTTCCATTCTTCCCTTCCCCTTCAATCTCCTTCCTTCTCCATCTCCTTCCTTTCCCCTTCAATCTTCCTTCCTTCTCCATCTCCTTCCTTTCCCCTTCATTCTTCCTTCCTTCCTTTCCCCTTCAATCTCCTTCCTTCTCCATCTCCTTCCTTTCTCCTACAATCTCCTTCCATCTCCATCTCTATCCCTTCCCCTTCAATTTCTTTCTCCTTCCTTCCTTCCTTCCTTCCATCCTTCCTTTCCCCTTCAATCTCCTTCCTTCTCCATCTCCTTCCTTTCCCCTTCAATCTCCTTCCATCTCCATCTCTATCCCTTCCCCTTCAATTTCTTTCTCCGTCCTTCCTTCCTTCCATCCTTCCTTTCCCCTTCAATCTTCCTTCCTTCCATCTCCATCACTTCCCCTTCAATCTCTCTCTCTCCTTCCTTTCTTCCCTTCCCCTTCAATCTCCTTCCTTCTCCATCTCCTTCCTTTCCCCTTCAATCTTCCTTCCTTCTCCATCTCCTTCCTTTCCCCTTCAATCTTCCTTCCTTCCTTCCTTCCTTCCATCTCCATCTCCATCCCTTCCCCTTCAATCTTTCTCCTTCCTGCCTTCCTTCCTTCCTGCCTTCCTTCCTTCCTTCCCCTTCAATCTCCTTTCTTCTCCATCTCCTTCCTTTCCCCTTCAATCTTCCTTCCTTCTTTCCTTCCTTCCCCGTCAATCTCCTTCCTTCTCCACCTCCTTCCTTTCCCCTTCAATCTCCTTCCTTCTCCATTTCCTTCCTTTCCCCTTCAATCTTCCTTCCTTCGTTTCCCCTTCAATCTCCTTCCTTCTCCATCTCCTTCCTTTCCCCTTCAATCTCCTTCCATCTCCATCTCTATCCCTTCCCCTTCAATTTCTTTCTCCTTCCTTCCTTCCTTCCATCCTTCCTTTCCCCTTCAATATTCCTTCCTTCCATCTCCATCACTTCCCCTTCAATCTCTCTCTCTCCTTCCTTTCTTCCCTTCCCCTTCAATCTCCTTCCTTCTCCATCTCCTTCCTTTCCCCTTCAATCTTCCTTCCTTCTCCATCTCCTTCCTTTCCCCTTCAATCTTCCTTCCTTCCTTCCTTCCTTCCTTTCCCCTTCAATCTTCCTTCCATCCATCTCCATCACTTCCCCTTCAATCTCTCTCTCTCCTTCCTTTCTTCCCTTCCCCTTCAATCTCCTTCCTTCTCCATCTCCTTCCTTTCCCCTTCAATCTTCCTTCCTTCCTCCCTTCCTTACATCTCCATCTCCATCTCCATCTCCATCCCTTCCCCTTCAATCTTTCTCCTTCCTGCCTTCCTTCCTTCCTGCCTTCCTTCCTTCCTTCCCCTTCAATCTCCTTCCTTCTCCATCTCCTTCCTTTCCCCTTCAATCTTCCTTCCTTCCTTCCTTCCTTCCATCCTTCCTTTCCCATTCAATCTTCCTTCCATCCATCTCCATCACTTCCCCTTCAATCTCTCTCTCTCCTTCCTTTCTTCCCTTCCCCTTCAATCTCCTTCCTTCTCCATCTCCTTCCTTTCCCCTTCAATCTTCCTTCCTTCCTCCCTTCCTTACATCTCCATCTCCATCTCCATCTCCATCCCTTCCCCTTCAATCTTTCTCCTTCCTGCCTTCCTTCCTTCCTGCCTTCCTTCCTTCCTTCCCCTTCAATCTCCTTCCTTCTCCATCTCCTTCCTTTCCCCTTCAATCTTCCTTCCTGTTGTAATATGTTGTGATGCATGAGGCTTGGATGGGCTTGCAACAAAGAGACTGTACCATGTGACTTTACCATGCTGTTTGGAAGCAACAGGAAATGGAGGAGGAGCCAAGAGGTGGAGTCCATTGGCCATATCAGAGGGACAAGCCATGTGCTTTGGAACAAAGGACTTGCCATATGGCCTGGGACAGGAAATAAGGGGGGCTAATAGGTGGATGGACAGTTGTACCAAGATTTGAATCCATTGGCCACAGGGTGGCCCTGCAGTGTAGCCTTGTCATTGGCTACAGAGTATAACATTGTCATTGGCTGTTTGTAACCATGTGATGCATTGTGTAACCACCCACTGTAACATTCAATAAAAGGGGAAGGCGCCTTTGTCTGTTGCCCTCACACCCCAGAGAGAAAGCTGACTGGAGTCATGTGTTCATCTCTAATATTTGGCCCACGTGTGAGGACCCATCATGGAAATTGAAGCTTGCCTGCGCAGGGCCAAGCTTCACTTCCTTCCTTCCATCTCCACCTCCATCCCTTCCCTTTCAATCTCTCTCCTTCCTTCCTTCCTTCCTTCCCTCCCCTTCAATCTCCTTCCTTCTCCATCTTCTTCCTTTCCCCTTCAATCTCCTTCCTTCTCCATCTCCTTCCTTTCCCCTTCAATCTTCCTTCCTTCCTTTCCCCTTCAATCTCCTTCCTTCTCCATCTCCTTCCTTTCCCCTACAATCTCCTTCCATCTCCATCTCTATCCCTTCCCCTTCAATTTCTTTCTCCTTCCTTCCTTCCTTCCATCCTTCCTTTCCCCTTCAATCTTCCTTCCTTCTCCATCTCCTTCCTTTCCCCTTCAATCTTCCTTCCTTCCTTCCTTCCATCTCCATCTCCATCTCCATCTCCATCCCTTCCCCTTCAATCTTTCTCCTTCCTGCCTTCCTTCCTTCCTGCCTTCCTTCCTTCCTTCCCCTTCAATCTCCTTCCTTCTCCATCTTCTTCCTTTCCCCTTCAATCTACTTCCTTCTCCATCTCCTTCCTTTCCCCTTCAATCTCCTTCCATCTCCATCTCCTTCCTTTCCCCTTCAATCTTCCTTCCTTCTTTCCTTCCTTCCCCGTCAATCTCCTTCCTTCTCCACCTCCTTCCTTTCCCCTTCAATCTCCTTCCTTCTCCATTTCCTTCCTTTCCCCTTCAATCTTCCTTCCTTCGTTTCCCCTTCAATCTCCTTCCTTCTCCATCTCCTTCCTTTCCCCTTCAATCTCCTTCCATCTCCATCTCTATCCCTTCCCCTTCAATTTCTTTCTCCTTCCTTCCTTCCTTCCATCCTTCCTTTCTCCTTCAATCTTCCTTCCTTCCATCTCCATCACTTCCCCTTCAATCTCTCTCTCTCCTTCCTTTCTTCCCTTCCCCTTCAATCTCCTTCCTTCTCCATCTCCTTCCTTTCCCCTTCAATCTTCCTTCCTTCTCCATCTCCTTCCTTTCCCCTTCAATCTTCCTTCCTTCCTTCCTTCCTTCCTTCCATCTCCATCTCCATCTCCATCCCTTCCCCTTCAATCTTTCTCCTTCCTGCCTTCCTTCCTTCCCTTTCAATCTCCTTCCTTCTCCATCTCCTTCCTTTCCTTTTCAATCTTCCTTCCTTCTCCATCTCCTTCCTTTCCCCTTCAATCTTCCTTCCTTCCTTCCTTCCTTCCATCTCCATCCCTTCCCCTTCAATCTTTCTCCTTCCTGCCTTCCTTCCTTCCTTCCTTCCTTCCTTCCTTCCTGCCTTCCTTCCTTCCCATTCAATCTCCTTCCTTCTCCATCTCCTTCCTTTCCCCTTCAATCTTCCTTCCTTCCTTCCTTTCCCCTTCAATTTCCTTCCTTCTCCATCTCCTTCCTTTCTCCTTCAATCTTCTTTCCTTCCTTCCATCTCTATCTCCATCCCTTCCCCTTCAATCTCTTTTTCCTTCCTTTCTTCCTTCCTTCCATCCTTCCTTTCCCCTTCAATCTTCCTTCCTTCCATCTCCATCACTTCCCCTTTAATCTCTCTCTCTCCTTCCATTCTTCCCTTCCCCTTCAATCTCCTTCCTTCTCCATCTCCTTCCTTTCCCCTTCAATCTTCCTTCCTTCTCCATCTCCTTCCTTTCCCCTTCATTCTTCCTTCCTTCCTTTCCCCTTCAATCTCCTTCCTTCTCCATCTCCTTCCTTTCTCCTACAATCTCCTTCCATCTCCATCTCTATCCCTTCCCCTTCAATTTCTTTCTCCTTCCTTCCTTCCTTCCTTCCATCCTTCCTTTCCCCTTCAATCTCCTTCCTTCTCCATCTCCTTCCTTTCCCCTTCAATCTCCTTCCATCTCCATCTCTATCCCTTCCCCTTCAATTTCTTTCTCCGTCCTTCCTTCCTTCCATCCTTCCTTTCCCCTTCAATCTTCCTTCCTTCCATCTCCATCACTTCCCCTTCAATCTCTCTCTCTCCTTCCTTTCTTCCCTTCCCCTTCAATCTCCTTCCTTCTCCATCTCCTTCCTTTCCCCTTCAATCTTCCTTCCTTCTCCATCTCCTTCC
Source organism: Bothrops alternatus (assembly GCA_034064705.1). NCBI lineage: Eukaryota > Metazoa > Chordata > Lepidosauria > Squamata > Viperidae > Bothrops > Bothrops alternatus. The sequence goes on from JARGCV010001040.1 coordinate 27,449, forward strand.
TTTCCCCTTCAATCTTCCTTCCTTCCTTCCTTCCTTCCATCTCCATCTCCATCCCTTCCCCTTCAATCTTTCTCCTTCCTGCCTTCCTTCCTTCCTGCCTTCCTTCCTTCCTTCCCCTTCAATCTCCTTTCTTCTCCATCTCCTTCCTTTCCCCTTCAATCTTCCTTCCTTCTTTCCTTCCTTCCCCGTCAATCTCCTTCCTTCTCCACCTCCTTCCTTTCCCCTTCAATCTCCTTCCTTCTCCATTTCCTTCCTTTCCCCTTCAATCTTCCTTCCTTCGTTTCCCCTTCAATCTCCTTCCTTCTCCATCTCCTTCCTTTCCCCTTCAATCTCCTTCCATCTCCATCTCTATCCCTTCCCCTTCAATTTCTTTCTCCTTCCTTCCTTCCTTCCATCCTTCCTTTCCCCTTCAATATTCCTTCCTTCCATCTCCATCACTTCCCCTTCAATCTCTCTCTCTCCTTCCTTTCTTCCCTTCCCCTTCAATCTCCTTCCTTCTCCATCTCCTTCCTTTCCCCTTCAATCTTCCTTCCTTCTCCATCTCCTTCCTTTCCCCTTCAATCTTCCTTCCTTCCTTCCTTCCTTCCTTTCCCCTTCAATCTTCCTTCCATCCATCTCCATCACTTCCCCTTCAATCTCTCTCTCTCCTTCCTTTCTTCCCTTCCCCTTCAATCTCCTTCCTTCTCCATCTCCTTCCTTTCCCCTTCAATCTTCCTTCCTTCCTCCCTTCCTTACATCTCCATCTCCATCTCCATCTCCATCCCTTCCCCTTCAATCTTTCTCCTTCCTGCCTTCCTTCCTTCCTGCCTTCCTTCCTTCCTTCCCCTTCAATCTCCTTCCTTCTCCATCTCCTTCCTTTCCCCTTCAATCTTCCTTCCTTCCTTCCTTCCTTCCATCCTTCCTTTCCCATTCAATCTTCCTTCCATCCATCTCCATCACTTCCCCTTCAATCTCTCTCTCTCCTTCCTTTCTTCCCTTCCCCTTCAATCTCCTTCCTTCTCCATCTCCTTCCTTTCCCCTTCAATCTTCCTTCCTTCCTCCCTTCCTTACATCTCCATCTCCATCTCCATCTCCATCCCTTCCCCTTCAATCTTTCTCCTTCCTGCCTTCCTTCCTTCCTGCCTTCCTTCCTTCCTTCCCCTTCAATCTCCTTCCTTCTCCATCTCCTTCCTTTCCCCTTCAATCTTCCTTCCTGTTGTAATATGTTGTGATGCATGAGGCTTGGATGGGCTTGCAACAAAGAGACTGTACCATGTGACTTTACCATGCTGTTTGGAAGCAACAGGAAATGGAGGAGGAGCCAAGAGGTGGAGTCCATTGGCCATATCAGAGGGACAAGCCATGTGCTTTGGAACAAAGGACTTGCCATATGGCCTGGGACAGGAAATAAGGGGGGCTAATAGGTGGATGGACAGTTGTACCAAGATTTGAATCCATTGGCCACAGGGTGGCCCTGCAGTGTAGCCTTGTCATTGGCTACAGAGTATAACATTGTCATTGGCTGTTTGTAACCATGTGATGCATTGTGTAACCACCCACTGTAACATTCAATAAAAGGGGAAGGCGCCTTTGTCTGTTGCCCTCACACCCCAGAGAGAAAGCTGACTGGAGTCATGTGTTCATCTCTAATATTTGGCCCACGTGTGAGGACCCATCATGGAAATTGAAGCTTGCCTGCGCAGGGCCAAGCTTCACTTCCTTCCTTCCATCTCCACCTCCATCCCTTCCCTTTCAATCTCTCTCCTTCCTTCCTTCCTTCCTTCCCTCCCCTTCAATCTCCTTCCTTCTCCATCTTCTTCCTTTCCCCTTCAATCTCCTTCCTTCTCCATCTCCTTCCTTTCCCCTTCAATCTTCCTTCCTTCCTTTCCCCTTCAATCTCCTTCCTTCTCCATCTCCTTCCTTTCCCCTACAATCTCCTTCCATCTCCATCTCTATCCCTTCCCCTTCAATTTCTTTCTCCTTCCTTCCTTCCTTCCATCCTTCCTTTCCCCTTCAATCTTCCTTCCTTCTCCATCTCCTTCCTTTCCCCTTCAATCTTCCTTCCTTCCTTCCTTCCATCTCCATCTCCATCTCCATCTCCATCTCCATCCCTTCCCCTTCAATCTTTCTCCTTCCTGCCTTCCTTCCTTCCTGCCTTCCTTCCTTCCTTCCCCTTCAATCTCCTTCCTTCTCCATCTTCTTCCTTTCCCCTTCAATCTACTTCCTTCTCCATCTCCTTCCTTTCCCCTTCAATCTCCTTCCATCTCCATCTCTATCCCTTCCCCTTCAATTTCTTTCTCCTTCCTTCCTTCCTTACATCCTTCCTTTCCCCTTCAATCTTCCTTCCTTCCATCTCCATCACTTCCCCTTTAATCTCTCTCTCTCCTTCCTTTCTTCCCTTCCCCTTCAATCTCCTTCCTTCTCCATCTCCTTCCTTTCCCCTTCAATCTTCCTTCCTTCTCCATCTCCTTCCTTTCCCCTTCAATCTTCCTTCCTTCCTTCCTTCCTTCCTTCCATCTCCATCTCCATCCCTTCCCCTTCAATCTTTCTCCTTCCTGCCTTCCTTCCTTCCTGCCTTCCTTCCTTCCTTCCCCTTCAATCTCCTTTCTTCTCCATCTCCTTCCTTTCCCCTTCAATCTTCCTTCCTTCCTTCCTTTCCCCTTCAATCTCCTTCCTTCTCCATTTCCTTCCTTTCCCCTTCAATCTTCCTTCCTTCGTTTCCCCTTCAATCTCCTTCCTTCTCCATCTCCTTTCTTTCCCCTTCAATCTCCTTCTATCTCCATCTCTATCCCTTCCCCTTCAATTTCTGTCTCCTTCCTTCCTTCCTTCCATCCTTCCTTTCCCCTTCAATCTTCCTTCCTTCCATCTCTATCACTTTCCCTTCAATCTCTCTCTCTCCTTCCTTTCTTCCCTTCCCCTTCAATCTCCTTCCTTCTCCATCTCCTTCCTTTCCCCTTCAATCTTCCTTCCTTCTCCATCTCCTTCCTTTCCCCTTCAATCTTCCTTCCTTCCTTCCTTCCTTCCTTCCTTCCTTCCTTCCTTCCATCTCCATCCCTTCCCCTTCAATCTTTCTCCTTCCTGCCTTCCTTCCTTCCTTCCTTCCTTCCTTCCTTCCTTCCTTCCTTCCCATTCAATCTCCTTCCTTCTCCATCTCCTTCCTTTCCCCTTCAATTTTCCTTCCTTCCTTCCTTTCCCCTTCAATTTCCTTCCTTCTCCATCTCCTTCCTTTCCCCTTCAATCTTCTTTCCTTCCTTCCATCTCTATCTCCATCCCTTCCCCTTCAATCTCTTTTTCCTTTCTTTCTTCCTTCCTTCCATCCTTCCTTTCCCCTTCAATCTTCCATCCTTCCTTCCTTCCCCTTCAATCTCCTTCCATCTCCATCTCCATCCATTCCCCTTCAATTTCTTTCTCCTTCCTTCCTTCCTTCCTTCCTTCCTTCCATTCTTCCTTTCCCCTTCAATCTTCCATCCTTCCTTCCTTCCCCTTCAGTCTCCTTCCTTCTCCATCTCCTTCCTTTCCCCTTCATTCTTCCTTCCTTCCTTTCCCCTTCAATCTCCTTCCTTCTCCATCTCCTTCCTTTCCCCTACAATCTCCTTCCATCTCCATCTCTATCCCTTCCCCTTCAATTTCTTTCTCCTTCCTTCCTTCCTTCCTTCCATCCTTCCTTTCCCCTTCAATCTTCCTTCCTTCTCCATCTCTTTCCTTTCCCCTTCAATCTTCCTTCCATCTCCATCTCCATCCATTCCCCTTCAATTTCTTTCTCCTTCCTTCCTTCCATGCTTCCTTTCCCCTTCAATCTCCTTCCATCTCCATCTCTATCCCTTCCCCTTCAATTTCTTTCTCCTTCCTTCCTTCCTTCCATCCTTCCTTTCCCCTTCAATCTTCCTTCCTTCCATCTCCATCACTTCCCCTTTAATCTCTCTCTCTCCTTCCATTCTTCCCTTCCCCTTCAATCTCCTTCCTTCTCCATCTCCTTCCTTTCCCCTTCAATCTTCCTTCCTTCTCCATCTCCTTCCTTTCCCCTTCAATCTTCCTTCCTTCCTTCCTTCCTTCCATCTCCATCTCCATCCCTTCCCCTTCAATCTTTCTCCTTCCTGCCTTCCTTCCTTCCTGCCTTCCTTCCTTCCTGCCTTCCTTCCTTCCTTCTCCTTCAATCTCCTTTCTTCTCCATCTCCTTCCTTTCCCCTTCAATCTTCCTTCCTTCTTTCCTTCCTTCCCCGTCAATCTCCTTCCTTCTCCACCTCCTTCCTTTCCCCTTCAATCTCCTTCCTTCTCCATTTCCTTCCTTTCCCCTTCAATCTTCCTTCCTTCGTTTCCCCTTCAATCTCCTTCCTTCTCCATCTCCTTCCTTTCCCCTTCAATCTCCTTCCATCTCCATCTCTATCCCTTCCCCTTCCATTTCTTTCTCCTTCCTTCCTTCCTTCCATCCTTCCTTTCCCCTTCAATATTCCTTCCTTCCATCTCCATCACTTCCCCTTCAATCTCTCTCTCTCCTTCCTTTCTTCCCTTCCCCTTCAATCTCCTTCCTTCTCCATCTCCTTCCTTTCCCTTCAATCTTCCTTCCTTCTCCATCTCCTTCCTTTCCCCTTCAATCTTCCTTCCTTCCTTCCTTCCTTCCTTCCTTCAATCTCCATCTCCATCTCCATCCCTTCAGCTTCAATCTTTCTCCTTCCTGCCTTCCTTCCTTCCTTCCTGCCTTCCTTCCTTCCCTTTCAATCTCCTTCCTTCTCCATCTCCTTCCTTTCCCCTTCAATCTTCCTTCCTTCCTTCCTTCCTTCCATCTCCATCTCCATCCCTTCCCCTTCAATCTTTCTCCTTCCTGCCTTCCTTCCTTCCTGCCTTCCTTCCTTCCTTCCCCTTCAATCTCCTTTCTTCTCCATCTCCTTCCTTTCCCCTTCAATCTTCCTTCCTTCTTTCCTTCCTTCCCCGTCAATCTCCTTCCTTCTCCACCTCCTTCCTTTCCCTTCAATCTCCTTCCTTCTCCATTTCCTTCCTTTCCCCTTCAATCTTCCTTCCTTCCTTTCCCCTTCAATCTCCTTCCTTCTCCATCTCCTTTCTTTCCCCTTCAATCTCCTTCTATCTCCATCTCTATCCCTTCCCCTTCAATTTCTGTCTCCTTCCTTCCTTCCTTCCATCCTTCCTTTCCCTTCAATCTTCCTTCCTTCCATCTCCATCACTTCCCTTCAATCTCTCTCTCTCCTTCCTTTCTTCCCTTCCCCTTCAATCTCCTTCCTTCTCCATCTCCTTCCTTTCCCCTTCAATCTTCCTTCCTTCTCCATCTCCTTCCTTTCCCCTTCAATCTTCCTTCCTTCCTTCCTTCCTTCCATCTCCATCCCTTCCCTTCAATCTTTCTCCTTCCTGCCTTCCTTCCTTCCTTCCTTCCTTCCTTCCTTCCTGCCTTCCTTCCTTCCCATTCAATCTCCTTCCTTCTCCATCTCCTTCCTTTCCCCTTCAATCTTCCTTCCTTCCTTCCTTTCCCCTTCAATCTCCTTCCTTCTCCATTTCCTTCCTTTCCCCTTCAATCTTCCTTCCTTCGTTTCCCCTTCAATCTCCTTCCTTCTCCATCTCCTTTCTTTCCCCTTCAATCTCCTTCTATCTCCATCTCTATCCCTTCCCCTTCAATTTCTGTCTCCTTCCTTCCTTCCTTCCATCCTTCCTTTCCCCTTCAATCTTCCTTCCTTCCATCTCTATCACTTTCCTTCAATCTCTCTCTCTCCTTCCTTTCTTCCCTTCCCCTTCAATCTCCTTCCTTCTCCATCTCCTTCCTTTCCCCTTCAATCTTCCTTCCTTCTCCATCTCCTTCCTTTCCCCTTCAATCTTTCTTCCTTCCTTCCTTCCTTCCATCTCCATCCCTTCCCCTTCAATCTTTCTCCTTCCTGCCTTCCTTCCTTCCTTCCTTCCTTCCTTCCTTCCTTCCTTCCTGCCTTCCTTCCTTCCCATTCAATCTCCTTCCTTCTCCATCTCCTTCCTTTCCCCTTCAATCTTCCTTCCTTCCTTCCTTTCCCCTTCAATTTCCTTCCTTCTCCATCTCCTTCCTTTCCCCTTCAATCTTCTTTCCTTCCTTCCATCTCTATCTCCATCCCTTCCCCTTCAATCTCTTTTTCCTTCCTTTCTTCCTTCCTTCCATCCTTCCTTTCCCCTTCAATCTTCCATCCTTCCTTCCTTTCCCTTCAATCTCCTTCCATCTCCATCTCCATCCATTCCCCTTCAATTTCTTTCTCCTTCCTTCCTTCCTTCCTTCCTTCCATTCTTCCTTTCCCCTTCAATCTTCCATCCTTCCTTCCTTCCCCTTCAGTCTCCTTCCTTCTCCATCTCCTTCCTTTCCCCTTCATTCTTCCTTCCTTCCTTTCCCCTTCAATCTCCTTCCTTCTCCATCTCCTTCCTTTCCCCTACAATCTCCTTCCATCTCCATCTCTATCCCTTCCCCTTCAATTTCTTTCTCCTTCCTTCCTTCCTTCCATCCTTCCTTTCCCCTTCAATCTTCCTTCCTTCTCCATCTCCTTCCTTTCCCCTTCAATCTTCCTTCCATCTCCATCTCCATCCATTCCCCTTCAATTTCTTTCTCCTTCCTTCCTTCCTTCCTTCCTTCCTTTCCCCTTCAATCTCCTTCCATCTCCATCTCTATCCCTTCCCCTTCAATTTCTTTCTCCTTCCTTCCTTCCTTCCATCCTTCCTTTCCCCTTCAATCTTCCTTCCTTCCATCTCCATCACTTCCCCTTTAATCTCTCTCTCTCCTTCCATTCTTCCCTTCCCCTTCAATCTCCTTCCTTCTCCATCTCCTTCCTTTCCCCTTCAATCTTCCTTCCTTCTCCATCTCCTTCCTTTCCCCTTCAATCTTCCTTCCTTCCTTCCTTCCTTCCATCTCCATCTCCATCCCTTCCCCTTCAATCTTTCTCCTTCCTGCCTTCCTTCCTTCCATCTCTATCTCCATCCCTTCCCCTTCAATCTCTCTCTCCTTCCTTTCTTCCCTTCCCCTTCAATCTCCTTCCTTCTCCATCTCCTTCCTTTCCCCTTCAATCTTCCTTCCTTCTCCATCTCCTTCCTTTCCCCTTCAATCTTCCTTCCTTCCTTCCTTCCTTCCTTCCTTCCTTCCATCTCCATCTCCATCTCCATCCTTTCAGCTTCAATCTTTCTCCTTCCTGCCTTCCTTCCTTCCTTCCTGCCTTCCTTCCTTCCCTTTCAATCTCCTTCCTTCTCCATCTCCTTCCTTTCCCCTTCAATCTTCCTTCCTTCCTTCCTTCCTTCCTTCCTTCCATCTCCATCTCCATCCCTTCCCCTTCAATCTTTCTCCTTCCTGCCTTCCTTCCTTCCTGCCTTCCTTCCTTCCTTCCCCTTCAATCTCCTTTCTTCTCCATCTCCTTCCTTTCCCCTTCAATCTTCCTTCCTTCTTTCCTTCCTTCCCCGTCAATCTCCTTCCTTCTCCACCTCCTTCCTTTCCCCTTCAATCTCCTTCCTTCTCCATTTCCTTCCTTTCCCCTTCAATCTTCCTTCCTTCGTTTCCCCTTCAATCTCCTTCCTTCTCCATCTCCTTTCTTTCCCCTTCAATCTCCTTCCATCTCCATCTCTATCCCTTCCCCTTCAATTTCTGTCTCCTTCCTTCCTTCCTTCCATCCTTCCTTTCCCCTTCAATCTTCCTTCCTTCCATCTCCATCACTTCCCCTTCAATCTCTCTCTCCTTCCTTTCTTCCCTTCCCCTTCAATCTCCTTCCTTCTCCATCTCCTTCCTTTCCCCTTCAATCTTCCTTCCTTCTCCATCTCCTTCCTTCCCCTTCAATCTTCCTTCCTTCCTTCCTTCCTTCCATCTCCATCCCTTCCCCTTCAATCTTTCTCCTTCCTGCCTTCCTTCCTTCCTTCCTTCCTTCCTGCCTTCCTTCCTTCCCATTCAATCTCCTTCCTTCTCCATCTCCTTCCTTTCCCCTTCAATCTTCCTTCCTTCCTTCCTTTCCCCTTCAATTTCCTTCCTTCTCCATCTCCTTCCTTTCCCCTTCAATCTTCTTTCCTTCCTTCCATCTCTATCTCCATCCCTTCCCCTTCAATCTCTTTTTCCTTCCTTTCTTCCTTCCTTCCATCCTTCCTTTCCCCTTCAATCTTCCTTCCTTCCATCTCCATCACTTCCCCTTTAATCTCTCTCTCTCCTTCCATTCTTCCCTTCCCCTTCAATCTCTTTCCTTCTCCATCTCCTTCCTTTCCCCTTCAATCTTCCTTCCTTCTCCATCTCCTTCCTTTCCCCTTCAATCTTCCTTCCTTCCTTCCTTCCTTCCATCTCCATCTCCATCCCTTCCCCTTCAATCTTTCTCCTTCCTGCCTTCCTTCCTTCCTGCCTTCCTTCCTTCCTTCCCCTTCAATCTCCTTTCTTCTCCATCTCCTTCCTTTCCCTTCAATCTTCCTTCCTTCTTTCCTTCCTTCCCCGTCAATCTCCTTCCTTCTCCACCTCCTTCCTTTCCCCTTCAATCTCCTTCCTTCTCCATTTCCTTCCTTTCCCCTTCAATCTTCCTTCCTTCGTTTCCCCTTCAATCTCCTTCCTTCTCCATCTCCTTCCTTTCCCCTTCAATCTCCTTCCATCTCCATCTCTATCCCTTCCCCTTCAATTTCTTTCTCCTTCCTTCCTTCCTTCCATCCTTCCTTTCCCCTTCAATATTCCTTCCTTCCATCTCCATCACTTCCCCTTCAATCTCTCTCTCTCCTTCCTTTCTTCCCTTCCCCTTCAATCTCCTTCCTTCTCTATCTCCTTCCTTTCCCCTTCAATCTTCCTTCCTTCTCCATCTCCTTCCTTTCCCCTTCAATCTTCCTTCCTTCCTTCCTTCCTTCCTTCCTTCCTTCCTTCCTTCCTTCCATCTCCATCCCCATCTCCATCCCTTCAGCTTCAATCTTTCTCCTTCCTGCCTTCCTTCCTTCCTTCCTGCCTTCCTTCCTTCCCTTTCAATCTCCTTCCTTCTCCATCTCCTTCCTTTCCCCTTCAATCTTCCTTCCTTCCTTCCTTCCTTCCTTCCATCTCCATCTCCATCCCTTCCCCTTCAATCTTTCTCCTTCCTGCCTTCCTTCCTTCCTGCCTTCCTTCCTTCCTTCCCCTTCAATCTCCTTTCTTCTCCATCTCCTTCCTTTCCCCTTCAATCTTCCTTCCTTCTTTCCTTCCTTCCCCGTCAATCTCCTTCCTTCTCCACCTCCTTCCTTTCCCCTTCAATCTCCTTCCTTCTCCATTTCCTTCCTTTCCCCTTCAATCTTCCTTCCTTCGTTTCCCCTTCAATCTCCTTCCTTCTCCATCTCCTTTCTTTCCCCTTCAATCTCCTTCCATCTCCATCTCTATCCCTTCCCCTTCAATTTCTGTCTCCTTCCTTCCTTCCTTCCATCCTTCCTTTCCCCTTCAATCTTCCTTCCTTCCATCTCCATCACTTCCCCTTCAATCTCTCTCTCTCCTTCCTTTCTTCCCTTCCCCTTCAATCTCCTTCCTTCTCCATCTCCTTCCTTTCCCCTTCAATCTTCCTTCCTTCTCCATCTCCTTCCTTTCCCCTTCAATCTTCCTTCCTTCCTTCCTTCCATCTCCATCCCTTCCCCTTCAATCTTTCTCCTTCCTGCCTTCCTTCCTTCCTTCCTTCCTGCCTTCCTTCCTTCCCATTCAATCTCCTTCCTTCTCCATCTCCTTCCTTTCCCCTTCAATATTCCTTCCTTCCTTCCTTTCCCCTTCAATTTCCTTCCTTCTCCATCTCCTTCCTTTCCCCTTCAATCTTCTTTCCTTCCTTCCATCTCTATCTCCATCCCTTCCCCTTCAATCTCTTTTTCCTTCCTTTCTTCCTTCCTTCCATCCTTCCTTTCCCCTTCAATCTTCCATCCTTCCTTCCTTTCCCTTCAATCTCCTTCCATCTCCATCTCCATCCATTCCCCTTCAATTTCTTTCTCCTTCCTTCCTTCCTTCCTTCCTTCCTTCCATTCTTCCTTTCCCCTTCAATCTTCCATCCTTCCTTCCTTCCCCTTCAGTCTCCTTCCTTCTCCATCTCCTTCCTTTCCCCTTCATTCTTCCTTCCTTCCTTTCCCCTTCAATCTTCCTTCCTTCTCCATCTCCTTCCTTTCCCCTTCAATCTTCCTTCCATCTCCATCTCCATCCATTCCCCTTCAATTTCTTTCTCCTTCCTTCCTTCCATTCTTCCTTTCCCCTTCAATCTCCTTCCATCTCCATCTCTATCCCTTCCCCTTCAATTTCTTTCTCCTTCCTTCCTTCCTTCCATCCTTCCTTTCCCCTTCAATCTTCCTTCCTTCCATCTCCATCACTTCCCCTTTAATCTCTCTCTCCTTCCATTCTTCCCTTCCCCTTCAATCTCCTTCCTTCTCCATCTCCTTCCTTTTCCCTTCAATCTTCCTTCCTTCTCCATCTCCTTCCTTTCCCCTTCAATCTTCCTTCCTTCCTTCCTTCCTTCCATCTCCATCTCCATCCCTTCCCCTTCAATCTTTCTCCTTCCTGCCTTCCTTCCTTCCATCTCTATCTCCATCCCTTCCCCTTCAATCTCTCTCTCCTTCCTTTCTTCCCTTCCCCTTCAATCTCCTTCCTTCTCCATCTCCTTCCTTTCCCCTTCAATCTTCCTTCCTTCTCCATCTCCTTCCTTTCCCCTTCAATCTTCCTTCCTTCCTTCCTTCCTTCCTTCCTTCCTTCCATCTCCATCTCCATCTCCATCCCTTCAGCTTCAATCTTTCTCCTTCCTGCCTTCCTTCCTTCCTACCTTCCTTCCTTCCTGCCTTCCTTCCTTCCCTTTCAATCTCCTTCCTTCTCCATCTCCTTCCTTTCCCCTTCAATCTTCCTTCCTTCCTTCCTTCCTTCCATCTCCATCTCCATCCCTTCCCCTTCAATCTTTCTCCTTCCTGCCTTCCTTCCTTCCTGCCTTCCTTCCTTCCTTCCCCTTCAATCTCCTTTCTTCTCCATCTCCTTCCTTTCCCCTTCAATCTTCCTTCCTTCTTTCCTTCCTTCCCTGTCAATCTCCTTCCTTCTCCACCTCCTTCCTTTCCCCTTCAATCTCCTTCCTTCTCCATCTCCTTTCTTTCCCCTTCAATCTCCTTCCATCTCCATCTCTATCCCTTCCCCTTCAATTTCTGTCTCCTTCCTTCCTTCCTTCCATCCTTCCTTTCCCCTTCAATCTTCCTTCCTTCCATCTCCATCACTTCCCCTTCAATCTCTCTCTCTCCTTCCTTTCTTCCCTTCCCCTTCAATCTCCTTCCTTCTCCATCTCCTTCCTTTCCCCTTCAATTTCCTTCCTTCTCCATCTCCTTCCTTTCCCCTTCAATCTTCTTTCCTTCCTTCCATCTCTATCTCCATCCATTCCCCTTCAATCTCTTTTTCCTTCCTTTCTTCCTTCCTTCCATCCTTCCTTTCCCCTTCAATCTTCCATCCTTCCTTCCTTCCCCTTCAGTCACCTTCCTTCTCCATCTCCTTCCTTTCCCCTTCATTCTTCCTTCCTTCCTTTCCCCTTCAATCTCCTTCCTTCTCCATCTCCTTCCTTTCTCCTACAATCTCCTTCCATCTCCATCTCTATCCCTTCCCCTTCAATTTCTTTCTCCTTCCTTCCTTCCTTCCTTCCATCCTTCCTTTCCCCTTCAATCTCCTTCCTTCTCCATCTCCTCCCTTTCCCCTTCAATCTCCTTCCATCTCCATCTCTATCCCTTCCCCTTCAATTTCTTTCTCCGTCCTTCCTTCCTTCCATCCTTCCTTTCCCCTTCAATCTTCCTTCCTTCCATCTCCATCACTTCCCCTTCAATCTCTCTCTCTCCTTCCTTTCTTCCCTTCCCCTTCAATCTCCTTCCTTCTCCATCTCCTTCCTTTCCCCTTCAATCTTCCTTCCTTCTCCATCTCCTTCCTTTCCCCTTCAATCTTCCTTCCTTCCTTCCTTCCTTCCATCTCCATCTCCATCTCCATCCCTTCCCCTTCAATCTTTCTCCTTCCTGCCTTCCTTCCTTCCTGCCTTCCTTCCTTCCTTCCCCTTCAATCTCCTTCCTTCTCGATCTCCTTCCTTTCCCCTTCAATCTTCCTTCCTTCCTTCCATCTCCACCTCCATCCCTTCCCTTTCAATCTCTCTCCTTCCTTCCTTCCTTCCCTCCCCTTCAATCTCCTTCCTTCTCCATCTTCTTCCTTTCCCCTTCAATCTCCTTCCTTCTCCATCTCCTTCCTTTCCCCTTCAATCTCCTTCCATCTCCATCTCTATCCCTTCCCCTTCAATTTCTTTCTCCTTCCTTCCTTCCTTCCATTCTTCCTTTCCCCTTCAATCTCCTTCCATCTCCATCTCTATCCCTTCCCCTTCAATTTCTTTCTCCTTCCTTCCTTCCTTCCATCCTTCCTTTCCCCTTCAATCTTCCTTCCTTCCATCTCCATCACTTCCCCTTTAATCTCTCTCTCTCCTTCCATTCTTCCCTTCCCCTTCAATCTCCTTCGTTCTCCATCTCCTTCCTTTCCCCTTCAATCTTCCTTCCTTCCTTCCTTCCTTCCATCTCCATCTCCATCCCTTCCCCTTCAATCTTTCTCCTTCCTTCCTTCCTTCCTTCCTTCCTTCCTTCCTTCCTTCCTTCCCCTTCAATCTCCTTCTTCTCCATCTCCTTCCTTTCCCCTTCAATCTTCCTTCCTTCTTTCCTTCCTTCCCCGTCAATCTCCTTCCTTCTCCACCTCCTTCCTTTCCCCTTCAATCTCCTTCCTTCTCCATTTCCTTCCTTTCCCCTTCAATCTTCCTTCCTTCGTTTCCCCTTCAATCTCCTTCCTTCTCCATCTCCTTCCTTTCCCCTTCAATCTCCTTCCATCTCCATCTCTATCCCTTCCCCTTCAATTTCTTTCTCCTTCCTTCCTTCCTTCCATCCTTCCTTTCTCCTTCAATCTTCCTTCCTTCCATCTCCATCACTTCCCCTTCAATCTCTCTCTCTCCTTCCTTTCTTCCCTTCCCCTTCAATCTCCTTCCTTCTCCATCTCCTTCCTTTCCCCTTCAATCTTCCTTCCTTCTCCATCTCCTTCCTTTCCCCTTCATCTTCCTTCCTTCCTTCCTTCCTTCTTCCATCTCCATCTCCATCTCCATCCCTTCCCCTTCAATCTTTCTCCTTCCTGCCTTCCTTCCTTCCCTTTCAATCTCCTTCCTTCTCCATCTCCTTCCTTTCCTTTTCAATCTTCCTTCCTTCTCCATCTCCTTCCTTTCCCCTTCAATCTTCCTTCCTTCCTTCCTTCCTTCCTTCCATCTCCATCCCTTCCCCTTCAATCTTTCTCCTTCCTGCCTTCCTTCCTTCCTTCCTTCCTTCCTTCCTTCCTTCCTTCCTTCCTTCCTGCCTTCCTTCCTTCCCATTCAATCTCCTTCCTTCTCCATCTCCTTCCTTTCCCCTTCAATCTTCCTTCCTTCCTTCCTTTCCCCTTCAATTTCCTTCCTTCTCCATCTCCTTCCTTTCCCCTTCAATCTTCTTTCCTTCCTTCCATCTCTATCTCCATCCCTTCCCTTCAATCTCTTTTTCCTTCCTTCTTCCTTCCTTCCATCCTTCCTTTCCCCTTCAATCTTCTTCCTTCCATCTCCATCACTTCCCCTTTAATCTCTCTCTCTCCTTCCATTCTTCCCTTCCCCTTCAATCTCCTCCTTCTCCATCTCCTTCCTTTCCCCTTCAATCTTCCTTCCTTCTCCATCTTCTTCCTTTCCCCTTCAATCTTCTTTCCTTCCTTCCATCTCTATCTCCATCCCTTCCCCTTCAATCTCTTTTCCTTCCTTTCTTCCTTCCTTCCATCCTTCCTTTCCCTTCAATCTTCCTTCCTTCCATCTCCATCACTTCCCCTTTAATCTCTCTCTCTCCTTCCATTCTTCCCTTCCCCTTCAATCTCCTTCCTTCTCCATCTCCTTCCTTTCCCCTTCAATTTCCTTCCTTCTCACCATCTCCTTCCTTTCCCCTTCAATCTTCTTTCCTTCCTTCCATCTCTATCTCCATCCCTTCCCCTTCAATCTCTTTTTCCTTCCTTTCTTCCTTCCTTCCATCCTTCCTTTCCCCTTCAATCTTCCTTCCTTCCATCTCCATCACTTCCCCTTTAATCTCTCTCTCTCCTTCCATTCTTCCCTTCCCCTTCAATCTCCTTCCTTCTCCATCTCCTTCCTTCCCCTTCAATCTTCCTTCCTTCTCCATCTCCTTCCTTTCCCCTTCATTCTTCCTTCCTTCCTTTCCCCTTCAATCTCCTTCCTTCTCCATCTCCTTCCTTTCTCCTACAATCTCCTTCCATCTCCATCTCTATCCCTTCCCCTTCAATTCTTTCTCCTTCCTTCCTTCCTTCCTTCCATCCTTCCTTTCCCCTTCAATCTCCTTCCTTCTCCATCTCCTTCCTTTCCCCTTCAATCTCCTTCCATCTCCATCTCTATCCCTTCCCGTTCAATTTCTTTCTCCGTCCTTCCTTCCTTCCATCCTTCCTTTCCCCTTCAATCTTCCTTCCTTCCATCTCCATCACTTCCCCTTCAATCTCTCTCTCTCCTTCCTTTCTTCCCTTCCCCTTCAATCTCCTTCCTTCTCCATCTCCTTCCTTTCCCCTTCAATCTTCCTTCCTTCTCCATCTCCTTCCTTTCCCCTTCAATCTTCCTTCCTTCCTTCCTTCCTTCCATCTCCATCTCCATCCCTTCCCCTTCAATCTCTTTTCTTCCTTTCTTCCTTCCTTCCATCCTTCCTTTCCCCTTCAATCTTCCTTCCTTCCATCTCCATCACTTCCCCTTTAATCTCTCTCTCTCCTTCCATTCTCCTTCCCCTTCAATCTCCTTCCTTCTCCATCTCCTTCCTTTCCCCTTCAATCTTCCTTCCTTCTCCATCTTCTTCCTTTCCCTTCAATCTTCTTTCCTTCCTTCCATCTCTATCTCCATCCCTTCCCCTTCAATCTCTTTTTCCTTCCTTTCTTCCTTCCTTCCATCCTTCCTTTCCCCTTCAATCTTCCTTCCTTCCATCTCCATCACTTCCCCTTTAATCTCTCTCTCTCCTTCCATTCTTCCCTTCCCCTTCAATCTCCTTCCTTCTCCATCTCCTTCCTTTCCCCTTCAATTTCCTTCCTTCTCCATCTCCTTCCTTTCCCTTCAATCTTCTTTCCTTCCTTCCATCTCTATCTCCATCCCTTCCCCTTCAATCTCTTTTTCCTTCCTTTCTTCCTTCCTTCCATCCTTCCTTTCCCCTTCAATCTTCCTTCCTTCCATCTCCATCACTTCCCCTTTAATCTCTCTCTCTCCTTCCATTCTTCCCTTCCCCTTCAATCTCCTTCCTTCTCCATCTCCTTCCTTTCCCCTTCAATCTTCCTTCCTTCTCCATCTCCTTCCTTTCCCCTTCATTCTTCCTTCCTTCTTTCCCCTTCAATCTCCTTCCTTCTCCATCTCCTTCCTTTCTCCTACAATCTCCTTCCATCTCCATCTCTATCCCTTCCCCTTCAATTTCTTTCTCCTTCCTTCCTTCCTTCCTTCCATCCTTCCTTTCCCCTTCAATCTCCTTCCTTCTCCATCTCCTTCCTTTCCCCTTCAATCTCCTTCCATCTCCATCTCTATCCCTTCCCCTTCAATTTCTTTCTCCGTCCTTCCTTCCTTCCATCCTTCCTTTCCCCTTCAATCTTCCTTCCTTCCATCTCCATCACTTCCCCTTCAATCTCTCTCTCTCCTTCCTTTCTTCCCTTCCCCTTCAATCTCCTTCCTTCTCCATCTCCTTCCTTTCCCTTCAATCTTCCTTCCTTCTCCATCTCCTTCCTTTCCCCTTCAATCTTCCTTCCTTCCTTCCTTCCTTCCATCTCCATCTCCATCCCTTCCCCTTCAATCTTTCTCCTTCCTGCCTTCCTTCCTTCCTGCCTTCCTTCCTTCCTTCCCCTTCAATCTCCTTTCTTCTCCATCTCCTTCCTTTCCCCTTCAATCTTCCTTCCTTCTTTCTTCCTTCCCCGTCAATCTCCTTCCTTCTCCACCTCCTTCCTTTCCCCTTCAATCTCCTTCCTTCTCCATTTCCTTCCTTTCCCCTTCAATCTTCCTTCCTTCGTTTCCCCTTCAATCTCCTTCCTTCTCCATCTCCTTCCTTTCCCCTTCAATCTCCTTCCATCTCCATCTCTATCCCTTCCCCTTCAATTTCTTTCTCCTTCCTTCCTTCCTTCCATCCTTCCTTTCCCCTTCAATATTCCTTCCTTCCATCTCCATCACTTCCCCTTCAATCTCTCTCTCTCCTTCCTTTCTTCCCTTCCCCTTCAATCTCCTTCCTTCTCCATCTCCTTCCTTTCACCTTTAATCTTCCTTCCTTCTCCATCTCCTTCCTTTCCCCTTCAATCTTCCTTCCTTCCTTCCTTCCTTCCTTCCTTCCTTCCATCTCCATCCCCATCTCCATCCCTTCAGCTTCAATCTTTCTCCTTCCTGCCTTCCTTCCTTCCTTCCTGCCTTCCTTCCTTCCCTTTCAATCTCCTTCCTTCTCCATCTCCTTCCTTTCCCCTTCAATCTTCCTTCCTTCCTTCCTTCCTTCCATCTCCATCTCCATCCCTTCCCCTTCAATCTTTCTCCTTCCTGCCTTCCTTCCTTCCATCTCTATCTCCATCCCTTCCCCTTCAATCTCTCTCTCCTTCCTTTCTTCCCTTCCCCTTCAATCTCCTTCCTTCTCCATCTCCTTCCTTTCCCCTTCAATCTTCCTTCCTTCTCCATCTCCTTCCTTTCCCCTTCAATCTTCCTTCCTTCCTTCCTTCCTTCCTTCCTTCCATCTCCATCTCCATCTCCATCCCTTCAGCTTCAATCTTTCTCCTTCCTGCCTTCCTTCCTTCCTTCCTGCCTTCCTTCCTTCCCTTTCAATCTCCTTCCTTCTCCATCTCCTTCCTTTCCCCTTCAATCTTCCTTCCTTCCTTCCTTCCTTCCTTCCTTCCTTCCATCTCCATCTCCATCCCTTCCCCTTCAATCTTTCTCCTTCCTGCCTTCCTTCCTTCCTGCCTTCCTTCCTTCCTTCACCTTCAATCTCCTTTCTTCTCCATCTCCTTCCTTTCCCCTTCAATCTTCCTTCCTTCTTTCCTTCCTTCCCCGTCAATCTCCTTCCTTCTCCACCTCCTTCCTTTCCCCTTCAATCTCCTTCCTTCTCCATTTCCTTCCTTTCCCCTTCAATCTTCCTTCCTTCGTTTCCCCTTCAATCTCCTTCCTTCTCCATCTCCTTCCTTTCCCCTTCAATCTCCTTCCTTCTCCATCTCCTTCCTTTCCCCTTCAATCTCCTTCCTTCTCCATCTCCTTCCTTTCCCCTTCAATCTTCCTTCCTTCCTTTCCCCTTCAATCTCCTTCCTTCTCCATCTCCTTCCTTTCCCCTACAATCTCCTTCCATCTCCATCTCTATCCCTTCCCCTTCAATTTCTTTCTCCTTCCTTCCTTCCTTCCATCCTTCCTTTCCCCTTCAATCTTCCTTCCTTCTCCATCTCCTTCCTTTCCCCTTCAATCTTCCTTCCTTCCTTCCTTCCATCTCCATCTCCATCTCCATCTCCATCCCTTCCCCTTCAATCTTTCTCCTTCCTGCCTTCCTTCCTTCCTGCCTTCCTTCCTTCCTTCCCCTTCAATCTCCTTCCTTCTCCATCTTCTTCCTTTCCCCTTCAATCTACTTCCTTCTCCATCTCCTTTCTTTCCCCTTCAATCTCCTTCCATCTCCATCTCTATCCCTTCCCCTTCAATTTCTGTCTCCTTCCTTCCTTCCTTCCATCCTTCCTTTCCCCTTCAATCTTCCTTCCTTCCATCTCCATCACTTCCCCTTCAATCTCTCTCTCTCCTTCCTTTCTTCCCTTCCCCTTCAATCTCCTTCCTTCTCCATCTCCTTCCTTTCCCCTTCAATCTTCCTTCCTTCTCCATCTCCTTCCTTTCCCCTTCAATCTTCCTTCCTTCCTTCCTTCCTTCCTTCCATCTCCATCCCTTCCCCTTCAATCTTTCTCCTTCCTGCCTTCCTTCCTTCCTTCCTTCCTTCCTTCCTTCCTTCCCATTCAATCTCCTTCCTTCTCCATCTCCTTCCTTTCCCCTTCAATTTTCCTTCCTTCCTTCCTTTCCCCTTCAATTTCCTTCCTTCTCCATCTCCTTCCTTTCCCCTTCAATCTTCTTTCCTTCCTTCCATCTCTATCTCCATCCCTTCCCCTTCAATCTCTTTTTCCTTTCTTTCTTCCTTCCTTCCATCCTTCCTTTCCCCTTCAATCTTCCATCCTTCCTTCCTTCCCCTTCAATCTCCTTCCATCTCCATCTCCATCCATTCCCCTTCAATTTCTTTCTCCTTCCTTCCTTCCTTCCTTCCTTCCTTCCTTCCTTCCATTCTTCCTTTCCCCTTCAATCTTCCATCCTTCCTTCCTTCCCCTTCAGTCTCCTTCCTTCTCCATCTCCTTCCTTTCCCCTTCATTCTTCCTTCCTTCCTTTCCCCTTCAATCTCCTTCCTTCTCCATCTCCTTCCTTTCCCCTACAATCTCCTTCCATCTCCATCTCTATCCCTTCCCCTTCAATTTCTTTCTCCTTCCTTCCTTCCTTCCTTCCATCCTTCCTTTCCCCTTCAATCTTCCTTCCTTCTCCATCTCTTTCCTTTCCCCTTCAATCTTCCTTCCATCTCCATCTCCATCCATTCCCCTTCAATTTCTTTCTCCTTCCTTCCTTCCATGCTTCCTTTCCCCTTCAATCTCCTTCCATCTCCATCTCTATCCCTTCCCCTTCAATTTCTTTCTCCTTCCTTCCTTCCTTCCATCCTTCCTTTCCCCTTCAATCTTCCTTCCTTCCATCTCCATCACTTCCCCTTTAATCTCTCTCTCTCCTTCCATTCTTCCCTTCCCCTTCAATCTCCTTCCTTCTCCATCTCCTTCCTTTCCCCTTCAATCTTCCTTCCTTCTCCATCTCCTTCCTTTCCCCTTCAATCTTCCTTCCTTCCTTCCTTCCTTCCATCTCCATCTACATCCCTTCCCCTTCAATCTTTCTCCTTCCTGCCTTCCTTCCTTCCTGCCTTCCTTCCTTCCTTCTCCTTCAATCTCCTTTCTTCTCCATCTCCTTCCTTTCCCCTTCAATCTTCCTTCCTTCTTTCCTTCCTTCCCCGTCAATCTCCTTCCTTCTCCACCTCCTTCCTTTCCCCTTCAATCTCCTTCCTTCTCCATTTCCTTCCTTTCCCCTTCAATCTTCCATCCTTCGTTTCCCCTTCAATCTCCTTCCTTCTCCATCTCCTTCCTTTCCCCTTCAATCTCCTTCCATCTCCATCTCTATCCCTTCCCCTTCCATTTCTTTCTCCTTCCTTCCTTCCTTCCATCCTTCCTTTCCCCTTCAATATTCCTTCCTTCCATCTCCATCACTTCCCCTTCAATCTCTCTCTCTCCTTCCTTTCTTCCCTTCCCCTTCAATCTCCTTCCTTCTCCATCTCCTTCCTTTCCCCTTCAATCTTCCTTCCTTCTCCATCTCCTTCCTTTCCCCTTCAATCTTCCTTCCTTCCTTCCTTCCTTCCATCTCCATCCCTTCCCCTTCAATCTTTCTCCTTCCTGCCTTCCTTCCTTCCTTCCTTCCTTCCTTCCTTCCTTCCTGCCTTCCTTCCTTCCCATTCAATCTCCTTCCTTCTCCATCTCCTTCCTTTCCCCTTCAATCTTCCTTCCTTCCTTCCTTTCCCCTTCAATCTCCTTCCTTCTCCATTTCCTTCCTTTCCCCTTCAATCTTC
This sequence comes from Bothrops alternatus, assembly GCA_034064705.1. Lineage (NCBI taxonomy): Eukaryota > Metazoa > Chordata > Lepidosauria > Squamata > Viperidae > Bothrops > Bothrops alternatus. The sequence goes on from JARGCV010001040.1 coordinate 47,039, forward strand.
CTTCCTTCGTTTCCCCTTCAATCTCCTTCCTTCTCCATCTCCTTTCTTTCCCCTTCAATCTCCTTCTATCTCCATCTCTATCCCTTCCCCTTCAATTTCTGTCTCCTTCCTTCCTTCCTTCCATCCTTCCTTTCCCCTTCAATCTTCCTTCCTTCCATCTCCATCACTTCCCCTTCAATCTCTCTCTCTCCTTCCTTTCTTCCCTTCCCCTTCAATCTCCTTCCTTCTCCATCTCCTTCCTTTCCCCTTCAATCTTCCTTCCTTCTCCATCTCCTTCCTTTCCCCTTCAATCTTTCTTCCTTCCTTCCTTCCTTCCATCTCCATCCCTTCCCCTTCAATCTTTCTCCTTCCTGCCTTCCTTCCTTCCTTCCTTCCTTCCTTCCTGCCTTCCTTCCTTCCCATTCAATCTCCTTCCTTCTCCATCTCCTTCCTTTCCCCTTCAATCTTCCTTCCTTCCTTCCTTTCCCCTTCAATTTCCTTCCTTCTCCATCTCCTTCCTTTCCCCTTCAATCTTCTTTCCTTCCTTCCATCTCTATCTCCATCCCTTCCCCTTCAATCTCTTTTTCCTTCCTTTCTTCCTTCCTTCCATCCTTCCTTTCCCCTTCAATCTTCCATCCTTCCTTCCTTTCCCTTCAATCTCCTTCCATCTCCATCTCCATCCATTCCCCTTCAATTTCTTTCTCCTTCCTTCCTTCCTTCCTTCCTTCCTTCCATTCTTCCTTTCCCCTTCAATCTTCCATCCTTCCTTCCTTCCCCTTCAGTCTCCTTCCTTCTCCATCTCCTTCCTTTCCCCTTCATTCTTCCTTCCTTCCTTTCCCCTTCAATCTCCTTCCTTCTCCATCTCCTTCCTTTCCCCTACAATCTCCTTCCATCTCCATCTCTATCCCTTCCCCTTCAATTTCTTTCTCCTTCCTTCCTTCCTTCCATCCTTCCTTTCCCCTTCAATCTTCCTTCCTTCTCCATCTCCTTCCTTTCCCCTTCAATCTTCCTTCCATCTCCATCTCCATCCATTCCCCTTCAATTTCTTTCTCCTTCCTTCCTTCCTTCCTTCCTTCCTTTCCCCTTCAATCTCCTTCCATCTCCATCTCTATCCCTTCCCCTTCAATTTCTTTCTCCTTCCTTCCTTCCTTCCATCCTTCCTTTCCCCTTCAATCTTCCTTCCTTCCATCTCCATCACTTCCCCTTAATCTCTCTCTCTCCTTCCATTCTTCCCTTCCCCTTCAATCTCCTTCCTTCTCCATCTCCTTCCTTTCCCCTTCAATCTTCCTTCCTTCTCCATCTCCTTCCTTTCCCCTTCAATCTTCCTTCCTTCCTTCCTTCCTTCCATCTCCATCTCCATCCCTTCCCCTTCAATCTTTCTCCTTCCTGCCTTCCTTCCTTCCATCTCTATCTCCATCCCTTCCCCTTCAATCTCTCTCTCCTTCCTTTCTTCCCTTCCCCTTCAATCTCCTTCCTTCTCCATCTCCTTCCTTTCCCCTTCAATCTTCCTTCCTTCTCCATCTCCTTCCTTTCCCCTTCAATCTTCCTTCCTTCCTTCCTTCCTTCCTTCCTTCCTTCCTTCCATCTCCATCTCCATCTCCATCCTTTCAGCTTCAATCTTTCTCCTTCCTGCCTTCCTTCCTTCCTTCCTGCCTTCCTTCCTTCCCTTTCAATCTCCTTCCTTCTCCATCTCCTTCCTTTCGCCTTCAATCTTCCTTCCTTCCTTCCTTCCTTCCATCTCCATCCCTTCCCCTTCAATCTTTCTCCTTCCTGCCTTCCTTCCTTCCTTCCTTCCTTCCTGCCTTCCTTCCTTCCCATTCAATCTCCTTCCTTCTCCATCTCCTTCCTTTCCCCTTCAATTTTCCTTCCTTCCTTCCTTTCCCCTTCAATTTCCTTCCTTCTCCATCTCCTTCCTTTCCCCTTCAATCTTCCTTCCTTCTTTCCTTCCTTCCCCGTCAATCTCCTTCCTTCTCCACCTCCTTCCTTTCCCCTTCAATCTCCTTCCTTCTCCATTTCCTTCCTTTCCCCTTCAATCTTCCTTCCTTCGTTTCCCCTTCAATCTCCTTCCTTCTCCATCTCCTTTCTTTCCCCTTCAATCTCCTTCCATCTCCATCTCTATCCCTTCCCCTTCAATTTCTGTCTCCTTCCTTCCTTCCTTCCATCCTTCCTTTCCCCTTCAATCTTCCTTCCTTCCATCTCCATCACTTCCCCTTCAATCTCTCTCTCCTTCCTTTCTTCCCTTCCCCTTCAATCTCCTTCCTTCTCCATCTCCTTCCTTTCCCCTTCAATCTTCCTTCCTTCTCCATCTCCTTCCTTTCCCCTTCAATCTTCCTTCCTTCCTTCCTTCCTTCCATCTCCATCCCTTCCCCTTCAATCTTTCTCCTTCCTGCCTTCCTTCCTTCCTTCCTTCCTTCCTGCCTTCCTTCCTTCCCATTCAATCTCCTTCCTTCTCCATCTCCTTCCTTTCCCCTTCAATCTTCCTTCCTTCCTTCCTTTCCCCTTCAATTTCCTTCCTTCTCCATCTCCTTCCTTTCCCCTTCAATCTTCTTTCCTTCCTTCCATCTCTATCTCCATCCCTTCCCCTTCAATCTCTTTTTCCTTCCTTTCTTCCTTCCTTCCATCCTTCCTTTCCCCTTCAATCTTCCTTCCTTCCATCTCCATCACTTCCCCTTTAATCTCTCTCTCTCCTTCCTTTCTTCCCTTCCCCTTCAATCTCCTTCCTTCTCCATCTCCTTCCTTTCCCCTTCAATCTTCCTTCCTTCTCCATCTCCTTCCTTTCCCCTTCAATCTTCCTTCCTTCCTTCCTTCCTTCCTTCCATCTCCATCTCCATCCCTTCCCCTTCAATCTTTCTCCTTCCTGCCTTCCTTCCTTCCTGCCTTCCTTCCTTCCTTCCCCTTCAATCTCCTTTCTTCTCCATCTCCTTCCTTTCCCCTTCAATCTTCCTTCCTTCCTTCCTTTCCCCTTCAATCTCCTTCCTTCTCCATTTCCTTCCTTTCCCCTTCAATCTTCCTTCCTTCGTTTCCCCTTCAATCTCCTTCCTTCTCCATCTCCTTTCTTTCCCCTTCAATCTCCTTCCATCTCCATCTCTATCCCTTCCCCTTCAATTTCTGTCTCCTTCCTTCCTTCCTTCCATCCTTCCTTTCCCCTTCAATCTTCCTTCCTTCCATCTCCATCACTTCCCCTTCAATCTCTCTCTCTCCTTCCTTTCTTCCCTTCCCCTTCAATCTCCTTCCTTCTCCATCTCCTTCCTTTCCCCTTCAATCTTCCTTCCTTCTCCATCTCCTTCCTTTCCCCTTCAATCTTCCTTCCTTCCTTCCTTCCTTCCTTCCATCTCCATCCCTTCCCCTTCAATCTTTCTCCTTCCTGCCTGCCTTCCTTCCTTCCTTCCTTCCTTCCTTCCTTCCTTCCCATTCAATCTCCTTCCTTCTCCATCTCCTTCCTTTCCCCTTCAATTTTCCTTCCTTCCTTCCTTTCCCCTTCAATTTCCTTCCTTCTCCATCTCCTTCCTTTCCCCTTCAATCTTCTTTCCTTCCTTCCATCTCTATCTCCATCCCTTCCCCTTCAATCTCTTTTTCCTTTCTTTCTTCCTTCCTTCCATCCTTCCTTTCCCCTTCAATCTTCCATCCTTCCTTCCTTCCCCTTCAATCTCCTTCCATCTCCATCTCCATCCATTCCCCTTCAATTTCTTTCTCCTTCCTTCCTTCCTTCCTTCCTTCCTTCCTTCCTTCCATTCTTCCTTTCCCCTTCAATCTTCCATCCTTCCTTCCTTCCCCTTCAGTCTCCTTCCTTCTCCATCTCCTTCCTTTCCCCTTCATTCTTCCTTCCTTCCTTTCCCCTTCAATCTCCTTCCTTCTCCATCTCCTTCCTTTCCCCTACAATCTCCTTCCATCTCCATCTCTATCCCTTCCCCTTCAATTTCTTTCTCCTTCCTTCCTTCCTTCCTTCCATCCTTCCTTTCCCCTTCAATCTTCCTTCCTTCCATCTCCATCACTTCCCCTTTAATCTCTCTCTCTCCTTCCATTCTTCCCTTCCCCTTCAATCTCCTTCCTTCTCCATCTCCTTCCTTTCCCCTTCAATCTTCCTTCCTTCTCCATCTCCTTCCTTTCCCCTTCAATCTTCCTTCCTTCCTTCCTTCCTTCCATCTCCATCTCCATCCCTTCCCCTTCAATCTTTCTCCTTCCTGCCTTCCTTCCTTCCTGCCTTCCTTCCTTCCTTCTCCTTCAATCTCCTTTCTTCTCCATCTCCTTCCTTTCCCCTTCAATCTTCCTTCCTTCTTTCCTTCCTTCCCCGTCAATCTCCTTCCTTCTCCACCTCCTTCCTTTCCCCTTCAATCTCCTTCCTTCTCCATTTCCTTCCTTTCCCCTTCAATCTTCCTTCCTTCGTTTCCCCTTCAATCTCCTTCCTTCTCCATCTCCTTCCTTTCCCCTTCAATCTCCTTCCATCTCCATCTCTATCCCTTCCCCTTCCATTTCTTTCTCCTTCCTTCCTTCCTTCCATCCTTCCTTTCCCCTTCAATATTCCTTCCTTCCATCTCCATCACTTCCCCTTCAATCTCTCTCTCTCCTTCCTTTCTTCCCTTCCCCTTCAATCTCCTTCCTTCTCCATCTCCTTCCTTTCCCCTTCAATCTTCCTTCCTTCTCCATCTCCTTCCTTTCCCCTTCAATCTTCCTTCCTTCCTTCCTTCCTTCCTTCCTTCCATCTCCATCTCCATCTCCATCCCTTCAGCTTCAATCTTTCTCCTTCCTGCCTTCCTTCCTTCCTTCCTGCCTTCCTTCCTTCCCTTTCAATCTCCTTCCTTCTCCATCTCCTTCCTTTCCCCTTCAATCTTCCTTCCTTCCTTCCTTCCTTCCTTCCTTCCTTCCTTCCATCTCCATCTCCATCCCTTCCCCTTCAATCTTTCTCCTTCCTGCCTTCCTTCCTTCCTGCCTTCCTTCCTTCCTTCCCCTTCAATCTCCTTTCTTCTCCATCTCCTTCCTTTCCCCTTCAATCTTCCTTCCTTCTTTCCTTCCTTCCCCGTCAATCTCCTTCCTTCTCCACCTCCTTCCTTTCCCCTTCAATCTCCTTCCTTCTCCATTTCCTTCCTTTCCCCTTCAATCTTCCTTCCTTCGTTTCCCCTTCAATCTCCTTCCTTCTCCATCTCCTTTCTTTCCCCTTCAATCTCCTTCTATCTCCATCTCTATCCCTTCCCCTTCAATTTCTGTCTCCTTCCTTCCTTCCTTCCATCCTTCCTTTCCCCTTCAATCTTCCTTCCTTCCATCTCCATCACTTCCCCTTCAATCTCTCTCTCTCCTTCCTTTCTTCCCTTCCCCTTCAATCTCCTTCCTTCTCCATCTCCTTCCTTTCCCCTTCAATCTTCCTTCCTTCTCCATCTCCTTCCTTTCCCCTTCAATCTTCCTTCCTTCCTTCCTTCCTTCCATCTCCATCCCTTCCCCTTCAATCTTTCTCCTTCCTGCCTTCCTTCCTTCCTTCCTTCCTTCCTTCCTTCCTTCCTGCCTTCCTTCCTTCCCATTCAATCTCCTTCCTTCTCCATCTCCTTCCTTTCCCCTTCAATCTTCCTTCCTTCCTTCCTTTCCCCTTCAATCTCCTTCCTTCTCCATTTCCTTCCTTTCCCCTTCAATCTTCCTTCCTTCGTTTCCCCTTCAATCTCCTTCCTTCTCCATCTCCTTTCTTTCCCCTTCAATCTCCTTCTATCTCCATCTCTATCCCTTCCCCTTCAATTTCTGTCTCCTTCCTTCCTTCCTTCCATCCTTCCTTTCCCCTTCAATCTTCCTTCCTTCCATCTCCATCACTTCCCCTTCAATCTCTCTCTCTCCTTCCTTTCTTCCCTTCCCCTTCAATCTCCTTCCTTCTCCATCTCCTTCCTTTCCCCTTCAATCTTCCTTCCTTCTCCATCTCCTTCCTTTCCCCTTCAATCTTTCTTCCTTCCTTCCTTCCTTCCTTCCATCTCCATCCCTTCCCCTTCAATCTTTCTCCTTCCTGCCTTCCTTCCTTCCTTCCTTCCTTCCTTCCTGCCTTCCTTCCTTCCTTCCCCTTCAATCTCCTTCCTTCTCCATCTCCTTCCTTTCCCCTTCAATCTTCCTTCCTGTTGTAATATGTTGTGATGCATGAGGCTTGGATGGGCTTGCAACAAAGAGACTGTACCATGTGACTTTACCATGCTGTTTGGAAGCAACAGGAAATGGAGGAGGAGCCAAGAGGTGGAGTCCATTGGCCATATCAGAGGGACAAGCCATGTGCTTTGGAACAAAGGACTTGCCATATGGCCTGGGACAGGAAATAAGGGGGGCTAATAGGTGGATGGACAGTTGTACCAAGATTTGAATCCATTGGCCACAGGGTGGCCCTGCAGTGTAGCCTTGTCATTGGCTACAGAGTATAACATTGTCATTGGCTGTTTGTAACCATGTGATGCATTGTGTAACCACCCACTGTAACATTCAATAAAAGGGGAAGGCGCCTTTGTCTGTTGCCCTCACACCCCAGAGAGAAAGCTGACTGGAGTCATGTGTTCATCTCTAATATTTGGCCCACGTGTGAGGACCCATCATGGAAATTGAAGCTTGCCTGCGCAGGGCCAAGCTTCACTTCCTTCCTTCCATCTCCACCTCCATCCCTTCCCTTTCAATCTCTCTCCTTCCTTCCTTCCTTCCTTCCCTCCCCTTCAATCTCCTTCCTTCTCCATCTTCTTCCTTTCCCCTTCAATCTCCTTCCTTCTCCATCTCCTTCCTTTCCCCTTCAATCTTCCTTCCTTCCTTTCCCCTTCAATCTCCTTCCTTCTCCATCTCCTTCCTTTCCCCTACAATCTCCTTCCATCTCCATCTCTATCCCTTCCCCTTCAATTTCTTTCTCCTTCCTTCCTTCCTTCCATCCTTCCTTTCCCCTTCAATCTTCCTTCCTTCTCCATCTCCTTCCTTTCCCCTTCAATCTTCCTTCCTTCCTTCCTTCCATCTCCATCTCCATCTCCATCTCCATCCCTTCCCCTTCAATCTTTCTCCTTCCTGCCTTCCTTCCTTCCTGCCTTCCTTCCTTCCTTCCCCTTCAATCTCCTTCCTTCTCCATCTTCTTCCTTTCCCCTTCAATCTACTTCCTTCTCCATCTCCTTCCTTTCCCCTTCAATCTCCTTCCATCTCCATCTCCTTCCTTTCCCCTTCAATCTTCCTTCCTTCTTTCCTTCCTTCCCCGTCAATCTCCTTCCTTCTCCACCTCCTTCCTTTCCCCTTCAATCTCCTTCCTTCTCCATTTCCTTCCTTTCCCCTTCAATCTTCCTTCCTTCGTTTCCCCTTCAATCTCCTTCCTTCTCCATCTCCTTCCTTTCCCCTTCAATCTCCTTCCATCTCCATCTCTATCCCTTCCCCTTCAATTTCTTTCTCCTTCCTTCCTTCCTTCCATCCTTCCTTTCTCCTTCAATCTTCCTTCCTTCCATCTCCATCACTTCCCCTTCAATCTCTCTCTCTCCTTCCTTTCTTCCCTTCCCCTTCAATCTCCTTCCTTCTCCATCTCCTTCCTTTCCCCTTCAATCTTCCTTCCTTCTCCATCTCCTTCCTTTCCCCTTCAATCTTCCTTCCTTCCTTCCTTCCTTCCTTCCATCTCCATCTCCATCTCCATCCCTTCCCCTTCAATCTTTCTCCTTCCTGCCTTCCTTCCTTCCCTTTCAATCTCCTTCCTTCTCCATCTCCTTCCTTTCCTTTTCAATCTTCCTTCCTTCTCCATCTCCTTCCTTTCCCCTTCAATCTTCCTTCCTTCCTTCCTTCCTTCCATCTCCATCCCTTCCCCTTCAATCTTTCTCCTTCCTGCCTTCCTTCCTTCCTTCCTTCCTTCCTTCCTTCCTGCCTTCCTTCCTTCCCATTCAATCTCCTTCCTTCTCCATCTCCTTCCTTTCCCCTTCAATCTTCCTTCCTTCCTTCCTTTCCCCTTCAATTTCCTTCCTTCTCCATCTCCTTCCTTTCTCCTTCAATCTTCTTTCCTTCCTTCCATCTCTATCTCCATCCCTTCCCCTTCAATCTCTTTTTCCTTCCTTTCTTCCTTCCTTCCATCCTTCCTTTCCCCTTCAATCTTCCTTCCTTCCATCTCCATCACTTCCCCTTTAATCTCTCTCTCTCCTTCCATTCTTCCCTTCCCCTTCAATCTCCTTCCTTCTCCATCTCCTTCCTTTCCCCTTCAATCTTCCTTCCTTCTCCATCTCCTTCCTTTCCCCTTCATTCTTCCTTCCTTCCTTTCCCCTTCAATCTCCTTCCTTCTCCATCTCCTTCCTTTCTCCTACAATCTCCTTCCATCTCCATCTCTATCCCTTCCCCTTCAATTTCTTTCTCCTTCCTTCCTTCCTTCCTTCCATCCTTCCTTTCCCCTTCAATCTCCTTCCTTCTCCATCTCCTTCCTTTCCCCTTCAATCTCCTTCCATCTCCATCTCTATCCCTTCCCCTTCAATTTCTTTCTCCGTCCTTCCTTCCTTCCATCCTTCCTTTCCCCTTCAATCTTCCTTCCTTCCATCTCCATCACTTCCCCTTCAATCTCTCTCTCTCCTTCCTTTCTTCCCTTCCCCTTCAATCTCCTTCCTTCTCCATCTCCTTCCTTTCCCCTTCAATCTTCCTTCCTTCTCCATCTCCTTCCTTTCCCCTTCAATCTTCCTTCCTTCCTTCCTTCCTTCCATCTCCATCTCCATCCCTTCCCCTTCAATCTTTCTCCTTCCTGCCTTCCTTCCTTCCTGCCTTCCTTCCTTCCTTCCCCTTCAATCTCCTTTCTTCTCCATCTCCTTCCTTTCCCCTTCAATCTTCCTTCCTTCTTTCCTTCCTTCCCCGTCAATCTCCTTCCTTCTCCACCTCCTTCCTTTCCCCTTCAATCTCCTTCCTTCTCCATTTCCTTCCTTTCCCCTTCAATCTTCCTTCCTTCGTTTCCCCTTCAATCTCCTTCCTTCTCCATCTCCTTCCTTTCCCCTTCAATCTCCTTCCATCTCCATCTCTATCCCTTCCCCTTCAATTTCTTTCTCCTTCCTTCCTTCCTTCCATCCTTCCTTTCCCCTTCAATATTCCTTCCTTCCATCTCCATCACTTCCCCTTCAATCTCTCTCTCTCCTTCCTTTCTTCCCTTCCCCTTCAATCTCCTTCCTTCTCCATCTCCTTCCTTTCCCCTTCAATCTTCCTTCCTTCTCCATCTCCTTCCTTTCCCCTTCAATCTTCCTTCCTTCCTTCCTTCCTTCCTTTCCCCTTCAATCTTCCTTCCATCCATCTCCATCACTTCCCCTTCAATCTCTCTCTCTCCTTCCTTTCTTCCCTTCCCCTTCAATCTCCTTCCTTCTCCA
>JARGCV010001041.1:0-73574 GCA_034064705.1 Bothrops alternatus
AGGGAAGGGAAGGGAAGGAGAAAGACAGTCTTTCCAAAAGCCATGCAAGGGACTTACAAATGGAGCAAAACTCACTTAAAAACTGTCTCACCTAGCAACAGAGGTTTTGGGCTCAACTGCCGTCATAAGTCAAGGACTACCCCAGAAGGTGTCATTTTTAGCATGGCCTGCCTCTCTTCTGGAGAAGATATCAGCATAAATAGAGACATTTCGGGCAGCCGTAACACGTACGATGGATTTCCTTCCTGGCTAAAATGAGGACATGAGTGATTATATCACATTTTCGCAGCTCGCGAGCCCCGGCTGTTAACACTTTTTTTCTGATATACCCCGGGAAAGAATAGCTTCATTATTTTTATGAAAGAAAAAAAGAAAAGAGGAAAGAAAAAAAAACCCTGAGTAGGGAGTAGAGGATAAAAAAAAATCTGGCTGGCAATTTGTGTTGACGTTAGTGGCTTTGATTAGTGCTAATGTTTTCTTGGGCCCTGCTGTGAAAATTCATTTAAGCGTAATTGACTCGGCATTGCTAATTCCGACTCTTCTGCAATCTTCCAGATGGAATCCGAAAGAGAAAGAAGGCAACAGAGAGAAGATTGATCTAAATGTGGATCAATCGGATGCAAATTTTAACATCTGGACAGGGAAGGGCGGGGGAGCCAGCAGCCTGGAAGAGAATTGAAGGTGGAAGCAGAGACCTTGCTCAGATGGATACGGGGTCTGGGAACTTAAGATGTAGACAAGATCCATGGGTGGAGGTGATCCCTAGACTATTCCAGTCTGGAAGACACTCTCTTCTTAAAAACTTCCAGTGTTGGAGCATTCACAACTTCTAGAGGCAAGCTGTTCCACTGGTTAATTGTTCTCATTGTTGGGAAGTTTCTCCTTAGTTCTAGGTTGCTTCTCTCCTTGATTAGTTTCCATCCGTTGCTTCTTGACCTGCCTTCAGTTGCTTTGGAAAATAGCTTGACTCCCTCTTCTTTGGGGCAGCCCCTGAGATATTGGAAGACTGCTATCCTGTCCCCCCTCGTCCTTCTCTTCATTAAACTAGACATTCCCAATTCCAGCAGCCGTTCCTTTTATGTTTTAGCCTCCAGTCCCCCGATCATCTTTGTTGCTCTTCTTTGCACTTTTTCCAAAGTCTCCTTTTAGACTTTTTGGCTCATTTTCTCTGCTTATCATGAACATAAGAACATTTGCAACTCAGTGGATCAACCTTCGCTCTGCCTACAAAAAAAGCCTCCAGTGGTTCTTGACACTTCCAGATAGATCTGGGGAAAGTCTCAGGCAAAACCTCTGGTCATCCACACAGCCACCCCAACCCAGGATGAATTAAGATCTGACTCAAGATAAGGCATTTCTTATGTTTCTAGCCGAAGAGCCGAGACCTGGAGGATGTTTACATGGAGCTCTCCAAGGTTCTGTTGAGGCCTTCAACGTGGTCATGAAAAAGCCCCCTTGTGGATGTCACTTGTTTGCAGGGGAGAGCACAGCAACGAATAAAACAGCCCCACTTCTATTGGGGTTGGCTGGGGTGGGTTACCCCCAAACCACTAGAGTCTGCAAAGATCTGAACTGGAATCGCCATGGCGATTGGATCTGAAGTCAAAGTCAATGCCAGATTGGAAAAGGAACACCAAGTGGTTGGAAGCTCTGATTTGGCTTCTGAAAAGCCCAGGGAGAACAGGGTTAGGCCAAGCAGCTGCCTCACCCTGCTGATACGGGTTCAAATCCTTGTCAGCGACCACCTCTGATGTAGCCAGGAATTCCCCATGTTGGATGTTGACGTTGTGAAGGGTTCTTGTGGTCTTTTGGACAGTCTTGATCAGGGCAGGGTCTCCACATCCAGCATAGACTTGTCCAACCTTGTCCATCCTTCACTTGAGGTCCTCCGCTGAAGGAGACACCCTCCCACCTCATCCTGGGACGGGGGTCCACCATCTTTCACCTCAACCTGTGCAATCATTTCACGACCTCCCAAAGGCGCTTTTTCAAGAGCCAAGTGGATTGTTGTTGTTTTTTCCTTGAAAAACTTTCACTTCTCATCCAAGTTCTGGTGGGGAAACGGAAGGATTTGCGAAGAATATCAATCCTTCCGTTCCCCACTGTTCAGCCAGAACCGAAGAAGCTTCTTGGATGAGAAGCAAAATGTCCTCAAGGGAGGGGGGAAAAAACAAAAAAAAAACCCCAAGACAGTCCAGTTGCCTTTTTTGGAAAAAGCACTTTTGGGACAACTGTGACCTGGATGATGAAGAATCTCCGTCGACATCTGAAGATGTGGAACGGTGGGAAATCTCAACCAGTGGAACAGCTGGCCACCAGAAATCGTGGGCGCTCCATCCCTGGAGATTTTTTAAGAAGAGACTGAACATTCACCTGGTCTGAGACGGGATAGGTTCTCCTGCTGGAGCCGGGGGCTGGACTAGAAGACCTCCAAGGTCCCTTCCAGCTCTATTCTATTCTAAGGTGCGGCGAAAGGGCGCCAACGGTCTCGCACATCGTTCCTCAGCCGTCGCACTTCCAAAATCTCAGACGTGGGAGCGAACAAGGTTGCCATTGTTATTATTGTTGTGTTTTTTTTCTTACCCGGAGGAGGGAGGGAAGGAAAATCCAGCAGTATCCAATCAATTAAGGCAAACTGCGCCTAGCTTTTGCCTTCAATTAGCGAAAGCCCAGTGAACCTTCCCATGCAGGCCTCCTGCTAAAGCAGCGCAAACTTTCTCCAGCCTTGTTTTAATCTTTCACCAAGCCCCAACTTTTTTTTTCTTTTTTTTTGCCTCCAGCCCATCTAATTGAAAATAATCTTTCTAAGCAAGTCTTGTCTCTTTCTCCTAATCCTTCTCTAAAGAGACTCACATGGTCTCAATTAGACTCACACCGGCCCTTTTTTTAAAATTCCCTTTTCCACCCCGGTCTCCTTCTGCCAGTTTTTTTTTTCTTTCTTTCTCTCTTCTCTCTCTCTCTCTCTCTCTCTTTTTTTTTTTTTACCCCTTAAAAAAAAGTTTGTGTTATTAACTCCATCCTTGTGAGTTCCTGCCTCTCACAGGGGCCTGGAGATCTTATCGGCCTCCGCTGATGTCTTAGGTTACCATGAAAGCATTTTATGGATTACATTTTGCAAAGAAAAAGAAAGAAAAGCGATAGGAGGCATGATAGAGAGGCAAAGGGTGAGCTTTATGGTGGTTTGGGAGAGCAATGAAATTAGATGGAGGACAAGGAAGCGTTTCTCCTGCGCCCTGCTTTATCCCTGAAAGGATACAAGGCAGTTAAAAGGACACTCCCGTGTCCCGGAAGAGCTTTCCAAAAGATGTAGAGAAGATTGCAGTGCTGGATTTGACCTCTCTTTCGTTATTCATCGGTATCCCTGTTCTTTGCAGAATAATAGAGTTAGAACGGGCCTTGTACGTCGTCTGGTCCATCCCCCTGCTCAAGCAGGAGATCTTACACCATTTCTGACCAGTGGCTGTCCCGTCGCTTCTTTTTTTTTTTTTTAATGAAAAAATTCTTTTATTAAAACAATCAGCATTGAACATAAAATCATAGTATGCCTCAATCATCATAGCACCTGATATACATCACTAAGTATTAATCTTTATAATCGTCTGGTTTGGTAAACATTTTTCACTCCGCACATCAAGCCTCAACTAAACGCCTGTTACAATTTATTTGCTTGGTGTTTCTCTTTTCTATAGTCTATCCACAGTTCCTAGTCTATCACATATTATTCATCTCAGTATTAGTACAATCTTTTATGATCCCTAACCAAAAATCCTGAGGTAGAAATTCAGTATCCTGAGGTAGAAATTCAGTACGCTTTCCCAATATTAAAGCAATCCACATTAAATCTGGGTTCATATTAATAAGCTGTCCTCATAAGACCTGAAAATACATCTCTTGTATATGGTCTATCTACATTCATACAATCAGCATTGAACATAAAATCATAGTATGCATCAATCATCATAGCACCTGATATACATCACTAAGTATTAATCTTTATAAACGTCTGGTTTGGTAAACATTTTTCACTCCGCACATCAAGCCTCAACTAAACGCCTGTTACAATTTATTTGCTTGGTGTTTCTCTTTTCTATAGTCTATCCACAGTTCCTAGTCTATCACATATTATTCATCTCAGTATTAGTACAATCTTTTATGATCCCTAACCAAAAATCCTGAGGTAGAAATTCAGTACGCTTTCCCAATATTAAAGCAACTGAGATGAATAATATGTGATAGACTAGGAACTGTGGATAGACTATAGAAAAGAGAAACACCAAGCAAATAAATTGTAACAGGCGTTTAGTTGAGGCTTGATGTGAGGAGTGAAAAATGTTTACCAAACCAGACGTTTATAAAGATTAATACTTAGTGATGTATATCAGGTGCTATGATGATTGATGCATACTAAGATTTTATGTTCAATGCTGATTGTATGAATGTAGATAGACCATATACAAGAGCTGTCCCGTCTCTTCTTGAAAGCCTTCAGAGATGGAGGCAACCTCTGTTCCACTGGTTTATTTATTTTTATTTATTTATTTTGTAGACTTTTATACCGCCCCTCTGCCGTAGGACTCGGGGCAGTTTACAGCCAAATTTAAAACGTAACAATAATAAATATTTAAAACAGAATTAAATAACCTAGGCTGTACTAAAAACCAAATTAAAATCCCATCCTAAAACCCTAACTACTTAATTTAAATTACATAAAAACCCGAGGAGCTCTAGGCCAGGCAGGCTTGATTGAAGAGATAAGTCTTCAATTCTCTTCTGAAGGTACGGAGATCATGACATGTTGATTGTTCTCACTGTTAGGAAGCTTCTCCTTATTTCTAGGTTGCTTCTCTCCTTGGTCAGCTTTCGAGAAGAGACTGGACTGCCATCTATCAGAAATAGTCAAGGATCTCCTGCTTGAGCAGGGGGTTGGACTAGATGACCTCCAAGGTGCCTTCCAATTCTGTTATTCTATTCTGTTCCATTCCATTCTACTCTCTACTCTACTCTACTCTACCCTACTCTATTCCATATTTTCTATTCTATTCTATTCTATTCTATTCTGTTCCGTTCCGTTCCATTCCATTCCAATCTCTATTCTATTCTATTCTATTCTATTCTATTCTATTCTATTCTATTCTATTCTATTCTATTCTATTCTATTCTATTCTATTCTATTCTATTCTATTCTATTCAACCTTCCCATGAAGGCTGGGGACACCACCCTCATGCTTAGTTATTTTTGGACAGACTAGTCCTTGGAATAATTGAGATATGTAAATGTCTCAGGATTTAGGTCATTAGGAAATGAAAACAGGTTCCAAGAAGGCCTGGATCTGGAGGTCGGCTCCCAGAATCCTCTGCAATGAGGATGCAAAATGGAGCATTCTGGGATTTATTTGTTTTTATTTTATTTTATTTCTAGTCTCCAACCAGTCATACCACTTGTTCCATGTTATATAGTACTCTGTGCTTCCTTTTTTAAAAATCTCTTTTGTTAATTTGTCCATCTCAGCACAGTCCAGGATTTTTCTTATCACTTCTTCCTCTGATGGTATATTCTCATTTTTCCAGCACTGTGCATATGTTATTCTTGCCGCCGTTATTATATGTAAATTTAAGTACCATATTTCTTTACTATATTTTCTGTTTAAAATACCCAGCAAAAAGATCTCTGGTTTCCAGTCTACAGGTTGGTCTATTATTTCTTCAATCCAACTTCTTATTGTAGTCCAGTATTTTTTCGCAACTGGGCGTGTCCACCATAAATGATAATATGTTCCATGTACTTTTTTACATTTCCAGCATGTTGGCGAATTGTTTTGGAACATCCTGGCAAGCTTTGCTGGTGGAAGATGCCATCTGTAAAACATCTTTATCTGGCTTTCCTTGAATGCCGCCGACATAGTCAATTTTATATTTATTTCCCATATTTTTTCCGATTTCTCCAATTCTATATTATATCCAAAAAATTTTGCCCATCTAATCATTGTGTCTTTGACAACCTCGTCTTCCATTTTATATCTCAATAGGTATTTGTATAAATTGCTAATTCATTTTATTTCTGTTCCATGTATAATTTTATCCAATTCTTGTGGCTCTTTTTGTATTTCATATAATTTTTGTCCTCTGTATATTTAGATTGAATTTGTGTAAATGTCCACCAGTCAATCTCTCTGCCAATATCTTGTTCCAATTCTTGTTTTGTTTTCAGATTTCCCTGTTCATTTACTAATTCCTTGTATCTAATTATCTTATTTATATCCGGTAGGTTTGGGTATTTCAGAGCTCCTGTTGGGGATAACCACACTGGAATTCTTATATAATGTTTTTGTTTTATTTTTTCGCAAGCCTGTAGCAATGCATTCCTAACTATGTCTCTTTGAAAGTATCTGTTCTGGGATTTAAATATCATGTATATCGGAAACCTCACTTTATTGCAAGGAAGCGTTTGCAATAGACAGCACAGGCTTTGGTCCAAGAGAAAAATCACGACTCTGGAGCTAAGGTTATACCTCTTTGTCTAAGCTTAATGTGAATTCACACAATTAGGGTCTCCCTTTGGAGGGATTGTGGATGACCATTGCAAAATTTCCAACACAATTTTTTTGAGGGGTTGTTGTTTGGAAGCTGCTGGATCGCCAAATATGGCAATATAAAATCTGGACTCTTTGCAACGGATCCTGGCTGTTTTTGCAGAGATCAGGGTTGGTGGGTTTCTTGAATTTGCTCTCACTTGAGAGGGCAGTCCCATCACAGTCCCATCACACAAATTGGAGCCTGCTTCTGTTTCTGCCTTTCTCCCAGTGGCAGAAAAAAGAGGTCGGGTGTGTGTGTGGATGAGGGGGGGGCAGTTTGAGTTGCAGATGTCCTGATTGATTTATGCGCCTGGCTTTCCAGCATAAACGATAGACTTTGCAAGCTATAAATCACAGGCTGGATGGAAGGAGAAAACGTTTGCTTAGGACTTGTTTAAGCAAAGCACTCAGAGGGTCTCACTTTATTTTGTTTTAAACAGAGAGAGAGAGAGAGGGAAGGGGGAAGAATGGCCTCTCTTGAATTAACTAGAATTGCCCACCCCTCTCCCTCTTGTCTGTCTGATTCCTAATTGATTGAAGGAGGGAATTGATTAATTTAGTCCTTGTTTAGACTGAGGTGGTAAACTGGTGTCTGGGCTGGAATCAATGAGTCGTTTTCCATACTAAGTAAATAAACCAGGTACGGGGACACTAGCGCATTAGGGGGAAGGAAGGATCTGCTACCTTTCTAAGTGCGGCAAGTCACCACCTTAGAGAAAAAACCTTTGGAAACACAGAATTATAGAGGAATAGTTTAGCTGTTATCTTTTTGTTTTGTTGTTCTTTGTTGGGTGAGAATGAAAAGAATGGAACCAGGCTCCCGGGATGAAAACTGGGAGAGAATATAGGTGGTCCTCAGTATACGACCACAGCTGAGCACAAAATTCCCGTTTGCTAAGCGAGACATTTGTTAAGGGGGGTTTGCCCCACTTGAGGGCAAAGCAGCAGAAGGCCAGACAAGGAACAATGGATAGAATAGAAATTAGAATAGAATAGAACAGAACAGAACAGAACGCAGAATGGAATAGAATAGAATAGAATAGAATAGAATAGAATAGAATAGAATAGAATGGAATAGAATGGAATGGAATGGAATGGAATGGAATGGAATGGAATGGAATGGAATAGAATAGAATAGAATAGAATAGAATAGAATAGAATAGAATAGAATAGAATAGAATAGAATAGAATAGAATATATGGAATGGAATGGAATAATAGAATAGAATAGAATAGAATAGAATAGAATAGAATAGAATAGAATAGAATAGAATAGAATAGAATAGAATAGAATAGAATAGAATAGAATGGAATGGAATGGAATGGAATGGAATGCAGAATGGAATAGAGTAGAGTAGAGTAGAGTAGAGTAGAGTAGAGTAGAGTAGAATAGAATAGAATAGAATAGAATAGAATAGAATAGAATAGAATAGAATGGAATGGAATGGAATGGAATGGAGTGGAGTGGAGTGGAGTGGAGTGGAGTGGAGTGGAGTGGAGTGGAGTGGAGTGGAGTAGAGTAGAGTAGAGTAGAATAGAATAGAATAGAATAGAATGGAATGGAATGGAGTGGAGTGGAGTGGAGTGGAGTGGAGTGGAGTGGAGTGGAGTGGAGTGGAGTGGAGTGGAGTGGAGTAGAATAGAATAGAATAGAATAGAATAGAATAGAATAGAATAGAATAGAATAGAATAGAATAGAATGGAATGGAATGGAATGGAATGGAATGGAATAGAATAGAATGGAATGCAGAATGGAATAGAGTAGAGTAGAGTAGAGTAGAGTAGAGTAGAGTAGAGTAGAATAGAATAGAATAGAATAGAATAGAATAGAATAGAATAGAATAGAATAGAATAGAATAGAATAGAATAGAATAGAATAGAATAGAATAGAATAGAATGGAATGGAATGGAATGGAATGCAGAATGGAATAGAGTAGAGTAGAGTAGAGTAGAGTAGAGTAGAGTAGAATAGAATAGAATAGAATAGAATAGAATAGAATAGAATAGAATAGAATAGAATAGAATAGAATAGAATGGAATGGAATGGAATGGAATGGAATGGAATGGAGTGGAGTGGAGTGGAGTGGAGTGGAGTGGAGTGGAGTGGAGTGGAGTGGAGTAGAGTAGAGTAGAGTAGAATAGAATAGAATGGAATGGAATGGAATGGAATGGAGTGGAGTGGAGTGGAGTGGAGTGGAGTGGAGTGGAGTGGAGTGGAGTGGAGTGGAGTGGAGTGGAGTGGAGTGGAGTGGAGTGGAGTAGAATAGAATAGAATAGAATAGAATAGAATAGAATAGAATAGAATAGAATAGAATAGAATAGAATGGAATGGAATGGAATGGAATGGAATGGAATAGAATAGAATGGAATGCAGAATGGAATAGAGTAGAGTAGAGTAGAGTAGAGTAGAGTAGAGTAGAGTAGAGTAGAGTAGAGTAGAGTAGAATAGAATAGAATAGAATAGAATAGAATAGAATAGAATAGAATAGAATGGAATGGAATGGAATGGAATGGAATGGAATGGAGTGGAGTGGAGTGGAGTGGAGTGGAGTGGAGTGGAGTGGAGTGGAGTAGAGTAGAGTAGAATAGAATAGAATAGAATAGAATGGAATGGAATGGAATGGAGTGGAGTGGAGTGGAGTGGAGTGGAGTGGAGTGGAGTGGAGTGGAGTGGAGTAGAGTAGAGTAGAATAGAATAGAATAGAATAGAATAGAATAGAATAGAATAGAATAGAATAGAATAGAATAGAATAGAATAGAATGGAATGGAATGGAATGGAATGGAATGGAATAGAATAGAATGGAATGCAGAATGGAATAGAGTAGAGTAGAGTAGAATAGAATGCAGAATGGAATGGAATGGAATGGAACAGGAATATTCACAATATTCTTTGTGATTGGACACACAAGGGTTTTGAAATTGGAGACCCCGCAGGAGCCCCAACAGTGTCCGTCAAAGATCATATCTCAGGACTCTTAATGAGCTGCGCCTTTTCCAAGCAGAAGCTGAAATTGTTTTAGATATCACACCAGAGTCAAAACTGAAAGATAGTCCAAATAACCCGGCTACTTTTCAATCCCACTGGGCGGAAAGGACGTTGCTTAAGAGAGACACTAACAGGGAGAGGGTTTGCCAGTCCACCGGCCTTTTTTGGGGGGGCTCTTTTCCCTGCCTTTGTGGAGAACAAAAGGAATGATGCAACCTGAATTTTAACCTTGGAACCCAACCCCCCCAGCCTCCAATAGGCATCAGGTGTTTTGACTTCGCCAGGAAGTTCCTATAAAAAAATTGATAATAAAATGGAGAAATTGTGCTAGTCTCAAGACTCTCCCGCTGTGCTCAGCTCTCGTGGTTAGGTTTCAACAAAACTAGGATGTAGAGCGAAAGAGATCAACACAAGTTCTGCAAAAAAGAGCAAAATGTGGCTATTAGCTGCTCCAGATTTGGCCTGTTCCTTTCCTCCAAAACAGCCTCTTATTTTTTGTTCCACCAGTTTAGAATAGAATAGAATAGAATAGAATAGAATAGAATAGAATAGAATAGAATAGAATAGAATAGAATAGAATAGAATAGAATAGAATAGGTCGTAAGTATGAAAAATGGTCTTAAGTCCCTTCTTCCAGTGTCGTCGTAACTTCACTAAATAGAAATATTAAATAAAATAACAGAGTAGGAAGGGACCTTATAGGTCATCTAGTCCAACCCCCTGCTTAAATGAACTATTGTAAGTCAAGGACTAGCTTGTATCTGACAAGCTATTTTAAACAGGTGTCTGAAGGCGGAAGGAAGAGAAGCAAACACAACTTTGCACTTTTGCCTTATGCAAAAAAAAACAAACCAAAAAACAACATGCATGGGGCAAACCGGCATTAAGTTCCACAAGTCGAATCAAAGTCAAAGTTTCAGGATGGTTCAGATCTGAACACAGAACGGGCCACCAAGGCGATCCAAGGGGAACGACCGGGCCGGGTTTTCTGCCTGGAGGAACAACCTTGCATTTAAGCATCCTTTTAAAAGCAATGTTGGGGAACAATGCTGCCCCTTGTCCCTCCTTTTACAAGTTGTGGGTCACCCAGACAAAAGGGCCGTTGTGGTGCTGATGAAATCAGACAGAGTGGTTATCTGTTGCACAGGGGATGAACAAGGTTGTGCTAAGGGTAAAAATAATTTCGCCTGCCTGGGTGCTGAAAAGCCTTTCACTGGGGTGTAATTTTCCCCTTTTTTTAAAGGGGGGGTGCATTCTCCCCCTCCACATATGCTTGGGGGGGGGAGCCTGGAGTTCCAGCCCATGTGTTTGGCTCAGGTGCAATCCATGGGGAAGAACCTTGCACCCACCTAAGGACTTAGCAGCAGAATTCTTCCCGGGTCTGCCCTTGGAGACGGGAGCTGGTGGGAGTGAGGGGGCACGGCCCCAGCAAGGTAGCCCCTCTGCATGGGGGGTGGAGTTGGACCCCCCCATAGGTCACACAGGGTTCACCTTGGTCATTGAAATGGGCAAGGAGCATGATCTGGGAAGCCATGCGCAGGGAAGTCTGGAAATCTGCTTTCTCAGCCATTCCTGTGTCCTCCTCCTCCTCCTCCTCCTCCTCCTCCTCCTCCTCCTCCTTCTCTACTTCTTCTTTTCTACTTCTCCTCCTCCGCCTCCTTCCTCCTTCTTCTCCTTCTTCTCTACTTCTTCTTCTTTTCTCCTCCTCTTCCTCCTCCTCTCATCCCGGGATCCCACCTCTGAATTATAATTATTTGTCTTTCCATTAGGCATCCAGTCCCTCTCCACAAACAGCCTATAATTCGGTTTAACGCAAAAATACAAGTGCTTCTTTCCACCCCTCCCTGCCTTGGCAAATTTTCACGCCATTCCTGCCTTCCGGGGGTCTCTGCTGTGGATCATAGGTTGAGTTAATTAGGAAAAAATGCTTCGCCCTGGCCTTTTTCATGTTGGGATTTTTTAAGAAAGTTGCAGAAAAGGTGGTAGTGATCGAAGCAGGGGGAGAAAAAATGGTGAGACTACTGCTCAGGCATCATATCAGTCATGTTTTTCCCAGCTGATGAATCATAAACTGCCCTGAAATATCACTCTGATAATATGGCATTTCCTCTTGAGCTCTGTCTATCTATCTATCTATCTATCTATCTATCTATCTATCTATCTTCTATCATCTGTCTAGACGTCTATCTACAGTATATCATCTGTCTCTGTGTGTGTCTATATCTATCTTCTATCTTCAATCTATCTATCATCTATCTATCTATCTTCTATCTCTAGCTTACTGTTGATTTGTTCTTATTAGTGGAGATTCTTACTAGAAAAATTTAAAGTGACAATAATTATTCTATTCTATTCTATTCTATTCTATTCTATTCTATTCTATTCTATTCTATTCTATTCTATTCTATTATTCTATTCTATAATTCTATTCTGTTCTATTCTATTCTATTCTATTCTATTCTATTCTATAATTCTATTTTATTCTATTCCTCCTTCCTTCCTCTTTCTCTCCTTCCTTCCTTCCTGTGTGTGTATGTGGGTATATGCCAAATGATATTTTTTGACAGCTGAATGCAACGAAATTTCATTTTAATGTGTGCCGATTAGCCCGCATTTAAAGTGACCATATAGTTTTTATTCTATTCTTTCTATTCGAACCCTGAGTTTAAAGACAGCTCTTGGGTTGCCCTGTTTTTCAGGCTAGGTGATCTTGTTTATTTCCCTGGAGGGTTTGAACACTCTGAAGATGCATTTCTTTTTTTCTTCTTCTTCTTCTTTCCTTTGCTCTTTCTTCTTTTCCTTCTTCTTTTTTCTCTCCTCCCCAAACAATCCCCCCTCCCTTTCCCTTAATGCTTCCGGAACCATGTCCTGCCCGGCGGAAATTTAAATTAAAACGCCGAAGTCCCAGACTATAATTTCTACGGCTTTAAATTAACATATAGAGCGACTTGCTGCAGGTATTCTAAGCAAGCGGATCCTCAGCAAAGTATCTCAGATTACCGGGCCAGATAAAAAGTTTGACTGGCTCCTCCAGTAAGTGGAAGTCAACTTTCTCCGCGCGCCCCCCCCGCCCTCCCTCCCCATTCTCACGTCCTTCGTTTACGACCATCTGCGAGGCCGGAAAGGGCAGGACGGAGAGAACGCGAAGCGACATTCAAAGCCGCAACGTTGCCAACTCACCCCAGTTGAAACTAATAAGAGTCTGTCTCGGAAAGGGTCCCTAGAGGTCATCTAGTCCAACCCGTCTCGCTTTTTTGTGTGTGGGGAGGAAGGGGGCTGGCCTTCTGACCAGCAAAGTCCAAGGGGGGGGGGAAGCGTCTTATCAACTTTAACAACCGCTTATTTAATTGCTTTGATTTTTCCCGGGCCTGCGTTCCTTCTGGAAACGTTCGTGGCGTTTCGAGAAATGCAGAAAAGTGACCAGGAGAGAAACAAAAAGCCCCTTCCGAGCAGGGCATAACCTGATGGGCTCTTTTAAACCGGACGGGTGTTTCTGGCTTCCTTCACGTCCTTTTCTGCCGGGGCTCCTTGCAACAATCCGGCTATTCAAGGCGGTTGCCCCAGGGTGGGGGGTCTGCAAGAGCGGGGACCCCTCCCCAGACTTCTGTTTTTCTTTGCCTGCTCAAAGGAGTTTCCCTTTAGGTCAGTTCAGCTTCGGGACGAACAAACAGAATGCCGTTGCCGCCCCCTGTTGGCTGTTCCCAGGAATGACAAGAAGAGACTGGAAACTGCGAAACCAGCAGGCTCCGTTTATTGTTGTTGTTGCTAAGTTGTGTCCGAACCATCGCATGGGCAACGTTGCTCCAGGCCTTCCTGCCCTCCACCATCTTCTGGAGTCCATTGAAGCTCACGCCTATTGCTTCAAGGGACTCCATCCGGCCACCTCATTCTCCGTCGTCCCCTTCTTCTCTTGCCCTCCATCTTTCCCAGCATTCGGCTCTTCTCCAGGGAGTCCTTCCTTCTCATTAGGTGGCCAAAGTATTTGAGTTTCAACTTCAGGATCTGGCCTTTTCAAGAGCAGTCGGGGTTGATCTCCTCCAGGACTGACCAGTTTGATGGCCTTGCAGTCCAGGGGACTTGCAGGAATCTTCTCCAGCACCCATTTAATATTGCAAAGCGGCCAGTAACTCTATGGTAAAATGAGCAGCCAATAAATTGGAGAGAGAGAGAGGGAGGGAGGGAGGGAGGGAGAGAGAGAGAGATGATGGATGGATAGATAGATAGATAGATAGATAGATAGATAGATAAATGATATAGATGATAGATAGATAGATGATAGATAGATATAGATAGATGATAGATAGATGGATAAATGATAGATGGATGATAGATAGATAGATAGATAGATAGATAGATGATAGATAGATAGATAGATAGATAGATAGATAGATAGATAGATAGATAGATAGATGATGGGTGGGTGGGTAGGTAGGTAGGTAGATAGATAGATAAATGATAGATAGAGATAGATAGATGGATAAATGATAGATAGATAGATAGATGATAGATAGATATAGATAGATGATAGAGATAGATAGATAGATAGATAGATAGATAGATAGATAGATAGATAGATAGATAGATAGATAGATAGATAGATAGATAGATAGATAGGATAAGATAGGTAGGGAACCTGTCTTACTTTTCTCGCAAAGCTTTCCTTCTCCAAATTTTCAACCAAGCGCAAGGAAGGAGAAAAAAGGAGGGAGGGAAAAAAAGGAACGGTTAAAGTGATGACTTTGTTGGTTTTGCCGCTGCGCCCAACTTCTAGTGGGTTCTGAACTAAGTTTATCAGCCAAGCGTAAAAACATTAATCACCTAGGAGGGGGAAGGAGAAAAAAAAATAATGAAATAACACCGAGGGGAAAATGACTTTTCAAAATGTTGCCAGCATAATTATCAGCTTGTCCATTACATTAAATGCCACCATTTATAACTGTAACGTTTTAAGCATGCAAACAGTAATTAAGTTCGTAATGAACTGGGGACCCCTGTGCCTCTCTTCCCTCAGCTAATTTGCATGTTAATTATAATTAGCAACCAGGGAAACAAGTTATAAACATCTTAATTAGCAGCTTAATCATTTTTACAAGGAAATGCGCTCCGCTTTGATAGATGAGCAAGAATTAGATTAATGGGACTCTTTTCTTCCCGGGTGCCAAGTGCGCAGAAATGGAAAAACCACACTCGGCTTGAGTGTGTGCTCACAAATTCACACACTCCTCAGCTGGCAGGCTTACCGCTTGATTTGTTGTAGAGACTGGGCAAACCAGCTCCCCCAAAATTCAGATTTCTGCAGGCAGGAAAAAAAAGAAAGGAAAAAGGACCATTTTATCTAATGATTCTGGAAGATGGTGGGGGGGGGGAATCTTTCTCACAGTTTGCTATTGGGGAGGCTCACCTTAATTTTTTTTTCACTCAAGATTTTGTTTCCTTGGGAAAAGAAAGAAAAAGAGAAAGGGAGAGAGGAAGGAAGGGAAAACAACTGGAGCACCACTTGAACACCATCATCGGCATTGACAAATTCGCCATTAGTCAATTGCAAAAGGCGGCCTTACTAGGAACTGCTTCCATCCTGCGACGAGATCTGTAATACCATCAATTCAAACATCCACACCTGCCTATCCCAGGTCCTTGGGAAGGACTCGATAGGTAGACAAACATGCCAAATCCAGTCTGAACACCTGGCTGACTGTGCGATGATCCATAGTAATCATCATCATCCTCATCATCATCAAGTTGGAAGGGACCTTGGAGGTCATCTAGTCCAACCCCCTGCTCAGACAGGAAAACCTACACCCCTTTCAGACAAAAGCTTGCAATTTCAACATAGAACAAATTTGCACAGCTGGCGGAATCTCAGCTGACTTGCTTTGGAGTCTTTGGACCTTTCCTTAAACATGAAATAAAATAAATCAAACTGTTAGGAGAGCTGGCTCTCCTACCTGTCAGCTGTCATTCCATCTGTTTTTCTGTTTAAAAAATTCATTATTCACCAAAGAAGGAAGACCTGTTGCACACTTTAATATTTAACTAGAAGCGTGCAGATCAGCCTTCCCTGGATCTTCTCCGTTTCTCCTTCCGATGGGGTCTGCTGCATCTACGTAGCCACACAACCTACAGAGAGAGGCGGTAAGTTGCGTCCAGGGTTTGTGCTATTTTATTTTCTTCCGTAATTCCCGGTTCTTAGAATGAGCAGGCTTATCCTGTTGCCTTTTTCAAGCCAGGCCTTTGGGAAGGCCGGAAAGATGGAAATGATTTGAGGGCTGTAATATCTAGCCCAAGCCCCTGCTCAGGCAGGAAACCCTACACCATTTCAGACAAGTGGCTGTCGAGTCTCTTCTTAAAAACTTCCAGTGTTGGAGCATTCACAACTTCTGGTGGCAGGTTGTTCCGCCGATGCTCTGGTCCTTGTTTTATTTTTCCTCCTTCCTTCCTCCTGTTTCCTCTCGTGTCCTGTCTCCGGTTTTTAACGAGCTGATGGCTAAATAGGGAAGGAGCAGCAGGATAAGAAGGGGTTTGTAACCCAGACGTGCACTGCTTCTCAAGCAGGGAAATTCAGTGTTTACTGTCTCCTGGGAAACTGGGAGACACGTGGCTAGCCTGCCTTTCGCTCTCCAGAGAGCCCAGCATTCAGCAGAGAGCGATGTGGCCTCACCCACTGCCCGCAGCTTCCATTCCTCTCGATGCCAGGACCTGCATCCACCCTTCTCCTCCTCTGCAGCTCAGCGTGTGAGTGTCACGGCTGTCCTCCCGGGGAGGGTTGGGAAAAAGAAGGAGGGTGTGTGAAATTCACATACACCAATTTAACGTTAGACAAACGGGGCCCTTTGCTTATCGAGGCTGAAATGATGTCTGCTTTATTATTATTGATCATGGCACAGTCAGTCAGGTGTTCGGGCTGGATTTGGCATTTCTGTCCACCTGTCGAAGGACCTGGGATAGGCAGATGTGGATGTTTGATGGTATGACAGATCTCGTTGTAGGATGGAAGCAGTTCCCAGTAAGGCTGCCTTTTGCAATTGACTCATGGCGGAATTTGTCAATGCCGATGATGGTGTTCAAGTGGTGCTCCAGTTGTTTTGGGATTGCACCCCAGGCACCTATGACTATTGGTACTACCCTTGCTTGCCTTTGCTACAGTCTTTCTGTTGTTGTTGTTGTTGTTGTTGTTGTTATTATTATTATTATTATTATTATTATTATTATTCTATACCTTAATGCTTGGGAAGCTGATAATCAAGCAAAGGAATTATAGGTCGTCCTTGAATGGCAATCGTTCCTTGAAGTTACAACCAGTTAAAACTGGAAGGGACCTTGGAGGTCTTCTAGCCCACTCCCTGCTCAAACAGAATACCCTAGACCATTTCATTGCTTGAGAAGGGGGTTGGACTAGAAGACCTCCAAGGTCCCTTGCAGCTGTATTCCAATTGACAGTCCTTCCATAGCTATAAAACCATGTCCGCCTTGAATGTTTCTGATGGTTACTCTCTTCCCATCTGCTCCTTTGCAGGGCAGCAAACAAAGCCGTCATGGTGTCTAAGAAGACGGAAGGTCCTTCAGTCCTCTGGAGATCCCAAGAGCAAGCCAGAGAGTTTTGCCAAGAAGGGGATCGGCAACTAGACAACGGTGAACTCCCATTGGCCACTGCCTTCTATGTCGCTGGATCCCTTCTCTGCTCCCCCATGGCCATCAAGAAGATGGTGGCTCTGGAGAAGGAGGTCCAGGCCAACATGGTTGCCCTACTGGAGAGCTGGTGTCAAGGTGAAAGCCCCATTCTGCAGCTTGAGGGCAATCGCTTGGACCCTCCACCGCTCAGCGTGGCAACGGTGGCTGCTTTTCTCCTGGCCTTCGACCCCCACAACGTGACTGCCTCGCTCTTCAAAATGGACGCTTTGCTCAAGGCAGGCCACCCTCACCAGGTGGCCAGCCAGTGTGACTCTCTGCTGGAGGTCCACCCTTGCGTGGAGCTGCGTCTCACCCACGCTTTGGCCCTGGTGCTGTCCCAAACGCACTCCCAAGACGGGATCGCGGAGTACCTTCAGGCCTTTGTGGAAGATCGGAACGAGACAGTGACATTCATGAGCCGTAGACAGAGGAGATACACAGAGAAGATCATCCAGGCTTCTTTGGACTGCCTCTCGCTTCAAGACAATGATTCGAAGGAGATACTTAGCCGGAAAGACCTTTGCTATGACTTCCTGGCTGCCGTAGCCCCCGAGGACCTCCGGGTCTGCCACATTCAGGCCAAGCGTCTTTTGGAGCGTCGCATGTACAAGGAATGCGTGTCCCTCTCCAGCAGGGCCTTAGAAGCCTTCTCCTCCAGCGACGAGGAGACCTCAAGCCTTCGGATGCTCCGAGCCGTGGCTTTCTTTGCCATCGGAGGCCACGTCTCGCCGATGCTGAGGGACCTCACGGCCGCTTTTGAGGCTCACCCCGAGCTGGCCAAGATCTCCTTTGAAGCCCTCTTCTCTCCAGGAGAGGCTGGAAGAGTGGAGAAGGACAGCCGGGCGGTCCTGGAGGCAGATTTTTCCGCGTACAAAGAAGCCGTCCGTGTCAGGAACGAAGTCCGGAGCAACGGTGGTCAAGAGTTGATTCCTCCCGTCCTCCGTACGCTCCAGTTTCTCATCCAGATCGCCCCGGGATCTCTGCGGGAACTAAATGTCCGCTTAGCAGATTGCTACCTGTTGGAAGGTAACGTCCCCGCCTCCTTAGACGTTTGCAACCGCCTCTTGGCCTCTGCAGAAGCCACCTACCGAAACACCCTCCTGGCCCAGCGTGGGCTCTGCCGCCTTCATGCCAACCGCCACGCAGAGGCCCTCGGAGACTTCCAAGCGGTCCTGGAAGACGGCACGCCGCATCCCAGCAGCTGCGTGAAGGCCCTGTGCGGACGGGGCCTGATCCGTGCCTGGGCTGGCCAGCCGTATCTCACCGCCTTGGATTACCTGACTGCCTGCGGACTCAGGTTCGAAGAAAGCGGCTTTGTGATCAAGGCCTACGTCCCCTGGAACCAGAGAGGGTTCCTCCTGGTCGTCCTTCAGGAGCAAGTGCAGAAGATGCTGGAGAGGAAGGAGAAAGTCCGTTGCAGGTCAGAGGACCGATTGGAGAAAACGGGATGGATGGACGGCCTCCAGAAGGACGGGTGAGTCAGCTATCTTGGAAAACCGAGCTTCCTTCCTTCCTTTCCTTCCTTTCCTTCCTTCCTTTCCTTCCTTCCTTCCTTTACTTCCTTCCTTCCTTCCTTCCTTCCTTCCTTCCTTCCTTTCCTTCCTTCCTTCCTTTCCTTCCTTCCTTCCCTCCCTTCCTTCTCTCCTTCCTTTTCTTTCCTTCTCTCCTTCCTTTTCTTTCCTTCCTTCCTCCCATTCCCATCTTCTTCCTTCCTTCCTTCCTTCCTTCCTTCCTTCCTTCCTTCTTTCCTTCCTTCCTTCCTCCCATTCCCATCTCATTCCTTCTTTCTTTCCTTCTTTCCTTCCTTCCTCTCTCCCTCCCTTTATTTTCTTTTTCTCTCATTTTCTTTTTGTCTTTCCTTGCTTACTTCCTAACTTTTCTTTCTTCCTTTCTCTCCTTCCTCTACCTTCTTTTGCTCTCTTCTTTTTCCTTCCTCCCTCCCTCCCTTCCTCCCTCCCTTCTTTTATATTTATTTATTCATCACACTTCTGTGCCACCCATCTCACCCGAGTGACCTTCCTTCCTTCGTCCCTTCCCTCCCTGCTAAAAATTTTCAACGCAGAATTACTCCAAACCTTTGCAAGCTACAGGTCCCAACCTCTGAACCTGCCAGGCTGCTATCCTGAATTTTACTCTTCTCCCCTCACCTCCACTCTTTCCTCCTCGCTTCGCCCAGGGATCCCTTTGGGATCCACCAACTGGCTTCTCTGCTTCTGGAACTGGACAGTTCAGACGAAGCGTCACGGCTGCTGTGCGCCGATGCTTTGTACCAACTGGATCGCCTGGAAGAAGCCCACAAGATCCTGCGGCTGGCCCTCTCCAAGAACCTGGAGAAATCCTCCCTTTTGGCCCGGCTGGCTCTTCTCCAGCTGAGAAAAGGCCGCGTCCCTGACTGCAACCAGGTGAGAGATCAAAGCTCCCTTCACCATCGCCCTAATTCCTGGGATTTGAAGCAGCTTTATGAACCGGTTAATTGTTCTAACGGTCTGGAAATGTCTCCTTAGTTCCAGGTTGCTTCTCTCTTTGTGGGAGTATTGGCGGGAGGGGGAAACCCACTTTTTCCCCGCAAAACAAAACGGTCAGCGAAGGCTGACCAACCTCACCTGCGTGCTTCTCAGCGAAGCACCTGCACACGGGAGATTTATTGCTGCAAAAGCTCCTTTAGGAAGAAAATACGAAAATGCTGTGTGGAAAAGCTGGTCCGGAAATACTAACCGGTGTCCAGCAGAGGGCGCTCCTGCCTTTGAAATGGGAGAATGGACCATTTCACACGTATGCTTTGCATTAAGGAGAACGGGGGGGGGGATCAATCAATATCCCTCCACCCCAACGGAGAGCCAGATTTAGTGGCTTAAGTGAGACAGTTGTTAAGTGAGGTTTGCCCCAAGTTGCAAAAGAAGATCACGTGACCCCAGGACGCTGCCAAACCGTCATAAAGATGAGTCAGTTGCCAGTGAATTTTGATCACGTGACCGTGGGGATGCTGCAACGGTCGTAAATGTGAAAATAGTCCTAAGTCCCTTTTTCCAGTGAAAGGACTAGCTGTACGTACTTACTGTATAATCTGCGTAGCTTCCTCCAGATAAGTAATAATATATGCATATGTATTTTAAATCGATTTAAAATATTAACCTAGGTTTCAAAGGGCTAATATCACAATGCCTTTATGGATTTTTATGGTGAGACGTTGGCCATTTAACAACCACAATAATAATCCATCAAGCATCCACATCTGCCTATTCCAGGTCCTTGGTAAGGACTCGATACGTAGTCACAAATGCCAAATCCAGTCTGAACATCTGGCTGATGAATAATAATAACAATAACAACAGTAATAATAATATGTTTTGATGTAATATATTATTCAAATTCTAAATATGATTTGGTTTTAATAAAACTTATATATATGTGTGTGTGTGTGTGTGTGTGTGTGTGTGTGTGTGTGTCAAGTGTTTATTTTTTAGATTGCACCCTGTAAACCCAAATATGGGAGGAAGGAATCATTCTTTCCTTTTGTTTGTTTCAGCTCAACCCAGAGCCATCTTGCAAGCACAAATATATATATGTTGTTTAAAATTGTTGACAAAACAAATATATTTGTTTTCTGAGGTTTTCGCGGGTGTTTGTATGTAGGTCTTTGGTTCTTTGGGTTTTCTCCCACGTAGAATTTGAAGTGTCTTGGCGACGTTTCGATGAAGTCTCATTCATCATCTTCAGGCATTCTGGGCACTTTTGAGGGTTCCTCTATGAATCAGGGGTTCTCAACCTTGGCAACTTTAAGACTTGTGGACTTCAACTCCCAGAATTCTGGGAGTTGAAGTCCACAAGTCTTAAAGTTGCCAAGGTTGAGAACCCCTGCGTAGCCAACTGTCCCTTTACCTGATAGAGGTGGAAGGAACTCAGAGGCCATTTAGTCTAACCCTCTGCTTAGTGGCAGAGGATCCATTGCATCTCTGGTCAAGGATCAACAAACAAATCTGGCTTAGACGGTAGAATCAAGCCAGGGCTTGTGGATTATCTGATCAACCTTACCTGGAGCCATAATGGGGAAGAAAAAGAGATAAAATAGAAAGCAAAGGGGGGGGGAAACAGTCCCAGTTGGGGACAGACTTAGCAACTTGTATTTCTGGGATTCAGCTCCCAAGTGTCCCACATTTCCTAGGCAGCTGAACATTTGAGGATGCCAACCACCATCCATAATTCTCCTTTTCTTTCCCGCTTAGTACTTGAAGAAGTTGATTCAGACAGGCAATTTTTCCTGCCTCCAGGCCTTCGTGAAGGTTTTAAAAGAAGGCGACCGAGTCCTGTGGAAAAGCCACTGTCACGCCAGGGCTGTGGCCATCCTGGAAAACAAGCCAGCGGAGGCTTATCTGAAGCAAGCAGTCGCTTACCTCTCCTTGGCCATCCCCGCGGGCGGTGAGACGGTCCCAAATTTACGTTCCTTTCCTTTAGAAGTTGCCTTCCTCTGCTCTCTTTCGCTCTTTTCCAGCAGAAACGTTTCTGCCCTCCCTTTTGCGTCCCAAAACAACGACCCTCTGGGGTAGGCTGGTTGGCTTAGAAGTCTCGGGGGGATCCTGGGAGTTGAAGTGTCTTAAAAGTGGCCGAGGTTGGAAAAACATGATGCTGGAATGTCTCTGATGAAAGCCTTGCCACATTTCTTTTTTTAAGTGAATGGCTGAAAGTTGGAAGGGACCTCAGAGGTCTTCTAGTCCACTCCACCCACCCCCCAACTCAAGCAGGAGACCGCATTCCGTTCTGGACAAAGGGTTGTCTAATCCTTTCTTGAAAACCTCCAGGGATGGAGCACTCACAATTTCTGGAGGCAAGCCGTTCCACGGATTAATTGTTCTCCCAATCAGGAAATTCCTCCTTAGTTCTAGACTGGATCTTTCTTTAATGATCTTCCACCCGTTAATTTAATCATCTTTGTTGAGATTTTTGGGGAAACCCTGCAGTTTCCTTCAGACAACAGAGATCGGATTCTAGTTAATGGCATCAATGGAGAGTCACCAATTAGCCATTAATTTGTGTTAGTTTTTACTGTTGTAATTGTAACCTCTAATAAAATTATTCATTAAAAAAAAGCGGGGAGGCTGCCAGCTCTAAGGATGAGACAGAAGGGCAGGGTAAAAATGTTTTTCCAAATCGGAATAAACATATTGTCCCTTTCAAGGTTAATGTATCCAGACGGAAAGCACTGAATCCGTTTATTTTTTTATTTTTGCCTAGGCGGTGGTAACGCTGTCGATTCCCTTCTGCTGCGTGCTCATTGTTACGGGCTGCTGGGACAGAAGAAAACAGCCATATTTGATTTTAAGGCTGTCTTAAAAAAAGATCCGAGAAACACCCGGGCTCTTTGTGGGAAAGCATTCATTCACCTGGCCCTGCATCAGAAGAAGGTGGAAATTGCATTTAATTGTTTTGATCGATGGTTTTGAATGTCACAGGACAATTGAAGGATAGGAAATGTTCATCATAATGATAGAGAACGGAGAGGAAAGAAGGAAGGGAGGGAGGGAGGAAGGGAGGGAGGGAGGAAGGAAGGAAAGAAGGAAGTCAGACCCAGCTGATAAAGGGATGATGAACGGAGACAAAATACATCGGTGAATTAGAACTACTCCACCTTCTCAGCCCGTTGCAATCATGTTCAGCGAAGCCCAAATGTTGCGAGATGTCAAATTGGATCCGTTATTGCTTCAATTTTTAACTGAAGTTGGAGAAACGCAGTCCTGTTCCGTGCTCCTTGCTTCCTTAGATCTTCCCAAAAGGAAGGACTTCACTGCTTAGACCATGTCTCCACTCTCCTCCGCAGGAGTCAACGCAAGATCTGATCTCAGCTCTCCAAGGGGACCCAGCTTCAGCTATGGCCGAAATCTGCTCTCTAAAGCCGGACACTCAAGTCCAAATTCGCTCTTGGCTGCTGGAGTACTGCAGGGATGTGTTGATGGACCTTGGCCGTAGCGAAGACCCCCTTGCGGCACAAGCCTTGAAGGACCTCTCCAAAGTGGGAGAATCCTTGGTGGAAATGGACAACCAGGACAACGAAACTCACATCCTTTGTGTTGACCTCCAAATCGCAAGGGGTAGGAGAGGTCAGGAGTAACGTCCAGGAGAACAGGTCCCCAAATCGGGGAGCAGGAAGGACAGATGTCCCGAAGGTGCTTTATTTCAGGAGGCAACTGGACTTCCTTATTTTTCTTTGAAGGCATTTCTCTTCTCATCCAAGAAGCTTCTTCAGCTCTGACTGGATGGTTGGGAGTGGAAGGATCTGAAGTGAGAGCGGAAGAAGCTTCTTGGTTGAGAAGAGAAATGTCTTCAAAGAAAAACGAGAACATCCAATTGAAAAAAAGAAAAGCACCTTTGGGAGCACCATGGATGACTGAGAATCTCCATAGACAAAAGGACAAGTAGTTCTAGCTTGGACACCAAGCTTATTTAGATATTTCTCCTCTAGGTACTTACTACTGGAACATAAAAGTTGGGTGTCCTAGCTATGGACCGATCTTCCCTCCACAGCAGCCTGGCTATTTCTAGCCTTCAGATTTGAAAACACCCCGCTTTGATGAACACCCCACATTTCTACAGCTGTTTGTCAAGTGTCACGGTCCAGTTGAGCATCACCCATCCCTTCTGAGGGACAGGGATGTGGGGAGAACCCTTTTACCCGTTATATGGAAGAGGAAGGGTGGAGGAAAAAACTGAGAATAAACTTATTGGGTCCGTCGCTAACACGCCAAGTGAAAAGAGGATTTGTCCTCTTTAGCTGTTGATTTTGTCTAACTTCTGTCTTGATTTTGGCCGACAGGAAGACCCAAGACTGCTCTGTCGTATCTCCAGAAGATATTTGGGCAAAGTGAACCCAACGATGCCGCTAACTCTCGGCTGGGAATTGTGCAAGCGATATTGGGGAATTTGAACGGCGTCCACATCTTGGCCACCTTAGCAGCAAAGGAACACAAAGACTTAGAGCACCTGATGGGGTTTTTAGATGCCAGCCAGCGGCTCAACCTCGCTCAGGTACGTCCACCGCCCACTTAAATAACACATCAAACCCAGGTTTAGAAAACATAGCCACTACGTTCTCCTCTTGCGGGACATCCAAACCAAGAAATCCTATTTATTCTTGGTTTTTTAGTCTGACCGACGTGGAAAGACAATGTACTTTTGATTCTAATGCACTTTGACAGTTTAAATGCTACGTTTAACAGAATGACAAAGAGTTGGAAGGGATCTTGGCGGTCTTCTAGTCCAACCCCCTGCTCAAGGCAGGTGATCCTACATCATTTCAGCCTATGGCTGTCCAATCTCTTATTAAAAGCCTCCAGTGGGTGGAGCACCCACAATCTCTGGTGGCAAGCTGTTCCACTGATTAATTATCCTCACTGTCATGAAACTTCTCCTTAGTTCTAGGTTGCTTCTCTCCTTGGTTAGTTTCCATCCATTGCTTCTTCTTCTTTTTTTTTTTTAAATAATTTTTTATTTTTCCAAACTCTCCCCCATACATATACCGTGATATTTATGAGAAGTTAACATACATTCTTTTTACATTCATATATAAGATACTTCTAATAAAAAGAAATAAATACATACACCTGACTTTTGGTGTTGCTCGCCCATTTCCCCTTTCACTGTATCCACCCTCCTTCTCTCCCTTCTTTCTCCCTTTCTTCTCTTCCCTACTTCCCTCTTCTTCCTCTCCTCTTCTCTTTCCTTCACCCGTCTCCTCCCCTTTCTCCCCCTCCAACCTTCCTACTTCCTTCTCCCTTCCTTTACTCTTTTCTCTCTCCTCTCCTTTCTTCCCTCTCATCCCTCTTCAGATACAATTCAGGGGTAACGTCCGAGCAACTCCTCTCTCCAAATTAGGGAATTTCTCCTTAGTTCTAGGTTGCTTCTCTCCTTGATGAGTTTCCATCCGTTGCTTCTTGTCCTGCCTTCAGGCACCTTGGAGAATAGCTTGACTCCCTCTTCTTTGGGGCAACCCCTGAGATACTGGATGACTGCTACCCTGTCCCCTCTCATCCTTCTCTTCGTTAAACTAGACCTCCCCAATTCCTGCAACTGTCCTTTGTATGTTTTAGCCTCCAGCCCTCTCATTTTTAAGGGCTGCGTTTCAAAAGGCCCCAGGTCACCACACTTCTGGACCACTGAGATGGCCTTCAGGTTAGAGACGAAGGTTTGGAAGACCTGCAGAAGGCGAGCATTTTGATTCCCAGGCAAAGCACCGTCAGAACATCTCAGCCTCCTGAACCTTTTTGTTGGCTTGGATGTGTGACATCACGCTAAGCCACCTAGGTGTGTGATTGAGAATTAAGCCAAGGCAGAACTGGGGTAACCACCGTCGTCTTTATCCCTAGGTTGCAGCCAGAGAGGCGAAGGCAATGCTGAAAGACCAGTGTCCCCTAGGGGCTGTCAAATACCTCACCTTAGCTACCTTGGCAAGCCACAATAACCCACAATATCTTCGCCAGCGGGCTGCTTGCTGGACCCAGTTGGAAGACTACGGGAGCGCTCTGGCAGATATCCAGATGGTGGTGCGAAAACACGGCACCAACACCTTGAAAACTCAAATTGGCGACTTCTGTTCCTGGGGACACCTGCTGCTGTCCAGTTCGGAGGAGGAGCTGGCCGTCAAGCAGTTTATTCACGCCCTACAGCTTGACCAGCCCTTGGCCCTGAGTCACGTCCTCGCCGATCACAGGAGGGAGGAGGTATCCAAAGCCTTCCTACGGACCGCCCACACTTATTTCGCAGCTGGCCGGTACGAAGAAGCGTGGACGACTGCAACGTTTGGCCTCCTGGTTGACCAGAACAGCCCTGGCCTTCAAAAGCTAAAAGCCAGAATTAAACGGCAGGCCTCGGGTTGCGGAATTCAATAACGTATTCCTTCTTCTCGGTTTAGTTAAGTCTAACAACCACATCGTTCTTGGTTTGTTTGCTTTTTCCTCCTTTCCTTTTGCTGGCTACAAAATTCGGTTAACTGAAGAGGGAGACATTTGATTGGCTAACCAAGTCAAGGCAGCTAGGAAGAATTTGACTTATTAGGCAGTTTCTTGAGCTTTTCTCCAACATGTGAAGTTGAATGCTTCAACTTCAGACTTGTCTCCTCCTTCCTCTCACTTCCTGCTTGGACAGTTACCTGGTTTTAACTTCCTGAAAGAAAAGCTGGAAGCCGTTTCATCCTCCTTTGCCCTTCCGTGAATATCTAGGCCAGGGGTTCTCAACCTTGGCAACTTCAAGACTTGTGGACTTCAACTCCCAGGAATTCTGGGAGTTGAAGTCCACAAGTCTTGAAGTTGCCAAGGTTGAGAACCCCTGGCCTAGGCCATCTTTTTGTCTTCGGGTGTGCTGACTTCATTTCCCTTTGGTCCTCGGCCAGCAGGAGTTGGCACGGAATCAGTAAAGGACCCATCTTGTCCTCAAGTCATAGACTCATAAGACAGGAAGGGACCTTGGAGGTGTTCTAGTCCACCCCTCTTCCAAGGCAGGGGACCTTATACCATCCTGGACAAAGGGCTGTCCAATCTTTTCTTGAAGGTCTCCAGCGATGGGTCATGCACAACTCCAGGAAGCAAATGAAGACAATGTCCTAGCTCACGGGGGTCTCCAACCTTGGCTACTTTCAAGACTTGTGGACTTCAACTCCCAGAATTCCTCAGCCACCCATCTCCTTCAGTAAGATGAGGACTCTCCACCAAACATCCAAAGTTCTGGAGAACCTCTGAAGAAGTTCTCCGGAATAGGGCGGCATAGAAGTTAAATAAATAATAATAATCTGAGGTCCTTCACCTTCTGCGCCTGGGACACCATGCCTGAAAGGCTGCGCTTAATTCAAGGCAATTAATATGATTGCTGTGTGGATATAAAAAGGCACCACGTGCCCCTTTTGTTCACACTCAAAATTACAGCCCAGTGTCATGATGATTGCTGCATAATATGTTTTTATGTTCAATGTTGATTGTTTTAATAAAAGAATTTTTATGCTGGGAAAAAAAAAATTACAGCCCAGTGAAAATTTTTGCAAGTTTGGGCAAGGCCAGATACAAAGACGGCACCTTTTTCTCTTCCTCAACCTCGGCATCCTATCAGTAACTTTTTAAAAAAAAAAAATACAACAATCCTTAATTAATCCTTAAAAATTAATCATAATCCTTAATCACAATCGTTCACCCTTACAATTCATCATCACCCTGTAGAATGATTCTTCACTCTTAATTAATCCTTCCTACGCCTAATCCCTGCAATTAGTCCTTAATTTACTGCAGTTCGTTTAGTGACGGTTCGAAGGGACTTATGACCGTTTTTTCACACTTAACGACCGTTGGAGCATTCCCCCGTGGTCACGTGATCGAAATCGGCAACTGACTGGTATGTAGGACAGTTTTGCAGCGTCTCCCGGGGTCACGTGATCCCCTTTTGGCAAACTCCTGACAAGCAAAGCCAAATTCACTTAACCGCTGTGTAACCAACTTAACAGAAGTTCACGGAAATCTCAGCCGTGCTCGTAAGACAAGGACTACGTGCCCTAATTAAGCCAAGGGACAATTACAGGAACGGAAAACTCTTTTGAGTCCATTTACCGTGCCAAGATTTAAAATCCTTCTTCA
This sequence comes from Bothrops alternatus, assembly GCA_034064705.1. Classification (NCBI taxonomy): domain Eukaryota; kingdom Metazoa; phylum Chordata; class Lepidosauria; order Squamata; family Viperidae; genus Bothrops; species Bothrops alternatus. The sequence continues at coordinate 27,831 of JARGCV010001041.1, forward strand.
GCAAAGATCGGGAATCCCCTCTTTCAAATCCGTTTTGTTTATTTCTTGATTGATTAGATTTTAATCCGGTCTTTAATACCCCACCATTAACCCAAAGGCAAACCATACGTAATATTCACCCTCCCTCCCCCCCCCGCATTTCTGTGGGGATTGAGGTTAAAAAGTAAATATTAAGGGGAAACAAGTTTCCAACGGGGGGGGGGAAAAGATTGGAGAGGAGAAGAAATTTGCCCCCAAATTTGTTCTTTTTTTTTTAATCAGCCATTATTCTATACAGTAGTGCAGTGTTTCTCAACCTCGGCCCCTTGAGGATAGGTAGACTTCGACTCCCAGAATTCCCTAGCCACGTAGCAGACAAATTTTGAGTTTATTTATATATCATATTTAGAAACGGCTCCTCACTGTCCTGGACCAAAAAAAAAACAAAAAACGACGGGTTAGATTTGTTAGAAGGCGTTGCAAAGCATTCCAAGGACGGCTGTTTTTTTCCCAGAGTAAGTTGTGTGTCCGTGATCCACATATGCGCACTTTTGCAATTCCTTCTCCTTTCCACCTTAGGCCTCCCCTCCCTGTTTCTCACCGAAAAGGCGGGTTATATTTCTGCAATAAAGACAGCCCTCGACTCCTTTAGTTGACTGTTCAAAGTTGCAAAAGCACCAAAAAAAAAAAAAAAAGATTTACGGTCATTTTTCACACTGACGACCATCGTCTCATGAACAAAGAAAGGATCGTACAAATGTCACACTTAGCAACCAAAATTTTGGGCTCCCTTGTTGTAAATCGAGGACTACCTGCATTCGGGTGAGCTTTTCTTTTGGAATCGTGGTGTCGGAAGGCTGGATGGGACCTCTGAAGGTCTTCTAGTCCAACGGCCTGCATGCTCGCCAGAGACCCGGAAAAATTGTGGTCCTTATTGTAATTTTTGGTTTTTTTTTTTTGTAGTGTTCTTTTTCTGGTAAGATCGGACTTGCCCTTCCCTGGGAAGAGAGCTTGGCTCACTCTTTAGATCTGCCTGTGTTTCAGCTTAGCCCACTTTCTCTAGCTGAATCTGGAGCAGGATCCTTTCCGAAAGATCCCAACGGAGAAGGTCCAAGTGATCCATTACAAATAAGCTTCCTCGGAGTCTTTTCCCACCGTAATCGCACAAGGAGTGGCCGGCCACAGTAGCGTTGTAAACCTTGTCGCCTCTCAAAGGTTTGCGTAGCTTGGCTGTCCAAGATTCGGGTTAGTTTCCTGTACGGGGTTTACCATAGTTTCCTTCTCTGGCACGGTGTAAGGTAGTTCCTCTGCCTAAAACCAAGAGAATTTAAAAAAAAATAAATCAGTACATGGTTCAGAATTTACACTCATTTATCAATGAGAATTAGATGGGGCACAACCTTCCCCAAGATCTTTGGGTCAGGGGACACAAAGAATTATGGAATTCTGGAGTTGGGGTGTCCCTGAAGGTCATCTAGTCCAACCCCCCATTGTGCAGGAAAAGGTAGTTAAAACCGTCCCCATAAGGTGGCCCTCCAGCTTCTTAAAAGCCCCCAGAGATGGAAAAACCCAGCATAATAATAATAACAACAATAATAATAATAATAATAATAATAATAATAATAATAATAATAATAATAATAATAATGAAGTTGGAAGGGGCCTTGGAGGTCATCTAATCCAACCCCTTGCTCAGGCAGGAAACCCTATATATCATTTCAGACAAACGGCTTCCGTAAAATGGATTGTACCATTATTACACGGATCATACCATCAGATGGGGCAAAGGTTTCACAGCTGAATTTTTTTTTTTTTTACAATTCCCCCTGAAAGGATGAATGAAGTTCTTTTGTGTCGCTTCCCCTCCCGTGGCTGCCATTTTGTGACAGCCCCCACGGCGTCGCAGCTTTGAGGACGGGAGAATTCGCAGGAAAGGAGACCTCAGGTTTTGTGCGTGAGAATGCTCGATTTTTTTTTAAAATTAATTGTACAGTCTCATTCTCGGAGCGTGGGAACGACGAGAAATTAAAGCGGGACACCGAAGTTATCAAATCCAAAGGGCATTGCAAGACTGAGCAGGGGGTTGGACTAGATGACCTCCAAGGTCCCTTCCAACTTTATTATTATTATTATCACTTTTTGTTAAAAAAAACAAACAAAAAAACGCCTCCCGCTTACCTTCCTTTTGCCGATTGCTGCAAACCAAAAAGAAAGACATTTTATTACAAATGTGCATTCTGTTTTATTGAACATTAAAAGGATAAATTAGCCAAACCCCTCCCAGTCCCACTTTTTTTTCTCTCTCCCCAAACAGTGAAACTTTTTATGCTTAGATGGGGGGAATGCAGAATTTATGGCACGCTGGCTGAGGAATTCTGGGAGTTGAAGTCCACCAGTCATCAAAGGGCCAGGTTGGAAGACCCCTGTCTTAGATGGCAAACTAACCTTGGCATTTTCAGCCAAGGATAGAATAGAATAGCAGATTGGGGAAGGGACCTTGGAGGTCTTCTAGTCCAACCCCCTGCTCAGGGTGATGCTGACCTGATCGTCTTTATAGTTTTACTCTGGAAGCAAAACTAATTCATCATCCAGCCCCTTTATTCCCCCGCTTTGTGGCTTGCTTCAAAATAGGAGTTAAAAAAAAAGATCAACTGTTTATAGCTATTGTAATTGGCACTGATATCATTATAACGGCCATGTTCTCACACACACACACACACACACACACACACACACACACACACCCCTACCTTTCATCAGGCACTTTCTATATTTGTGCAGTACAAAGATTAAAACCAGGGCCAGGATCAGCAAACTGATGATTACAGGCAAAATTATTTCAAGGTATTTTGAAGGTTGGGGCTCACAGACCACATCAGAAGTGGCATTCCCTGCGCGTTTTTCGATCAAGCCTTTCTCGCTGCAACTGAGGAAAGACAAAAAGAAACATTGAAAGAAAGAAGGAGGAGGGGAGGGGAGGGAGGAAGGAAGGGAAGAAATAAGGGAAGTAGGAAAGAAGAAGAAACATTGAAGGAAGGAAGGAAGGAAGGAAGGAAGGAAGGAAGGAAGGAAGGAAGGAAGGGAAGAAAGAAAGAAAGAAAGAAAGAAAGAAAGAAAGAAAGAAAGAAAGAAAGAAAGAAAGAAAGAAAAAGAGAAGGAAGGAAGGAAAGAAGAAAGGGAAATAGGAAAGAAAAAAACATTGAAAGAAGGAAGAAAGGAAAGAAAGAAAGAAAGAAAGAAAGAAAGAAAAAGGGAAGGAAGGAAGGAAAGAAGAAAGGGAAATAGAAAAGAAAAAACATTGAAAGAAGGAAGGAAGGAAAGAAAGGAAAGAAAGAAAGAAAGAAAGAAAGAAAGAAAGAAAGAAAGAAAAAGGGAAGGAAGGAAGGAAAGAAGAAAGGGAAAGGGAAGGAAGGAAGGAAAGAAGAAAGGGAAATAGAAAAGAAAAAACATTGAAAGAAGGAAGGAAAGAAAGAAAGAAAGAAAGAAAGAAAGAAAGAAAGAAAGAAAGAAAGAAAAAGGGAAGGAAGGAAGGAAAGAAGAAAGGGAAATAGAAAAGAAAAAACATTGAAAGAAGGAAGGAAAGAAAGAAAGAAAGAAAGAAAGAAAGAAAGAAAGAAAAAGGGAAGGAAGGAAGGAAAGAAGAAAGGGAAATAGGAAAGAAAAAACATTGAAAGAAGGAAGGAAGGAAAGAAAGGAAAGAAAGAAAGAAAGAAAGAAAGAAAAAGGGAAGGAAGGAAGGAAAGAAGAAAGGGAAATAGGAAAGAAAAAACATTGAAAGAAGGAAGGAAGGAAGGAAAGAAAGAAAGAAAGAAAGAAAGAAAGAAAGAAAGAAAGAAAGAAAGAAAGAAAGAAAGAAAAAGGGAAGGAAGGAAGGAAAGAAGAAAGGGAAATAGGAAAGAAAAAACATTGAAAGAAGGAAGGAAGGAAAGAAAGAAAGAAAGAAAGAAAGAAAGAAAGAAAGAAAGAAAGAAAAAGGGAAGGAAGGAAGGAAAGAAGAAAGGGAAATAGGAAAGAAAAAAACATTGAAAGAAGGAAGGAAAGAAAGAAAGGAAAGAAAGAAAGAAAGAAAAAGGGCAGGAAGGAAGGAAAGAAGAAAGGGAAATAGGAAAGAAAAAGAAACATTGAACGGAAAGAAAGGGAAGGAAGGAAGGAAGGGAGGAAGGGAGGGAGGGAGGGAGAGAGGGAGGGATGAGGGAGAAAAGAAAAAAGAATGGAAAATGCTCATAAGTATTCATTCACCAGAGAGAGACAGTTCATTGTAGACAAACTGGTGAGAACAACAGCTAAAATTTGTGCAGAATGCTAGAAAAAAAGAAGAAAAAAAAAGAGAGAAGGATTTTTTTAAAGGACGTGGTTTCAAAGAAGCCACATCGGTAAAGCAGCTGAAAGGTCCTTACTTGGTCCATTTCATGCAAGAAAATGACATTTTTTTAGTTGAAAATGTCCCCAGAGGACAGGGCTCAAATAGGACATCGTAATTTTCGGTGCCTGTAAAAATAACGGAAAAAGATTGACAGGTTCTCAATAGGCTCAGCGCATGACGGAGCAAGAGAGAAGGAGCCTCTGAGTGGTTTTCGGCATCAGGGGAACAATTTTACATATAAGTAGCCTTTGATTTACAACAGTTCATTCAGTGGCTGTTCAAAGTTACAACAGCCTCCAAAAAACGCGACTTAGGACCGTCGTTTCACACTTAACGCCGGTCGCGGCATCCCTACGGTCACCTGATCAAAATTCACACGCTCAGCAACCGGTTCATGTTTACGACAGTCGCCGTGTCCCAGGGGTGTCACGTGATCTCCCTTTCGTGGCCTTCCGACAAGCAGAGTCAACGGGTGGCTTCACAACGGCGCAACTACATAACTGTGGCGATCCAGTTAACCGGTGTGACAAGAAAGGTGCGCCGCAGGGGTTCTTACCAAGTTGTGTCACCCTGGAACCAGGAGGAGCAATTGTATGCCTCACACACACGTCGCAGGAATCTTCCCCCAGTTGGTGTATACAGAAAAAACCTGGCTGGCAGGTGCATTTTGTGTTCTTCGTGTACTGGCACCGCTCTTTAACTTGCATGTGATTTCCTGCAAGGCAGAACGACACATGTTCGCAAATGCTGGGTCCTCTTGAGGTCCTATAGCCTGACCCACCACCAGCCTCAATCTGCTTTGGCCAGTCTAGAGAAAAGAAGGACCGGGGGGGGGGCAGGACAGGATAGCAGTCTTCCCATATTTGAGGGACTGCCCCAAAGAAGAAGAGGGGGTCAACACATTTTGCAACACACCAGAAGGCAAGACAAGAAAAAAAAAATAGATGGAAACTAATCAAGGAGAGAAGCAACCTAGAATTAAAGGAGAAACTTCCTAACAGTGGGGACAATTAACCTGTGGAACCGCTTGCCACCAGAAGTTGTGGGTCCTCCATCACTGGAGGTTTTTAAGAAGAGACTGGATAGCCATTTTTCTGGAATAGTCTAGGCTAGGGTCTTCTGCCTGAGCTAGGGGTTGGACTAGAAGACCTTCAAGGTCCCTCCCAGCTCTATTCAGATTGATTGATTGATTGATTGAAAAGGTATAGGGTCTCCTGCCTGAGCTGGGGGCTGGACTAGAAGACCTCCAAGGTCCCTTCCAGCTCTATTCTGATTAATTGATCTATTGATTGCATTTTCCTGGTGGCTAGGATAAAAATGGGAGGAAGGGAAAAAAAACCAGAGGGATAAGAGAAAACCCGTTTTCTAAAGGTGAGCGATCCCGCCCAGAGAATCCCTCGGCTAACCTGTTCGTTAGATCGATGGGTTTGTTCCTTTACCTGGAGGGCATTCCCGGCACTTTAAGCACTTGGTCAATCCGTTGGGATGCTCGGTAAACCAACCAGGGTTGCAGGCAACGCAGGATGTACCCGAACCGCTGGTGCAGTGTCTTAAAACTCGGAGTCCTAGATTAAAGAGATCCAAAAGAATCACAGAATCCTAGGGCTAGAAGGGGTTCTATTCTGATTGACTGATTGAAATGGTCTAGGGTCTCCTGCCTGAGCAGGGGGCTGGACTAGAAGACCTCCCATGTCCCTTCCAGCTCTATTCTGATTGATTGACTGACTGATTGATTGATTGATTGATTGAAATGGTCTAGGGTCTCCTGCCTGAGCAGGGGGCTGGACTAGAAGACCTCCCATGTCCCTTCCAGCTCTATTCTGATTGATTGACTGACTGATTGATTGATTGATTGATTGATTGATTGAAATGGTCTAGGGTCTCCTGCCTGAGCAGGGGGCTGGACTAGAAGACCTCCCATGTCCCTTCCAGCTCTATTCTGATTGATTGATTGACTGACTGACTGATTGATTGATTGATTGACTGATTGAAATGGTCTAGGGTCTCCTGCCTGAGCAGGGGGCTGGACTAGAAGACCGCCGAGGTCCCTTCCAGCTCTCTTATTCTATGTCCTGTGTTCAATCTCAGCTCAACCTGTTTCTTCCACCCTTTAGCCCCTCTCCTTGCCATGCAGAACAGAGATTCTTCACCTACCTGCGCCACACTTGGGACAACACTCCCCCCCAATGGAGTATTCCCACGGTTCACAGGAAGAGGCATTCCGAAGAAGCAGCAGGTGAATGACTACGGCCAGGCGAAGCATCTTTCATAGAAAGGGAGGAGGAGGAGGAGGAGGAGGAGGAGGAGATGAAGAAGACGAAGACGAAGGAGGAGAAGGAGAAGAAGAGGAAGAGGAAGAGGAGGAGGAGGAGGAGGAGATGAAGAAGAAGAAGGAGAAGGAGAAAGGAGAAAGGAGAAAGAGAAGGAGAAGGAGAGGAAGAGGAGGAGGAGGAGGAGACGAAGAAGAAGAAGAGGAGGAGGAGGAGGAGGAGGAGAAGGAGAAGGAGGAGACGAAGAAGAAGAAGAAGAGGAGGAGGAGAAGGAGGAGACGAAGACGAAGGAGAAGGAGAAGGAGAGGAGGAGGAGGAGGAGGAGGAGGAGGAGGAGAAGAAGAAGAAGAAGAAGAAGAAGAAGAAGAAGAAGAAGAAGAAGAAGAAGAAGAAGAAGAAGAAGAGGAGGAGGAGGAGGAGGAGGAAGAAGAGGAAGAAGAAAAAGAAGAAATATTTGTACTGCAAGGTAACAATTCTACTCCTTTTTAAAACTTTTTTAAAATTCTACAGTATATAATTGACTCAGAACTAAGGCGTGAAGCAAGATTGTACTAATACTGAGATGAATAATATGTGATAGACTAGGAACTGTGGATAGACTATAGAAAAGAGAAACACCAAGCAAATAAATTGTAACAGGAGTTTAGTTGAGGCTTGATGTGAGGAGTGAAAAATGTTTACCAAACCAGACGTTTATAAAGATTAATACTTAGTGATGTATATCAGGTGCTATGATGATTGAGGCATACTATGATTTTATGTTCAATGCTGATTGTTTTAATAAAAGAATTTTTTCATTAAAAAAAAAAAAAGATCCGGAGAAGAGATATCCAAAAAAAAAAAAAAAATCTAGCCTCAAAACTCCATTTTGCAGTTCAGTTCCCGACTGTCTGACTCTTGTTTTCCAAGCAGAGTTTACTCAGGAAAAAAAAAAAAAGATTTATTTCTGGACTTTGCCCTAACATGTAATGTTTCGCTTCTGTAAACATTTCCTGCTTCATTTGAGCAGCGGGATAGAAAGAATGGACAGGTAGTCAAGGACCGCATCTGAGCCCAAAGTCTCCGTTGTGACGTGAGATTCGCCCCATTTAACAACCTGCCTTGCCCCAGTTGTTGGGTTAGTAACACGGTCGTTAACTGAATCTGGCTGTTGACTTTGCTCGTCAGAAGGTCACAAGAAGGGGGTCACATGACCCCGGGACGCCGTGACCGTCATAAATAGAGTCAGTGGCCGAGGGTCTGAATTGCTGCAACGATCGTAAGTGTGAAAAATAGTGGAACTCCTTGCCTCCAGAAGTTGTGAATGCTCCAACACTGGAAGTTTTTAAGAAAGAGACTGGACAACTATTTGTCTGGAATGGTCTCGGCCCAGGTTTCCTGCCTGAGCAGGGGGTTGGACTAGATGACCTCCAAGGTCCTTTCCAACTCTGTCATTCTATTCTATTCTATTCTATTCTGTTCTGTTCTGTTCTGTTCTGTTCCGTTCCGTTCCGTTCTATTCTATTCCATTCCATTCCATTCCATTCCATTCTATTCCATTCTGCATTCTATTCTATTCTATTCTATTCTATTCTATTCTATTCTATTCTATTCTATTCTATTCTATTCTATTCTATTCTATTCTATTCTATTCAACCTTCACTTGAAGGTTGTGGACATCACCCTCATGCATCAAACTGATGCTTTCATGATGCAGAATGGAGGAAGGGTCACTGGGTGGTCTACTTTCCATCCCCGCTGCAGTTATGTGCAGAAAAAAAGCAAAGAGCTGGAACAACCTGTGGCCCTTCCCCTTGGGAGCTGCTCCTTCAAATTACTCATAATCTTATTTTCAACGGAGTCGACTCAGTTTGTGTAAAGATATCTCACTTCTTATTCTTCTCATTCTCTGTCTCTGCAAGTGCCTGGATCTAATTTTCCGAGATTTTTTTTCCCCTCCCTTTAATGTTTCCTGGGGTTTTAGTAAACACGACAGCTGTTTTCCCGTTCAAAATTCCCAGCTGCGGTTCCCAAGGCAGCTGATATTTTTGGCCTACAACAGGAAATAACCGTTTGAGGTCCTAATTTACTTTTTTATCGGCTAGTAGTTCAGCTGTCGCAGCCTCAGATCCTTCTTGGGTCTGTATAGTTAGTCCTCGACTTACGGAAATGGAAAATTTCCATTGCTAAGCAAGAGGGGCCATTAAGTGCCTCATTTTACGCCTATTTCTTGCCGCAGTCATTAAGCGAATCGCTGCCTGTTGTTCAGATAACCAGACGGTTGTTAAGTGAATCTGGCTTCCCCATTGACTTTGCCAGTCAGAAGGTCACCAAAGGGGAAATCAGGGGACCCTGGGGCGCTGCGCCCGTCATAAATACGAGTCACTCGCCAAGCCTCCGTATTTCGACCACGGGGACGTAAGTGTGAAAAAAATGGTCATAAGTCCCCCTTTTTCCCCTCTCCAGGGTCAAACGGCCACTAAATGAATGTCGTAATTCGAGGACCGCTCGTAATTCCGAGAGTCTTTTTCGGAGAGCCCTTCCTGCATTGCTCTGCCTCCGAGAGCCAAGGAAATTGGAAAAAAAAAATAGAAATAAAATTGAATTATTTCTTTCCAGAGCTAAGGTAGAAGGAAACAGCAATTAACCGCAGAAAATGAAATATCCCTGTTTGGTTTGGCAAAGGTGCAACCGTCTTCCCAGATACGGTCACCTGGCTTCCCAGCTAGGGAAACTTGTATTTACATTTATTTAATCTTTGGCTCCAGCTTGCTGGCTGATTTGCAGAGCTGCGGGAAACAACCCGCTGGGCTTGTGATCTTGGAAATGACTCAAAGGCTCTTTTTCCATCTCCGAGCTGACAGAGGGCAGCTACACACACAAAGACACACAAGAGTTCAGGAGAAGGTTACTGAGAACAATTAATCAGCCTCCAGAAGTTGTGGGGGCTCCATCCCTGGAAGATTTTTTTTCAAGAAGAGACTTTTAAAATTTAGAAGAGGATTTGGAGTTGGCACAATCTCAATTTTCCACATTTCCATAAGAAGATGACCTGGGGAATTCCTGTTCTGTGCAAACAGCTCTTATACAACCCCTGTTTTGTGCAATAATTGCATAAAAGGGTTAGTTGACAGGTTGGCATCACCATGCATGGCCTGAAATTCTGCTTTTTTTTTTTTTCCAGGCACTGTAAGTTAAGTCTAAACTTTAACTAAAATTTAACCAGGAGCATGCAAATTTAAAAAGAGCCAGGAAAAAAAATCAATGCTCAGCTTAACCTGGAAAGTAAGTAAGATGAAAGCAGAAATGAAGGCCCTGGTTTGTTTGTTTGTTTTTTCATTTTTGCTGCACAAGCTGCAAAAAAAAATCAGAATTAACTAGGTAGATCTTAACAAACGGCTTTGCGATGCATTTTCAGGCACGTTCTACCCTGAGTCAGATTGAAATCACCAGAAAAATAAAAACCAAACCTGTAGCTAAATTAGCAAAAAAAAAAAAAAAAAGTGTTAATTTGTTTTAAAAAGCGGTCTTGATCCTTTGGCTGACTCAAATCTCCTTTTAAGGAAACGGAGAGAATATTCAACTCAAAAAATGAATCGCAACGCACTCTGGTCTTCCCGCAAAATTTAATTCTGCCCTTTCATTGGCACCTTTATCGCGGTTTTTACTTTAACACCAGCAACAAAACATTACAGGAAACGGTAAAATTTAGCATCAACTTTGCCTGAAAGGAAAAAAAAAACACCATTGAAATCTGAGCACAAACCAGGCTGGTGAAAGTGGAAATTCCTCCAAGAAAAGAGAATTTCAGAGCTGGGAAAATTGGACTTTTCTTGACTAGAAAAAAGTCCGCTCCCAACTTCTGTTTATGACACCGTCGGTATTTTTCTGCATTCTCCTCCAGACTTTTGCACACAGGGAGTGTCCGGCCAGGCAAACACACACATATACCAGAAAAAAGTGAGATGTGCAAAAAAATAAAAATAAGCAGTTCTCTGGATTTTCCAGCTGCCACCCACTCAGGTTTTACTCAGCGCTTTGTGGCAAAAAAACAAAAAGCTCTTTTTTTTCTAAGAAAAAAAAAAATTCCCATCCTGACAAAAAAGGGGAAGATTTTGTTATTCTCTTCCTTTCTCTTTTAGTTCTGCGAGGGAGTTCAAAATTACAATTTGGGACTTTAAAGAACGGGAAGTGGGGAGGGGGACAGCCAGATAAGATCAACTGGGGGCGTGGGTGAAATTTTGTAGCTTTGCAGAGATCTGGGATTCTCGGCCTGGCCTACTCCGCAGGGCTATTGTGAAAACAGTTCCCACGGTGAGAACGTAACGATCACAATTCTGCCCCAGCTTTCGGTTGCTACGCGAGACGGTTGTGACCTACGTTTTGACCCATTGTACGACTTTTTTCCCCTTCCCAACCGCTGCAGTTATTAAATCAGTCACACAGTCGTTAAACAAATCTTCCCCCTTGGCTTTGCTGGTCAGACGGTCGCAAAAGGGGGCTCGCGAGACCTCCCCCGGGGACATAACTACGAGCCGGTTGCCCAAGCGTCTGAATGTTGATCACAGGACCGCGGAGACGCAGGCAACGGTCGCTAAGTGTGAAAAACGGTCGTAAGTCACTTTTTTCCCCAGCGTTTGGCCCCACCCACCACTGACTTTAAACCCTCCCCCCAATCATTGTAGGGCTGTACCCCTGTTGGCACACACACACCCCAATCTGAGACTCTGACCCCCAACTTTAAAAAAAAAATAAAATATAAATGCAGTTACAATCCCCTAGCCGCAAATAGCCCATTTTTTTTCTCCCGCCTGCATTTGGGAACTGCGTTCACACGACACATTTGAACCCCTCCATCTAAGGGCGAGTTTTAGGGTTTTCCAGGGCACTTTTCTCATGGGGGGGCATCAATGTTTTGCCTGCCCCTGCAAATCTCTGCCAGCCGTGCGGGAGGAGGACGGGGGGAGGGGGGCCCAGATCCTAATAAAAATCTAATAAAATCAAATCCTGTCTGGGAAGCCAGTTAATGCTTTTAATTTTTATTTCCCAGCACTTCCCCGAACCCGGCATTGGCCCTGACTCCAGTTTTATTCAGAGCATTTTCACTTTTGTTCCCTGAGTTACTGGAAAAGGGAAGAAAAAGACACACACACAAAAGGCACCTTGTTTGTTACCAGAGAGCTTCGCCCTGTCGCCAAGCCAGACAGTGGAAATTCACACTTCTTGCATGGCTGACCCCTCTAACCTCAGCACAAGTTTCTAGTCCCTGGTGATAGCTGCCCTTCACAGAATTGCAAGAACCCCACCAAAACCAAACACCTCTGAAAAATTATAATAATAGTAATAATAAAGAGCCCTTCTGCTTTCTTTCACCCACCTCTGCTTCAAGTGGCAGACCGTTCCACCGGCTAATATTTCCTGGCTCTGAAGGGCGACTGAAAGCTTTTGCTATATAGATTCTCTTCCATTTTAAAGCATGGACTTACCGGGAACATGTTCCCCACAATTACAGCGATCCCAGAGAGAGAAGGAAAGCCATAGGATCAAGGCTTTCTGAAGTGGCTTTCCAGTCAATGGCTTCCCTGCGCCGCATCCCAGACTTCTTCCGGTTGTTTGATTGTATTTATTTATTTTAATTCCTCTGAAATCGGCCCTTTGTCTCCTGGAGAAAGTGTTTTTCCCCCCTCCAGCCAGAGAGATCCAGTCTTGTCTAAAGTTGAAGTGAAAATGAAAATAATTTTCTCTGCAGCTCCCGCACCCTCACAGTGGCCTCATTTCCTGATCTGGATCTTTGTGTATATTGATTCTGTGTTCTGGTTTGTCACAGGGTGACAGCCAGATATTTAGCCTGGATATGAAAGATAGCGTCCCAGGATGTCAGCTCTTCCCAGCCAAGTAGCCTTTTGCAATTGACCGATGCTGGTGTTGTCAACACCAAGGGTGTTATTAGGGTGGGTTGCACCATTTCAGCCAGATGTTTAGCCTGGATTTTGCAATTTTGTACACCTCTCGAGTCTTGGAGAGGTAGATGTTTCACAATATTAAAGATAGTGTTGCAGAATAGAATAGAATAGAATAGAATAGAATAGAATAGAATAGAATAGAATAGAATAGAATAGAATAGAATAGAATAGAATAGAATAGAAGCTGGAAGGGACCTTGGAGATCTTCTAGACCAGCCCCCTGCTCAAGCAGGAGAACCTGCACCATCTCAGACAGGTGATTGTCCAGCCTCTTCTTAAAAACCGCCAGTGATGTGGAGTGCCCACGATTTCTGAATTTATTTAATTTCATTTCATTCATTCATTCATTCATTCAGCTGGTATCACCACCCATCTCCCATCGGTGCCTTGCTTAAAACTGAAATTAAGATTCAACTGTTTTATCTTAATGGAGACAGTTAATCGTTTCTGCCTACCTCGGCCTTTGTCTAAAACTCTTGCTGATTTCTACGGCTGGCTAAGATCACATTTCCTTTCTCAGCCCTTCAGATTGGCGGGTAAAAAAATGTTGCTGACGCAGCAGGGAGATTTTTAATAAAAATGGAGACTTCAGCTTCTTTAAGTGGAAAACAGACAATATTGGTTTTCCCCTGCAGTTACTTCTCTCTGTTTTTAACACCAGGTTACTAAGATCTATGGTTGGTCTCCCTTCCTTTTGCTTCAGATCCTTATCTGTGGGTTTGGAAGGAGGAAGAATTAAAATGAACAACGCTTTTTTCTGAAGTTTTAGTGGCTGGTTGGTTTTTTCCCCACTCTTTGCTCTCTTTCTTTCTTTCTTTCTTTCTTTCCTCTCTTTTTCTTTCTTTCTTTCCTTCCTTCCTTCTCTTTCTTTCTTTCCTTCCTTCCTTCTCTTTTTCTTTCTTTCTTTCTTTCTTTTCTTCCTTCCTTCTTCTCTTTTTCTTTCTTTCTTTCTTTCTTTCCTTCCTTCTTCTCTTTTTCTTTCTTTCCTTCCTTCCTTCTTCTCTTTTTCTTTCTTTCCTTCCTTCTCTTTTTTCTTTTTCTCTTTCTTTCTTTCTTTCTTTCCTTCTTCTCTTTTTCTTTCTTTCTTTCCTTCCTTCCTCCTTTGTTTCCTTCCTTCTTCTCTTTTTCTTTCTTTCCTTCCTTCTCTTTCTTTCCTTCCTTCCTTCTTTCCTTCCTTCTTTCTTTCTTTCCTTCCTTCTCTTTCTTTCTTTTTCTTTCTTTCTTTCCTTCCTTCTTCTCTTTTTCTTTCTTTCCTTCTTTCTCTTTTTTCTTTCTTTTCTCTTTCTTTCCTTCTTTCCTTCTTTTTCTTTCTTTCTTTCTTTCCTTCCTTCCTTCTCTGTTTCCTTCCTTCTTCTCTTTTTCTTTCTTTCCTTCCTTCTCTTTCTTTCTTTCCTTCCTTCTCTTTCTTTCCTTCTTTCTTTCCTTCCTTCCTTCTTCTTTCTTTCTTTCTTTCTTTCTTTCTTTCTTTCTTTCTTTCTTTCTTTCTTTCTTTCTTTCTTTCTTTCTTTCTTTCTTTCTAACTCTCAAAACTTCCAGCAGTTGGGGGAGTTTGGAATTCAAAATATTCAGGATATTTTGCCCCCAGCGTGGCCCACTTTGCAGGGTTATTGTAAAAGATGGAGAAGAACACAATCCCGCGGTTTTGAACAGAAATAAACCCTTCTTTGCAGGACTTTCATTCCATCTCTGGCCGCTAGAGGGCAGGAGTGAGGCGCTATGATTTCAGCCTTTTGCAATGGCCGGAGAGAAATTTACAATAAATACGTTATTTCAGTGTATAAAGATTCAAGTATTCGATGAATAACTGGCTCAGGAGAGGCTTTTCACCCCCCACCCCACCCCGTCCCGTCCCCAGGGGACATGCCACCAGCTCTCTTGCCCCACCCAGGATTTATGAGTTCTTTTTCTGACCACTTCTTTTTCGAGCCGCAAGAAATTGGGGATGGGCTATTAACCACTGATTATTAGGGAAATATTATTTCCGGGGGAAATCAGTCTATGTGGCTGCTAAGAATCGAAAATTGGCATTGTCATTGAAGAAGAGACTGGACAGCCATTTGTCTGAAATGGACTAGGGTTGGGCTAGAAGACCTGCAAGGTCCCTTCCAGTTCTATTCTAATTGATGGATGGATGGATTGATTGATATGGTACAGGATCTCCTGCCTGAGCAGGGGGCTGGACTAGAAGACCTCCAAGGTCCCTTCCAGCTCTATTCTGATGGTTTGATTGAAATGGTCTAGGGTCTCCTGCTTGAGCAGGGGGTCAGGCTAGAAGACCTCTGAGCTCCGGAGCTGAGCAGGATGCCCCATAGCTACAACAATCTAAATATCTGTTGCAGGAAAAGTTGGGAAAAATGGCGTGGAAGAGCATGAAATTGGACCTTTTTTTAAAAAAAACCATATTTTTTTTTGCAGGCTCACAGAGCCAGGGAGGATGCATTTATTTATAATTTCCGCCCCCCCCAATGAGGCCCAGAAAACAGAGACACGGTTGCCTTTTTCATGTCTGTATTTATTTTCTCAAACAAACCGCATACACCGTATGCCCACTGCACAACAAACGACCCCCAGACACACCCTTTGTCCTCCCCCTCCAAGACACAACAACGCTGGTCTGAAAGGAGACGTCCAACTGCCCCCCCACACACACAGCGCCCCACAAACGCAGGCCGTCCTTCCTTACTTGCCAAATGTATGACATCCAACCATTAAGCACCCCTTCTCTTTAATATAAAGCAAGACGTGGGCTTTTCCCAGGAGAGGGAAAAGGGGTCCCAAACCCACCCCCTTCCTCGCCCCGTTCCTAGGAAGCCCACGCTGGTGGGTGGGTTGCAAAGCAACTTTTTTTCCCCACCAGCTAAACCTGGTTAGACAAAGCAGCAGGGAAACCAGGTTTCTGAACACTCTCCTCACGTGGGACCAGGCGGCTAAAAGTCCACCAGCCACCTGGTGCGTTTCCACACGGCCTTTTATTCACTTGCCCTGTTCCATCTGCCAGCCTCACCCTCTGCTTCTCCTCCTCTTGAGAATAAATATTCTTTCTTTTTTTCCAAAAGGGGAGAAGAGACCCTTCCCCAAAGGAAGGGAACAAGAGGAGGCTGGCTAATAAATTGAAGGAGACAAGTCCTTCCTTCTTCATCCTCTGTTGGACTCCATCCACGGTCGCCAAAGAGATCGGAGGCTCTTGGGAGCGGGTTGCTTCCAATGAGCAGACGACGAGGCGGGCAGGGGTGTGTGTTGAAAATGACACATCAGCTTCTTCTGAGTCTGGGGGTGGACTTTGTGAAGGAGCAGGAACCGGGAGACCTCTTGAAGGCATCTGGCGTAGCCTTCTTGGAAGTCCACTTCCCTCTCCTTGGGAGGGGACCCTGTTGGGAAAGCCACAGGAAAAAAAAATTGACATTTACTTTTTCTGCCTCAAGCTTCCAGTCCCCTTGGGAGGCAAGGTTGACGCATCCACCCGCTCAAACACAAAACCAGTGCTACCGTAAATCACCCCAAATGGGATAAAATTGGTTTTTCTTTTGAGTAAAGCACACAAACCCTTTACCCATCAGAACAGGGGCATTTAAATGGACTTAAAAGGGTTTCATGACACTGGAGAACAAGGGCTTTCTGGTCAGCAATGCTGGAATTAAGGACAGAAAAAGTCTCTGGGCTAGATGTTGCTTTGAACCCCCCCATCAAGGTTAGCTAGGGGTTAGTTAGGGCCATCCTCCCTTCACCTCACCTGTATTTTGCGTCCTTCCTTAGCTCCCTTTGCTCATTTTTTTTTTACAAAGCACTTTACAATTTTTATCTTATTTGTCCTCACAACATCCCTGTGAGGTAGGTTACCCCTCCTTGAGAAAAAGCCTGAAAAAATTGCCCCACATTCATTTAAGGAGTCTATGACTAAGTCAGGATTTAAACCCAAATCCAAACTTTGCTCTCGAAGTGGCAGACCCTTTCTTCCAAGATTTCTGATTTTGCTTCCAAGAGCCAAGGGGACATTCTATATTGGTAACTGAGAAAAAAAACCTCCCTTTTTATGACCTTGTAATCCCTTAATTCAGGGTAGAGTCAGGGCAACTGGATGGAGCTAAGCATTTACTGTCCGGATGACTTTCAATGTAAATATCCATCCTTTTTGAAACTTTTCACATTTGATACTGCTGTTTTTAACCTCTCACTAAGAATCACCCAACAAGTGAGATAGGCAGCATATGCATTTAATTAAACCGATCATTAAAAATAAATCAAGGCTATCCATTCCTTCAGCCTAGCAAACATTCCAGGGAATGGTACGGAAGAGGTCCGTAGCCCAAATGGAAAACGAAAATGAAAACAGAGTTGGAAGGGACCTCAAAGGTCTTCTAGTCCAACCCCCCACCCGCCCGAGCAGAAAACCCTGGTGCCATTTCGGACAGGTGTCTGTCCAGTCTCTTCTTGATTGATTGACACACCTGTACTCTGCCAGCGGCCCTGATGCTTCAGGTAGCAGACAGCCGTTTCGAGGACGTCGGCCTTCTCCAGCTTGGAACCGGCCTGCTGGCTTTGCAGCTGCTTCTCCAGCAGCTGTTTGAGCTGCTCAATGCTGCTGTTCATGCGGTCCCGGCGCATTTTTTCGATCATGGGTTTTCTCAGCTGCGGGGGGGGGGGGGAAGAAGGAAGGAAGGATGGAGAGAGAGAAGAAAAAAAGGAGGTGCATAAGGAGACTTGAAACAGCATCTTGCCTTAAAGTCCGTTGCTTTTTTCTTTTGGTGTTTCTTTACCCCTCTCGCCAATTTTCAATTTCTACTCACTTTGTTTTTCTCCTTAGGGGTCAGCAGCCTGTTTTGGTCCAGGAAGATGAGATTGGAAGGCGTCATCCTTGCTCAGCTAGAGGAAGGGGGGGGGAAACAGAAAAAAACCTCTTTGCAACCCAGATTCTCTCCTCCGTCCCATATTTATACCCCCAAACCTCGGTGAGTCTTTTCGTTCTCAGAGTTTCCCACAGTCCTCAGCCAATCAGGATCAAGCGGACCCTCTGGAAGGAGGGGGGGAGAAAAAAAGGGGGGTGGGAGAGGGAAAAAAAACCCCAGTGTGTGTGTGTGTGTTTTCCATGCTCCATCAGTGGTCAATAAAGCATAATGAGTCTCTTTTTTAAAAAAGAAAGAAAAAGAAAAGAGAGCAGGTGGAGAATCCGAGATACGCCAAAAATTAGGGATTATGTCTTCCAAGCGCAGTTGGGGAGCTGGGAATGCGGAGATGGCCATCACCACAAGGCGCACTTTGCAGCCATTAAAAAAAAATGGAAAGAGGGTTTTTGTTTTTTGTTTTTTAAATAAAGCCCCCAAATAAATGCCTGTATTTGGAAACAGGGCCTGCTAAATTCCTGCTAAGTGAGCTCTTGCAAGCGTGTTCTTCCTTTTCTCTTTTGCTCCTGCAGAGAAGCACAAATCCCTGCCGGGAGAAAGCTAACCCCTCAGGAAGAAAGTATGATTTTTAATCTGACATCAATTCCTCTGGAGAAGAGACCTTTCCCGGAGGTGAAATTATCTCGATCCCTTCACCTGAGTTGCCAGGAAAGGAATAATAATAATAATAATAATAATAATAATAATAATAATAATAGTAATAGTAATAGTAATAGTAATAGTAATAGTAATAGTAATAGTAATAGTAACAGTAACAACAACAACAACAACAACAATAACAATAACAATAATAATAATAATAATAATAATAATAATAATAATAATAATAATAATAATAATAATAATAATTGGATCCGCATGTAGCAGGGGGATGGACTGGAAGACCTCCAAGATCCCTTCCAACTCTGTTATTCTGTTATTTGTTTAACCATAGGCAAGGTTGGCATAACGTAGTTTCCCAAATCACACCAACAGCTACCAGGTTGTCATGAAGACAAGCATTCAAAGTTGATTCCTGGTGCAGAATAGAGATATTAGACTAGAGCAACAACCTTGGAAGATTTTGCAGAAAAGGTTTGAGTACAATGAGTAGAAACAAGAGATATAGATAGATGATAGATAGATAGATAGATAGATAGATAGATAGATAGATAGATAGATAGATAGATAGATAGATAGAATTGATAGATAGATAGAATTGATAGAATAGATAGATAGATAGAGAGAGAGATGATAGATAGATAGATAGAGAGAGAGAGAGAGAGATAAAGATAGATAGAGATATAGAGATGATAGATATAGATAGATAGATAGATAGATAGATAGATAGATAGATAGATAGATGATATATATATATATAGATATAGATATAGATAGATGATAGATTAGATAGATAGATAGATAGATATAGATGATAGATGATAGATAGTGACAACAAAATTATTCTATTCTATTCTATTCTATACTAGTCTATTCTATTCTGAATTCTGTTCTGAATTCTGTTCTGAATTCTATTCTGTTCTGAATTCTATTCTATTCTATTCTATTCTATTCTATTCTATACAGTGAAAATAAAATTATTATTCTATTCTATTCTGTTCTGTTCTGTTAATTTCCAGGAGAGGCTGGGAAGTTTTAACAATGGGAAAAACACGGAGGTTTTTCTCTCCCCCCCCTCCAAGACTTTAGAAGGAAAGATGGGATGTACCCAGGCAATAAAGACATAAAAACCCGGTGCAATTTGCTTCGTCCAGGTCACAGGCCCTTCCGAATTGTAGCCGGTTGTGTGATTTTTAGGCCCACAATGGCTTTGAAAGACATTCTTTTTTCCATGATTGCCAGATGTTTTTTTTTTGTTGTTTTGTTTTAAGGCACATGCAAGATTTCAAAAGGGAGGGGAAAAAAACAACAACACACCAAAACTTTTCGGCCTCTTTTCCCAGATGGGCCTCCTCTTTTCCCACTGAACACAAAGCCAAGTCAAGGAGTGTAACTAATGTGGGTTTTTGTGAACGGCACACGCCGTGGTGTCGAGGGTGGGTGCCATTCAGAAAATGTGTGGGAAACACCTGAGGATTTCAAACCAGAACTGAGCACCTTAGCCATGTGGTAGGGAAGACGGATTCCGGAGGGTGGGGGGGAGGGAAGGGACCTCGGAGGTCTTCTAGTCCAGCCCTCTGTCCAAGAGGAGAAGGCATTCCATTCTGGACAAATATATTTCTTCTTTTAAATCTCCAGTGATGGGGCACCCACAACGTCTGGAGACGAATTGTGTCAGAGTGTGGAAATTCCTCCTTGGGTCTCTCCTGGATTAGTTTCCATCTCTTGGGAATTCAGATCACCATCCTGGATCTGAGGGTGGCCTTACTAAAGCCTGGGGGCTCGACTAGAAGGCCTCTAAGATCCCTACCAGCTCTGTTCTGATTCTGGGTTAAAAATGGCACCTCTCTATTTGGGGCTGGGGGTGGGTGGGAAGCCCCAATATTTTGGCAGAGGGCGGAATGAAACAAATAAACAGGGAAGAGGTGGACTAGAAGACCTCCAAGATCCCTTCCAGCTCTATTCTGATTGATTGATTGATTGATTCCCTGCCCTCCATTTTATTCTAGAGGTTTGTTTTTTTTAAAAATGCTTGTCAGAGCACAGCTGCACCAGGGGATAAACCTTTAGCCAACCTTAGCCAAAAACCCCTTCACTATGTTTGCTTAGAGAGGTCTGCTGATCCATCTCCAAAATCAGAACATGGAACAGCAGAGCTGGAAGGGGTCTTGGGGGTCATCTAGTCCAGCCCCCTGCTGAAGCAGGAGACCCTGTACTATTCAGACAAATGGTTCTTCCAATCTTTTGTGAGAAACCTCCACAACTTCTGGAGGCAATGTCACTATGGTTTAAGCATAGCTTGAAGAAGACTTGGCTTTGATGTTCCAGAATGTCTTCTGTGCTCACCAGTTGGAATGGAGGGATGTGTAGGGGAGAAAAACAGAACAGCTGAAGTTGTGGTTGCCAAAAGTGTTTTGATTTCGTTCTTTTTGTTAGGGGGAAAATCAATAAGAATAGGACTAAGAATAGGAAAGAATAAGAAAAAAAAATAGGAAAGAAGAACAGGGAAGAAGAATACGAAAGAATAAGAATGAAAAAAAAATAGAATAAGAAAGAAGAAAAATAAGAAACAGAATAGGAGAGAATGAGAATAATAGAAAAGCATAAGAATTTTAATAAAAATAGGAAAGAATAAGAAGAATAAAGAATAAAAGTAAAATAACAGCAAGAACAAGCTCTTATAGTTGGGCTCATTCCTGTTAGAGACGCTGTTCCTTTTTCCTCCAAATTTTTTTATTAGATATAAAACACAAATGGAACAAAGGTTGGAAAGAGGGAGAATGAGAAAGTAATGCAAGGTAAAAAAAAGCATAGAATAGAAAAGCCGAGATTTCAATGCAGTAGGATACAAAAATTCAGTGGCCACCTCAACTTTACACTTCTGGCAGATATAAGCCCCGTTGTTTTTATAAGAGAGGCTGAGTTTTTTTTAATATCAACTCATTAAATAAACTAGTTCCCCAAACTTGCAGCGCTGCCCATCGGCCCAAAGGGACTCTGGTGGGGAATTTTGCTGTCCCCCTCCTCCTCCTCCTTGCCCCCCAACCCATTTCATCTCCTCCTCCTCCTCCCCCCCTTCCCATGTCTGCCAGGCTGCAGGCAGATGTGGGGCTGGGAGTCTGGGGCGGCAAGCAAAAGCTTTGGGCCCCGGGTTTCCCACACCCCGGCCCCATTCAAGCCATTGAAGGCGGTTGAGAACGGAAGTGTGCCAGGTTACAAGCCGAATTAGCGATGCTCTTTGACTTCCCTTTGTGTCGGGGTGAGAACCGGGGAGGGGCGTCCCTGGGGAGGGCCATCTGCATCGCATGGACCGGCCGGGGCTGCCAAAAGCCATTGATCACGGCTGCTCAAAGGGGTCTCGCGGAAAGCTTGTCTCCTTCCCCACGCCCTGGCTGAACATCTGGCTGGCTTGGAGGCCGAGGGAAGGAGGAAGGAGAAGGGGGATCAGCGGCGGAGAGTCTGAAAGGCCAGGGGAGGGGTTCTTTTTTGGGGGGGGGACTTAAGGGGGGCAGCCAGTCCTTGGTCCCTCCAGAGGAAGGTTGAGGAATCAGAATAGCGCTAGAAAGGGACCTTGGAGGTCTTCTAGTCCAGCCCCCTGCTCAAGCAGGAGACCCTAGACCACTTCAATCAACCAATCAATGAATCAGAATAGAGCTAGAAGGGACCTCGGAGGTCTTCTAGACCAGCCCCCTGCTCAAGCAGGAAACCCTAGACCATTTCAATCAATCAATCAATCAATCAATCAGAATAGAGCTAGAAGGGACCTCAGAGGTCTTCTAGTCCAGCCCCCTGCTCAAGCAGGAGACCCTAGACCATTTCAATCAATCAATTAGTCAATCAATCAATCAATCAATCAGAATAGAGCTAGAAGGGACCTCGGAGGTCTTCTAGTCCAGCCCCCTGCTCAAGCAGGAGAGTAGTCTAGACCATTTCAGAAAGGTGGCTGTCCAGGAGAGCCTCTGGATGGCCTTAGAAGGTCTGGATGCCCCCTGATGGTTGACCCAAAGGAAGAAAAACATCCCAGTTCAATTATCCCAAGTAAAACCCTCTAGGCATGGTCTACCCCTACCTTTTTTGCCCCAAAGTAGGGGACAAAAGTAGGGGACTAGACCTCATGATCTCTTGCTTCCTAGCCTGGGGCCTTAACCTCCCTAGACCCAACGGGCTCCTTACAGGGATGTTGTGTGTGTGTGTGTGTGTTGGGGGGGAGGACCATCCAGGCAGGCTGTGTCTCTCCAGAAGAGAAGGCGGAGGAAGACCAAGGATGGTGAGGAGGCTGGAAAGCCCCCCCCCCCCCGCTTTGCATGGCCAACCGCCAGGCTTGGTCCAGGCTTCCTCGGGGGCTTTCCCAGCGGCCCGAGAGATCCACAAAGCTCTTTTGAGACCTAATTGATTCTTCCCACCAGGCACCAGGCCATGCAGCAGGCTGCACCATTGGCAAAAAGGTCAGCTCTTTCCCAGAGGCAGAGACCCTGCCCCACAGGCTGGCCTTTGTTTCCCCCCGCAGGCCGGCTATTGACGTGCAAAAGAGCTCAAATCGCAGTCACACACCCCCCCCACCAGCTTTTCAGAGTTAATAAAGCAGGAAATAATAAATCCCTCTTAGCCCCCACCCCCGGAGAGGAGGAGGCTTGTGGGAATTTGCACGAGGCAGAAAAAAAAAAGGCCGGGCATGTGGATTTTTTGTGTGTGTGTGTGTGTGTGGGGGGGTGTCAAGAGATTGAGCTGTACCAAGAATGATTATTTTTTTTAGGGGGGGGAGAGAGAGAGAGAGCACACGGGCAAGGCGGAAATGAGGGTGGGGGAGAGATCATGCAAAGCCGCCTCCAAGCCTTGGCGAGGGTCTTTCCAATCCCCCCCCCCTTTTCTGGAACAAGAAATCCAGATTGTTCGGCCCTCTCAACAGAGGCTAAAACTCAACCTTTATTCTCCGATTAGCCTTTCTTCTTTAATATTTATTTATTTATTTAAATGATATTTCGCCCCTCTCGCTGTTCGATAGGTGATAAATTTTCAGTTTAATTCTCTTCTCCCCTGTCCTTCTTGTATTCTCTCTCTCTCTCTCTCTCTCTCTCTTTCCCATCTGGCACTGAGCTGGGTTAAGACTAGATGACCTCTGGGGACCCTTCTCTCTTTTCCCTCCGTTCCTTCTCTGGCCATTCCCCCTAACCCCCCCCTTTTTTTAACCTACTTCTCTGATCACAGAGGGAGGCTCAGCCAATTTCACTGTATACATGCTATGCTTTGATAATAAAGGGTTTATTATTTATTTTATTATTTATTATATTATCCTTCAACCAGCTTCGCCATCTACTTTGCCCCCCATCCTGCAGCATGAAAAACAGACTCTCTGCTTCCCTGGAGTCTCTAAAATGGGTCGTCTTCTCTTTCTTCCTGCCCTGTGTGTGTGTGTGTGTGTGTGTGTGTGTGTGTGTGTGTGTGTGTGTTTCTGTGTGTGTGTTTCCTTGGCATCCATGGGATTCCCCCCCCCTTGCAGGAACCACGTGGTGTTTGCAGCGGGCCATAGATGTCCCATCAAGGGCTGGGTGGGTTTCAGCTTGTCCGACTTTCCCACACTCCCCCCCTCCTTGTTAGCACAATAGAAGTGTGCCTTCGCACAATCAGAGACATTAGGAACAGTGCTTGAACCTCAATGGTGGGTGGGGGCAGGCCCGGTCCCCAAAGACCATCTGGTTAGTGGTGTCAGACCCACATGGCCAGTCGGAGGCCCTTTGATCTGCCCCCAGCCCCTTTTAAAAAAAAACGAGACTTTACCACTTTGAGCCTGGTTGGACATCAACTCCCAGAATTCCCCAACTGGTGAATTTAACTGATCAAACTGGTCCCGTCCTTGTCCAAAGGGTGTTGCTGAATCTGGGGCTTGGTCCAATTCCTTCTTAGGAACTAGCTCCTTGGGGAGGCTGGTCAGACCCCCCAAATTTGGAACTTTTCAGCCTACCTGGCAGGAATGTTGTGAGAGTCAAAGGCCATTGCTCAAGATTTTTAAGAATAGATTGGGCAGCCACTCATCTGAAGTGGTCTAGGCTAGGATCTCCTGCCTGAGCAGGGGGTTGGACTAGAGGACCTCCAAGGCCCCTTCCATCTCTATTCTGATTGATTGATTGATTGAAATGGTCTAGGGACTCCTGCCTGAGCAGGGGGTTGGACTAGAGGACCTTTAAGGCTCCTTCCATCTCTATTCTGATTGATTGATTGATTGAAATGGTCTAAGATCTCCTGCTTGAGCAGGGGGCTGGACTAGAGGACCTCCGAGGTCCCTTCCAGCTTGATTCTGATTGATTGATTGATTGATTGATTGAAATGGTCTAGCGTCTCCTGCCTGAGCAGGGGGCTGGACTAGAAGACCTCCCATATCCCTTCCAGCTTGATTCTGATTGATTGATTGATTGAAATGGTCTAGGGTCTCCTGCCTGAGCAGGGGGCTGGACTAGAGGACCTCCCGGATCCCTTCCCACTCGGCTATTGCTATCGTATTGTCCAGGGTGTGGAGCCCTGGGTCCTGCTTGCTTTTCTCTCCCACGCTTCCCAAACGGAGCCGGCTTTAACTTTAACTCTCCCAGGCCTGGCTAGCACCTCCGAGCGGGACTTCCATCATAGTTCAGGAATGCGACTCATCCCCAATCAAGGGGGCTGCTCAGAAAAGAGGGGGGGCTTTGGTGGTAGAGATTTCCCTCCCCCCCCCCAGCAATTCTGGCACCTTTGCCATGGGAGGCTCTGCATCCTGGCCCAGGCAGAAGGCGACTCTTGAAAACCAGTCTAGCGTGGGCTAAAGGGGTGCCTCCTCCGGGCTCCCGCCACGAGTCTGGATTGAGCGGGGGGGGGAGTGTGGGAAATGCCAACTTGTGGGAAACTCACAAGGCTTCCCCCAGCCAAGGATGGGTATAAATAGAGGGGGAGCCATCCAACGGCCTTTAATCTGCTCGCCCTTCTTCTCTTGCCGACCGGACAATAATGGCCCCCACGGCTGGCAGCCACCGATGCCTCTTGCGGGTGGAGGAGGAGAAGATGCTGGCCAAGGAAAAAAACAAGGTAATTGGGCCCCCCTGTGGGGTCTGCAAGCTGTACACTCCAGGGTTTGTTTGGTTTTTTTTTTAATTAACAAATTGGATCATTGTTTGTGTGAAATGGTCTAGGCTCTCCTGCCTGAGCAGGGGGTTGGACTAGAGGACCTCTTGAGGTCCCTGCCGACTTTGTAATTCTGCAGTTCTGTTACATCTGCGTCCCTGGCCAGCCTCTTTGGGCTTCCCAGCTGGATGTCCATCCAGGTTGGCTGTTAGCAAGTTAAAAAATAAAATAAAATAAATCCAAATAGGGTATGATTCAGAGATGCAGTTTTTGAAGGAAGGAAGGAAGGAAGGAAGGAAGAGAGGAAGAAAGAAAGAAAGAAAGAGAAAGAAAGAAGAGAGAGAGAGAGAAAGAAAGAAAAGAAAGAAAGAAAGAGAGAGATAGAGAAAGAGAGAGAGAGAGAAAGAAAGAAAAGAAAGAAAGAAAGAGAGATAGAGAGATAGAGAAAGAGAGAGAGAGAGAAAGAAAGAAAGAAAAAGAAAGAAAGAAAGAAAGAGAAAGAAAGGAAAGAAAGAAAGAACTTCTGCAAGGAAAAAAGTGTCCAATTGGAGCTATCTAGAGGAGGATGTTTGCCCAGTAGAAGCCTAGAAACAGAAGGCACCTCAGAGGTCATCCAATCCAACCCCCCTGCTTAGGGGACAGCTTGGTCGTTCTCCTCTCTCTGAAGGCCTCCGCTAAAAAAAGACAGAAAAATCTCAAATCGATTGCAGGAAACATAGTTTTTCTAAAGGGAGCAAAGTTTTTTTTTACACCCCCCCCTTCCCTCCAAGTTTTATGACTACTGCTTCCTAGGTTTTGTGTTTAGCATGAAGTTTTAATCGTTCTTTCTTTTCTTTTCTTTTTTCCTTCCTTCCTTTTTTTTCTTCCCAAGCTGAGGAAACCAGCTGTGGAGAAAATGCGCCGTGACCGAATCAACCACAGCATCGAACAGCTGAAAGTTCTGCTGGAGAGGGAATTCCAGCGTCATCAGCCCAACACCAAGCTGGAGAAAGCTGACATTTTGGAAACCGCCGTCGGTTACCTGAAGAAACAGCGTCAGATGCGCGAATCAGGTAAAAAATGCCAAAACTGGGATTTGATCATCTTTTTAACGATGATGAGATGCCTAGCACACAAATGGCAAGGAAGGGAGGGATGGTTTTAAGCCTCTGATGAGTCAATCAAAGGCCCTGAATCCATTTGGCCAATCAGATCTTGGGGTTCCCGAGTTAAATCCCAGACTCCCCAAGCCGTGAAAGGAAGGGGTCCTCGGAGGTCATCTAGCCTAACTCGGCTGGGAATCCCTCCAGCTGCCCTCAGGGGAATAATCAGCTCCCTTTCCTGCTGGAGGTGGCCTGGTGAAGATGACATTTGCAAGCCAGGATCAATAAACCTGGTTATCGAATTAATTAATTCCTGAATTGACCAATCTATGGAGATTTTATTCAGTTATCCGACTTTTTTTTCTTTTTTCTTTTTCTTTTGCCTCCGAGATAATTGACAGTGGTCTCCTCTTCTTTCTCTCTAGCCCCGGGTGCGAAACACCCCGAACCTGACTTCAACAGGGGCTACCTGCGCTGTTTAAGGGAAGCCTTTTATTTCCTGTCCTTCTGCCAGCCCAGGAGGGAGACCCAAAGCCGGCTGATCAAGCATTTCTGCCAAATTCACAACATCTCCGACGCCACTTTCTGCCTCCTCTCCTCTCCGGCGCCCAAGAGACCCTCTGCAGAGAAGAGACCACCCCCACCGGCCTCGGCCTTCCTCTGGAGACCCTGGTAGAGCTGCTGGCCAGCCCAGCTGAAGGCCAGCCAGGGGGGCTTTTCCAGGCTGGAAAGTCCCCTCTCGCCCAAGTAGGAAACAGTTGGTTTCCACCCAGGAGAAGAATTTAAGCGGTGTGTGTGTGTGTTTTTTTTCTCCATTATTGGGGAAGAGAGAGAGAGAGAGAGAGTCCTCTCCCCCCCCCAGTTTTTTTTTCCTTCATAGTGAAGGGATGAGTTCTGCAGGAACAGAGAGATATTTTTTTTATCTAACTCTTTCCTTCCTTCCTTCCTTCCTTCCTTCCTTCCTTCCTTCCTTCCTTCCTTCCTTCCTTCCTTCCTTCCTTCCTTCCTTTCTCTTTCTTTTCTTTTCCTTTTCCGGCAAAGCTCCAGGCTATATCAAACCCAGTGGGCTTAGGGTCTGGGGGGGAAATTGGGGGAGGGGGCTTCTTCTCGTCCAGTTCTGGAAGCTTTGCTTTGCAAAAAAAAAACCAGAGTAGTGGCTGAAAGACTGTGGGAATCTCTGGGAAATGGGAGATCCTTCGGAAAGCAGAGCGCTTTGGGGTTTTCAAGGGGTAGTTTGAATCAAAAAGTTTAGCTCCTTCCTTCTCTTTCCTCTCTCCCTCCCTTGCTTCTTTTGTTTTTTATGCCTTCTTTTTTCCTTTCTTCCTTTCCTTTCTTTCTGTCCTTTCCTTCTCCCATCCCTTCTCCTTCCTTCCTCCCTCCCTCCCTCCCTCCCTCCCATCTCCTCTTCCTTCCTTCCTTCCTTCCTTCCTTCCTTCCTTCCTTCTCTTCTCTTCTCTTCTCTTCTCTTTTCTTTTCTTTTCTTCTCTTTCGTTCCTTCCTTCCTCCCTCCCTCCCTCCCTTCCATCTCCTTTCCCTCCCTCCCCTTCCATCTCCCCTTCCTTCCTTCCTTCCTTCCTTCCTTCCTTCCTTCCTTCCTTCCTTCCTTCCTCCCTTTCTCTTCTCTTCTCTTCTCTTCTCTTCTCTTCTGTTCATTCCTCCCTCCCTCCCTCCCTTCCTCCCTCCCCTTCCCCTAACCCTTCCCTCTTCCCATTTTTAAGGGACCGCTTTCCTGCAAATCCTGTACTCCCTCGGGAGATGGGTCTTTTCAATGCTTCTTTCATTTTTGTCAGAAATCCGGTTGCCTTTTGTGAAGGCTCTGCTAGCTTATGTATCTTTAATAAGGGGGGGAAAAGGAACATGGGTACGACAGTCTGTTGCCGGCTGGAAGTGACCCAGCCAGAGGACTTTGTGTGTTGACGATTTCAGAATATTGCTGTGATTTAAATTCCTCTGATGCCAATTAAATATATGTGTATATACCGGTATATATATATATACATATTTGTTTTCTGAGGTTTTCGCGGGTGTTTGTATGTAGGTCTTTGGTTCTTCGGGTTTTCTCCCACGTAGAATTTGAAGTGTCATGGCGACGTTTCGATGAAGTCCCATTCGTCATCTTCAGGCTGGTGCTTTCGGCTTCGTGCTTCTATATATATATATACAATACACACACACACACACACACACACACACACACACACGTGTGTGCGTCTACATCTCTGCGGGCGAATTCTTCCTTTCAGATTCCGGAATAGTTCATGAAACAAATGCAAAACACAAATGGAGGTGTCTTTGGAAGGGAACCATAAGAGGGGCTGTGATTTAGGGGGTAGACTGCTCCTGTCCGTGGCAGTTCCATTGCTGGAGCAAAAGCCATTACTTTTCCATTCAGTTTGGGAAGACTGGGTTTATTTTAAAGTATTGAAATTATTTCGGATCCGTTCTTGGGGGAGGGTGTGCCAAAAACATCCCCTTCCTTGGTCAACTGCCCCCCCCCAAAAGCTAAAGAAAACAGGAACCCAGCTAAGTGAAGGAATGAAGAATCCTTGATTCAAATCAACTGCCATGAGTCAATTTGGCCAATCAGATCTTGGGATAATAGGCTCCTGAATTAAATCGTAGAATTCACCAACCCTAAGGGGTCCTTAGAGATCATCTGTTCTAGCCTAACTTGCTGGGAATTCCTCCAGCTGCCATAATAGCTGACTTTCCTGGTTGATTAGGATATATTTGCAAGCCAGGATCTTCACGGGGTGTGTGTGAATAAACCTGGTTACTGAATTAACCCATTTCTTCCTGAATTGACCAATATGGATATTTTATTAAGTTATCAAATAGCAGCACGTCAGGCTAAAATACACACCAAAACTAATCCGTGCCAAATTTAATATATGGTTAGGCAGAGTTTCTCGACTTTAACCGTTTTAAGATGTGTGGACTTCAACTCCCAGAATTCCCCAGCCAGCATAGAGGAGAGGAGAGGAGAAGAGAAGAGAAGAGAGGAAAGGAAAGGAAAGGAAAAAGGAAGGGAAAGAGAGGGGAAGGAAAAGGAGAAGAGAAAGGAAAATAAAGGAAGAAGTGAGAGGAAAGGGAAAGGAAAGGGAGAAAAGGGAAATAAAATAATAAAACAATAAGATGGATGTGATGACAAGATAGAAATTCTTTAAAAAAAAAAAAAGCAGCCCAAGAGGACTGGGAGGAGGGGGAGGTCGTTTGATTATTTTTTTGCCACGCAAATCCCATCATCCTTGTCCCTTGCCCCCTCAGACTGATGGGAATGGTAGTCCAAATCCCCCCCCAAGCAGATGTGTTTTACGCCTTTTGAAAGGCCTGCAACCTCCGCTGGGGGCTCCGGAGGGGGGGGAAGCAATCTTTATGATGTTGACTCTCCCCCTCCAAGGCGTCTCTGGATAATAGCCCCCTATTAACCCCCACCCCATCCCACCCCCATTGTTTTCCGGGCATTTCTCACACTTTGGCATCCACCCAAGGGGAAAAGCAGGTCTGTGAAGATCAAATTGTTTTCTCTGAGGACCCTATTCCAAAAATCTGGGAACAGCCAGAACACCCCCCCCACACACACACATCTCTCTCTCTCTTTTTTTTCCTTGGAAATCCAGCAAGCTGTCCCGGTCAGTTTCAGCCTTCTCAGTCTGAAATGACTTCCGTTTTTCTACCTTGTGGTGATCAAGCGGCTTGAGAACCCTCCCCCCCCAATTTCTCAGGGAAAGGACATTGGAGGTCTTCTAGTCCAGCCCCCTGCTCAAGCAGGAGATTTGATTTGATTTGATTTGATTAGACTTATATGCCGCCCTTCTCCCAAGACTCAGGGCGGCTCACAACAAAATGATTCTAGATCATTTCAATCAATCAGAATAGAGCTGGAAGGGACCTTGGAGGTCTTCTAGTCCAGCCCCCTGCTCAGGCAGGAGAGCCTACACCCTTTCTGACAGACGGCAGTCCAGTCTCTTCTTGAAAGCTTCTGGTGCAAGTTAAGGTCGTAAAACGGGGCAAAACTCACAACCACCATCTATCTCGCTTAGCAACAAAAACGTTGGGCTCCCTTGTGGTCGTTAAGACGAGGACTAGCTTTATTTATCCAACATCTGACACCCTGACATTTATTTCTACAAATCCTGCTTTCCTCTTTTTTGGGCCTCTCCTTAAAAACTCCAGATTTTTTTTTTAAAAAAAAACAAAACAAAACAAAAAATTAAAAGGGGGATTTTATTTTATTTCTCCCCCCCTCCCAAGTTGGGGCAAGGAAGGTTTGTGGCGGGTGTAACCTCTGTCTCCAAGGAGTGACTGGGAGGACAACACGATCTGATGCTCAGGGCTGGCGGTGTGATCCGGTAAAAATCCCTTTTCCCACACTGGCTCTCATTCATGGGATTAAAGGGCCCAACAAAAGACATGAGCCGGGAGCATCTGGCTTGCTGCCTGCAGGGATCAGATTCAGGAGAGGGAGGGTGAGTGGGTGGGAGATTAATAATAATAATAATAATAAAGTTGGAAGGGACCCTGGAGGTCATCTAGTCAAACCCCCTGCTCAGGCAGGAGACCGTAGACCATTTCAGACAAATGGCTGTCCAGTCTCTTCTTAAAAACTTCCAGTGTTGGAGCATTCACCGCTTCTGGAGGCAGGTGGTTCCACTGGTTAATTGTTCTAACTGTCAGGAAGTTTCTCCTTAGTTCTGCTTCTCTCCTTGATCTCCTTCGGCTTCGTGCTTGTGGGAGCCGAAGACTATATATACCTACCGGTATATGCTGTTTGACTGTGAGATGCCTTTCTTGGCATGCACAAGTTTTAGACACCCACAGAACGCTTTGGCGATATATATATATATATATACATATATACACATACACATATACACACATACACATACACATACACATACACATATACATATACATATACATATACATATACATATACATATACATACATACATACATACATATGTATATGTATATAATTTTTGGGTGTGTGTGTGTACGGGTGTGTGTGGGTATAGCTAGTGCTTGACCCCCAGGACATTCCCAACGCCAAGCTCCCACAATCCCATAATAATAGCCCGGGCTATTTCCCACGTTTTGGGGGGGGGTTCAATCTTTGGAGCCCTTCTTGTTATTCAAACCGACCACCTGCTCCTCAGGGATCGGGCCATTCTCTTGCAGTGATTCACAGTTAATTTACCATCCCATAATAGACGAGTTTGCTATTGTCCAGCAGAAGGGTGAGGATTGGACAGGAGTGTGGGAAACGCCAAGCCTGGCTGAACCCAGGCTGTTGAATGCCACCGCCAGGGTATAAAGAGAAGCCTCTCTGTTTCCCCACCGCACTTACAAGCCAGAGACTGGCTTGGAATGCTGGTTTGGGCAGGCGGCGTGGCGTCTCCAGGGAGGAAGCCTGTAAGTATATTAATTTTTTTCCCTCCCTTTTTCCCACCTGGAGTCTTTCTAAGTTTGGCTAAGAGCAGGAAGACGTGGACTCGGAAGGGAAGAGAGACAGAGGGGGGGTCTAATTGTCTGTCTCTGCTTGTTTGTGGTGTAGCAAGTAGCCAGGATGGACGAAGCGAAGCCATGATGATGCAGAAGCCAGCATGTGAAAGAGGGATGAAGAATGACTTCTGCAGAGATCATTTTGGGAAGAACCGAGACTTGATCATCAGGTCCCCAAAATACAGCCATGGTGAGTGGACAGCTGATTATTTCTTTTCCTTCCTTCCTTCCTTCCTTCCTTCCTTCCTTCCTTCCTTCCTTCCTTCCTTCCTTCCTTCCTTCCTTCCTTCCTTCCTTCCTTCCTTCCTTCCTGAGATAAGAATCAGGACAGAGCAAAACCACCTTTTTTCAATAACTAAGTCCTTTGATACCTGTCCCAGAATCACTTCTTTAAATTCTATTTTTTTTCCTTTTTACTTTTTCACAGGGAGAATAGATTCCACCTTGAACCAGGACCATGGCACCTTCTCGGCAAAGACTGCACAGATCCCAGCTCTCTGCTGGACCAACTCTTAAATCTTTTCCCTAGTCTTACGACAACACTGATCAAGAACACGGCTTCCCCAAAGGGACCGACTCAGAAAGACATCGGGGCCAGAAGCCAGTTTGGGACTGGGCGGAATCTTCTCGGACCCCTGCCAGATAATCCAGAGGGCTTGATTTGCTGTATGCATTGCAATCCTCAGACTTCTAAGTCAGCGTTTCTCATCCTTTGTAGCTTTAAGAGAGGCAGACTTCAACTCCCAGAATTCCCCAGCCAGCTGGGGAATTCTGGGAGTTGAAGTCCACCCCTCTTAAAGTTTCAATGTTGAGCAACACTGCGCTAAGCAGTAGGGCCATTGTCCCACGTTAAAATATCCCTTCCTTCCCTTCCATCTCCTTCCTTCCTTCCTCTCTCCTTCCCTCCCATCTCTTTCCTTCCTTCCTTCCTTCCTCCCTCTCTCCCTCCCTCCCATCTCCTTCCTTCCTTCCTTCCTTCCTTCCTCCCTCCCATCTCCTTCCTCTCTCCCATCTCCTTCCTTCCTTCCTTCCTCCCATCTCCTTCCTTCCTTCCTTCCTTCCTTCCTTCCTTCCTTCCTTCCTTCCTTCCTTCCTTCCTTCCTTCCTTCCTTCCTTCCTTCCTTCCTTCCTTCCTTCCTAGGGAAGCTTTTTAGATGTTCTATGAGATTTGTACATTGCATTTATCTGCCAAGATGACACGCTTATTGCAATGCTAATAATTCCAAGAACATTCTTGGATGCGGTTTGGCTTTCGAAATGGGAGCGCTTCTGTTCACCAAGTTGAACAAAGGCCTTTGATGGAGGCCCAGGCTAAGTTGTGTGTCCTTATAGGAACCAGGGAAACAGCCCCGTGGGCTGGTTTTTGTTTGGGCAAAGTTGAAGGGGCGGGGATGTACAAATGGTATTTCCACTCACTCTTTTCTTTTTTCTTTTTTTGCTGGGGTGGGGGTGGTTTATACAGATGTACTTGTTTTATAGTCCTTGCAGGATGAAATTGTTGTTGATGTATTGTAAACATGCGTCGGAATTTGTACCCCACTACAAGGGGGATCAATTTTGAGCTTTTGCACAGCAATGGGGAAGGGGAGAAAAATAAATAAAAATCTGTTTTTCGGCCACATCAGTGCATCCAAGTGCCTTATTCTGAGCAGGATAAGGAGGGGTTGGACTAGAAGACCTTCAAGGTCCCTTCCAATTCTTGTTATTCTGTTGTTATGGGTGGGAGACTCTAACTTCCTTAGCTGAGTGGAGAATCTAGCCAATTGTGAATGTACTGAAGCCACCATGGCTAGCCTTAGGGTGTTGCAAAAACAACTGTTGTGTCCAGTGATGTTTACTCCCAAGTTAGTCTGCAGTTTTAGAATGAATGTAGCACTGTTGATCTTTTGATTGCATTTGCACACTGCATTGCGACCTTGGTTACTACAAAGTTGCAAAGGAGCAAAACCGTGTTCTTTTTAATTAAATTACAGTTTACAGAAAGATTTCTGTTCGTAGATTGCTTGGCATTTTTTTTTTTTTGGGTAAAGAAAGGAAAAACCGAAACATAACCCGAATATAAAATGACAAACTTAACATTCTCAGATTTGCTGCCAGCCACCCAGCGAAGGCCGTTCTCCATTCCGTATTTCTGACAGTTTTCCCCATGGTTCAAATCCCAGCTGAAATTCAGTGAACTGGGAGAATACCGAAAGAAGAGCTTAGACGAACAGAAATGCTTAAAAATAAAGTTTTTTATTTTTTTAAAAAAATATGTGTTTTTAAAAGAACAGGAACCATAAAAGATGTGTAAAAAAAGAATAAAAAGTAAAAAGTAATTAAGATACAAGGGCATGCTTACAAACAAAGCTTGGGGTTTGCTGTCTGTTAAGTCTGACCTCTAATTTAAACCCTTTATTCTCCTGCCAACAAAAATGAGGGTGCAGCCAAATTCACTTTCATTTATGGCCTTCAAGACTATTGGCTGGTCAGAGTCTTCTGGAATTCATCCACTTTCTTTTTAAATGTGTGGTTGTTGCCACATCTGGTGGCAGGGAGTTCCTCAGAATAACCTTTTTTTTGTATGTGTGACTTCTGCTGTTTTTTATTTGTTTGGAAATCAAATCAAGCTGGTTCAGGTGCTTAAAGTGGATCCATATTGCAATTATGCGCTGCTTTCTTGCATGGAAAAGATGCCGTTTTGGTAGAACAAGTTTTGAAACACTCAAAAAGAGTTTTATGCCTAGGCTCATGGAAATCAAGGAGAAAAATA
Organism: Bothrops alternatus; assembly: GCA_034064705.1. NCBI lineage: Eukaryota > Metazoa > Chordata > Lepidosauria > Squamata > Viperidae > Bothrops > Bothrops alternatus. The sequence continues at coordinate 62,308 of JARGCV010001041.1, forward strand.
AAATAAAATCAACCGGTCACGTGCCCAGGGCAATGAAATCCAGCCTCCTTGCACGATCTGATTTGCTCCAAGCTGCAGGACCTCACTGAGGTTCAAAGGGGACGTTTCAATTTGTCATCTAAAAACCCCCAATTCTTACTATTGGATGAGGAGAGCCGTACAAAAAATCAGGAATGTTATTAAAATAGATAAGGCTCCCATACATTTTGATTGGGGGAAAAAATAAGCCTCTAGTCCACAATGAGGTCTCCCTCCGGGCTTTATTTTTAAAGCTAAAAGCAGGTGGGCGGACCTTCAGGCTGTCCTGGGCGGAGCCACTCGGCGTCCCACCCTCTTCAGGGCAGGGCTGTCGTCTCCGCTTCCTTTCCCCCTTTTGATATTAACATGCAAAACGTATGCACATAAATTTGCATGTCTAATGAGGCCGGCCGCGCAGCAGCGAGCGGGTCGATGCGTCCAAAATGGCGGAGCGGGCCGGGCGAGGCGGAGGCGGCCGGCTGGACAAGAGCATCACCTTGCCGCCGGACGAGATCTTCCGCAACCTGGAGAACGCCAAGCGCTTCGCCATCGACATCGGTAAGCCCGGCGGCCGGCGCTTTCTCCCCGGCTCCATCCCGCCCGCCGTTCGCCCTTCTCCCGCTTTCCCTCTCGGAGAGGCGGCGAGAGAAGCGAAGGGGGAGAAGAACTGAGGCGCCGCGCGGGGCACGCCGGGACTTGCAGTCCCGCGCCTCATAGGGATGAGCGGCGCGGAGGGCGACGCCGGACGGCAACTCCCGGCGTGCCTTGCGCTCGGCCGGGCGGCGCAGCGCCCGATGGGAGCGGCAGTTTCCGCGCTCGCCCGCCTCAGCTTTAGCGCTGGCGAGAAGACTACAAAGACCGGCGTCCCTCTGGATTTCAGGGCTTGGGGGGGGCGACATGGAGACGGTATAAACAAATCCCGGGTGTTTTTTTGGGGTGAGGGATCTGACAGGCCTTCCTTTTTCTGGGGGGGAGGGAGGACGCCAGCTATTCCCCCCCGTTTTGCAGAGAGGGAAAATGTGTGTTTTGGGGGTGCTTTTTTTGCAGGGGGGGGAAATGCCCCCTTAGCTGCCTGGGGGGGGGAAGGAAATATGGCTCCTTTCTTTTTTTGCAGGGGGGGGAAGCAAAAATGTCTCCTTCTTCGCAAGGGGTTTAAATTGCCCCCTCCTTTTCCATGGGGAGAAGGAAAAAGAGGGCTATTTCCTCTGCCCCCCCCCCTTTAGTTCCCCCCCAGCCAGTTTTGTCTTCCTTCAAACTCCACAGGACCCCCCTCTTTTTTGGGGGGGGGTGAATAGACACCCCAATGAAGCCAAATCCTATATAAAATCCCCCTGGCCTGTCAAGAAAAATATGTCACCCCCCCCCCAAAAAAAACACCTGATAAAAATATTCCCCCCTTCCCAAAATAATAATCCCCAGAAGTTTGGAAGAAGCATGGCTCCGGATATAGGCCATATATTAGCTTATGAGTCTCTCTTTGAAGCCAGGAAGGAAATAACTTCGTTGTGTTTTTTTTCCAAATGTCTTTTGTTTTTAATTTTTGTTCTAAGATAATTTGCAATTCACCCCTGGCCCTAAATAGTAAATAAACATCAACCAGTAGCATTTTGTTACTCGTTTTAGAAACCACACCCTGTGCTTTTAACATTTTTTGCGTTGATGGGCAAAAAATACTTTCTCCCAAATTAAAGTGGTGTCGAAGATGTAGCTATAAACCTTAATAAATAAAAAGCAATGTTCCTTTAGTGATTTCTTTTAGAATTCCGTTCTCTTCCTAAATTCCTAGAATTTGTCCCTAATAAAAAAAAAATGAATTGGCTCTCGCCTTTTGCAGTGTTTGGGAAGAAGCTGAAAAAGCTTCTTGGGTGAGAAATCTTCGAAGAAAAACACCTTTGGGACAGCTATGACCTGGATGACTAAACATCTTCATAGACATTTGGGACAGTTGTGTAGCTGGGAACACAAAGCCTTAATATGGTGCCTTTCCATTCTGCTTAATGTGTTTGCGATGGTTTGCAAGCCATGGTTTGGCTGTTTGGTGAATCCATCCAATTGTGGTTTATTCAGTCCCAGGCCGTGAATCAGGCCGGCTTTGTATATGATCAAGCCCTGCCAAATCTTGTGGGCTTTTTAGTTTCAGACCTGTGTCACGGGGATTAGTGCAACATTTTTAGCTTTTTATTTTAACATCTGCTGTTTTTTCGATTGAGCGTAACAGTTCTCTAGCTGGATGAAACCCAGCATCAAGAAAATAACCCACGAAGTTGGCTGGCTGAATAAAACTGAGCTGAGCCTCTTTCCCTACTTCACTGTTTTTCAAGACACGCCTCCCCTTTCCAAGCTGATTTATGTATTTTTATTCCCAAACTGGGAGATCATTAAGATGGCTTTAACCCTACGCTGGAAAAACGTTTAGCCAGAAAAGGTGGCGTATAAATGTGCAGAATTCAGGAGAAGCTTCCGGTGAGCAAGGCTGACATTTTCCTGGTCTCTTTTGCTGGCTGTCAGCAAAACATCTCTGCATTTCTGGCAGAGAATTGCAGGATGGGGAAAAGTCCCAGGGGACGGGCGTTGCGCTTTTGCTGTTGGCATTTTGAGATGTGCAAATATTCCCTTGAGTTTGGCATGGCTGGCACCTGGTGATAAGGAGGCAGGAAAGTTAAGGGCACAGCAGGATAAGGCCAACGTTGTTTTGAAGTTTAGCTTTTCTGCTCTAAACCAGAAATATGATGGTTCCTGGCTGCGTCCAGCCATTATGATTTAATCCCCTCATTTGCTATACAAGTGATCCTCGACTTGCAACCGTACGTTTAGTGACTATTCAAAGTTACAACCACACTGAAAAAAGAGCCTTATGGCCGTTTATCACACAACCATGACCGTCCTCATGATCAGAAATTAAAATTCAGATACTTGGCAACTGACTCATATTTATGACTGTTGCGGTATCCTGGGTCATTTGACCCCCTTTTGCGACCCCGTTGTAAGTCAAGGACTACCTGTATTTTGCTTGATTGTTGACGAAGGGGGCTAATGCAATTAAGAGAAGAGAGAGAGAGGGAGAGAGAAAGAGAGAGAGAGAGAGAGAGAGAGAGAGAGAGAGAGAGAGAGAGAGAGAGAGAGAGAGAGAGAGAGAGAGAGAGAGAGAGAGAGAGAGAGAGAGAGAGAGAGAGAGAGAGAGAGAGAGAGAGAGAGAGACGACGTGTCACAATCTCGGTGACTTCCCGATGGATGGACTTCAACTCCCAGAAGTAACGGATGAGAACTTCTCAAAGAGAAGAACTAAGAAGGAATCTCCCCAGTGCTAAGAATTCTGGGAATTGGAGTCCACCCATCTGGAAGTGTTTGATTATACACTGAGCTGTGGAGAGAAAAATTCCAGAAATTGTGACGTTGTAGGGAAGGAATGTTTTTTTCTGCTTAGGGACAAGAAAGCAAAATGAAGGGGGAAAATGGAAAATTGGGGGTGGGGGGGGGAAGAATCGTTTTTTTTTAAAAATTGGACTTTATAGATAGGCATAAATAGATACTGATATTCACCATTTACCCCAGTTCTTGAAACCTCCCGAGGGACAAGACACATGATGTCTGGTTTTGCATTGCACAAGAAAGTGGTCTCTGTGTGATAGTGGTTTGAGCCTGTTATCCTCTTGAGAAAATAGGAATCATGCGCGCGCGCGCACACACACACACCATATCTTTCTTTGCATTTGGGAGTTGCATTGCACAGGACTGCTAATTGAGGCAGTTCAGGGTAGTGGTTAAAATTTGGTGTATATTTCTCTCTCCTTCCTTCTCTCCCTCCCTGTCTCCCCTCCTTCCTCCTCTCTCTTCCCTCTCTCAGTGATTCCAGGCAGCTTACAGGAAATAAAAATGCAATATATAAGAAATACAAATAATGAAATAACTCCCCACCTCTGGTGACACGTCACCTCATATTAGTCATTTAACCCATCGTCCTCTCGGTATCCCAGGTCCGCTGGCAGACCTAGGTTTTCAGGGCCTTCCAAAAAGTATCAGAGTGAGGGCCAGTCTAAATTTCCAGAGGGATGGTGTTCCAGAGGGAGGGAGCCACCATGGAGAAGGCCCTTCTGGGTCCCGCGGGCTGGTTACAGAATATAATCTTGATTCATGTGAATCAAGCTTGACCTTGGGGGGGGGCTGCATAAACCCACTCTTCTTTTTTAAGATCAGTGGGGGGGGGGTGCTCCCAAATGGTGGTGATACCAAATTTGTCCTGGGTGAATTGAAATCCTTAAGCCTTAGGATTGCAATTCTTTTTAGAGTTTTTCAGCCGAGACATTTGGAGCAGAACGCGCCCGCTCACGTGGTCCAAATCGTTTGGGTTTCACAGGGAAGGCCTATACATCGTGCCCCCAGATTGGCTTGTTCTCAATCACGGTTTGTTTTGCCGACAGGGGGATCGTTGGCCAAGTTGGCTTACTACTCCACAGTGCAACACAAAGTGGCCAGGGTGCAGTCCTTCGACCAATCGTGCAAGGTAAGACAGTGGTTTCCCGTTTCTAAACGAATTGTTTTAACTGGAGGACTGGCTGTCCACGCAGCGACACTCTTTGAGTTCCAAACTTGATCACAAATAAAGGAACCAATCAAACCTGGGCCAGCTGGCTGGGGCATTCTGGGAGTTGAAGTCCACACATCTTAAAGCCACTGGCCTTCAGAAGCTCCCTTCCAGAGGCGCATCGCTTCCCTTCTTCCCCACCCAAGAACTTCGGGGTGAGGAAGTTTTGAATCTCTCTTGTCCTTGATCCCAAAGGATGTTGAACACGAATCTCCCTACGAGGTCACCGTCCAGGAGGAGATCACGGCTCGGCTCCATTTCATTAAATTCGAGAATACCTATATCGAAACCTGCTTGGATTTCATCAAGGACCATCTCGTCAACACCGAAACGAAAGTGATCAAAGCCACAGGAGGTGGTGCGTACAAATTCAAAGAACTTATTGAGAAGAAGCTGGGATTAAAGTAAGTGCGAATGGGTCTCGCGACTCATTATCAAAAAACTGTAAGAGTGTCCAGTTGCTGAGGGCTTGAAATGCAGAGGGAGATGCAACCCTTGGAACTTGGAATCCAGGTTTTAAGTACCCCCCCTCCTCCCATAACTTTGAACAGTCGTTAAGCAGCCAGTCATAACTCGAGGATCACCTATACATGTATATTTTTAAATAGCAGGCAGGTAATAGTTAGAGATTATAGATCAGCCTTAAGGATTGGATCAAACAATATCAGACATGTGGGAAGCTCCTCTCAAGTCTTCCCCCCCCCCTGCTTCCCATTTGTGGACGTTTTCATTGCTCGGTGGGTTAAAACAGGGATTTGTTGAGACCACAACTCCCCAAATCCAGCAGCATAAGAGTCTGGGAGTTCTGCCTCGAGCCTCCCAGGGCATCTGGAGGACCCCTGGTTAGGGAGAGGCTGTCTGACGAAGCAGTGAAAAGATGGTAAAAGATCCTGTCTGCACTTGTGACACAGCCAAAGTGAGAGACGGAAATTCTCAGCCGTTTTTTACAAACGTCGCCCCAAATCAGTGCTGGAAGGAAACTGGAATAGGCGAGTGGGGAATTCTGGGAGTTGATGTCCAGCCAACTTAAAATTGCCCAGGTGGACTCATCTAAATACATGTTCCCGCCAGGACCGAAGCCTTGCCCAGTCCCGTCTACGAACCCTCTTCCAGAGCATGGTCGGTTGCAACTCGGAAAAAATCAAATTCTTGGGAGGTTTTGGGTTTTTTTTGGAGAAAACTTCCACAATGCTTTTGTGAGGATGTGATGAGCTGCTTCTGCGGCTCTGCTAACAAGCCCTGTTCTTTTCCTTACCTGGGGTTAGATTGGATAAAGAAGACGTGATGACTTGTCTAATTAAAGGCTGCAACTTTGTCCTCAAGAACATCCCCCACGAGGCCTTCGTCTACCTGAAAGATGCCGACCCCGAGTTCAGGTTCCAGATGAACCATCCCCACATTTTCCCCTATTTGCTGGTCAACATCGGCTCTGGAGTTTCGATCGTGAAGGTGAGGACCGCAGGTTGCTCAGTATACAGGTAATCCTTGACGTAGGACCACAGTGGAGTCCAAAATATCTGCTGCTAGGTGAGACAGTTGTTAAATGAGTTTTGCCCCCTTTTACGACTTTTCCCTTCCACATTTGTTAAATGAATCTCTGCAGTAACCCAGTTGTTAAGTGAATCTGGCTTCCCCATGGACTTGGGGAAGGTCATAAAACGGGGAGCACGTGACCCCTGGGGACGCTGCACCCCTCAGATGCCAAACGTCCAGATTTTGATCACGAGATTGTGCAGATGCGGCAACGGTCGCAAGGGTGGCTGATTTGCAGTTTCTGGAAAGATCTTCTTTCGGCCATTCTCTGATGCTCGCTGATCTCTCTCCCGGGTCAGATCCCCCCCCCCCAGCGGATCCACTTGCCCATTCAGCCCCAGGCTGCCCTAAAGAGACAGTGTGTCCTTATCCATGTAATAGCGGTAGGATTTAGGCAAGAATCTGCTCCTTGTCTTTGATAGGTGGAAACGGAAGATAAATTTGAATGGATTGGCGGAAGTTCCATCGGAGGCGGGACTTTCTGGGGCCTTGGAACATTGCTTACCAAAACCAAGGTAGCGTTCTTCCCTAGCAATGCGGCATTTGAGTGATGGATTGCTCTTAAGTTAAGCAGATAGATAGATAGATAGATAGATAGATAGATAGATAGATAGATAGATAGATAGATAGATAGATAGATAGATAGATAGATAGATAGATAGATAGATAGATAGATAGATGTGGATGGATGGATGGATGGATGGATGGATGGATGGATGGGTAGGTAGATAGACAGACAGACAGACAGACAGACAGACAGACAGACAGACAGACAGACAGACAGACAGATAGATAGATAGATAGATAGATAGATAGAGGGATAGATACATGGATGGATAGATACATGGATGGAGAGGGATGGATGGATGGATAGACGGATGGATGGATAGATAGAGATAGAGAGTTAGAGATAGATAGATAGATAGATAAGATATAGATAGATAGATAGATAGATAGATAGATAGATAGATAGATAGATAGATAGATAGATAGATAGATAGATAGATAGATAGAGGGATAGAGGGATAGATACATGGATGGATAGATAGATAGATACATGGATGGAGAGGGATGGATGGATGGATAGACGGATGGATGGATAGATAGAGATAGAGAGTTAGAGATAGATAGATAGATAGATAGATAAGATATAGATAGATAGATAGATAGACAGACAGACAGACAGACAGACAGAGGGATAGAGGGATAGATAGATGGATGGATAGACAGACAGATAGATGGATAGACAGGGCGTGAAAAGAAAAGACAAACAGGCTGGTGCCGAGGAATATCCGTCCTTCCAGCTGGTTCATCTGACAGACCTTTGGGATTTCCATTTTTAGAAGTTTGACGAATTGCTGCAGCTCGCCTCGAAGGGCCAACACACCAACGTCGACATGCTGGTGAAGGATATCTACGGCGGGGCGTATCAAACCCTCGGCCTGAGCGGGAACCTGATAGCCAGCAGCTTTGGAAATCTGCCACGGCAGACAAAGGTGGGACTTTGATTCTTCGGCGTGTCTGTTAAGGGGCTGGCTTGCTCTGTCCATTAAAATGAAGGGCCTTTATTTTATTTTATTTTTCATTCTCCAGATCAGTATCTCAGTACCCTCTTTGATTCTTTCCCCCTAAATCTCCTTCTGAATAAAATTCGGCAATCTTCCATTAATTTTTAATTTAATTCTGTTTTTAATTTTGTTGTTGTTGTGAGCCGCCCTGAGTCTGGGGAGAAGGGCGGCATATAAATTAAATAAAATAAATAAATAAATAAATTAACTGACGATGGAGATTCTGGGCCGTGCAGGTCAGGGCTGTCGCAAAGGTGCTTCCCCCCCCCCCCATGAGGCAACTGGACTTCTTTGTTTTTCTTGGAAGACATTTCATTTCACACCCAAGTAGCTTCTTCAGCTCTGACTGGATGGTGGGGGAGTGGAAGGATTTATATATTTGAAATTGAATTGAACAGCCCCCCCTCAGCTGCACCTTTGGGGGGATATGACACCCTCTATCTCCAGTCCACAACACCGATCCTTTCAGCAGTTCCAAGCAGGCTCCACGCCCATTTGCACAACTCAGGTGACCCTGAGGACACAGAGAAGTCTCCAAGTGGCCTCAACCACTCTAAAAGGACACAAATGACCGGCTGTCTGCAAGGAGTAGAAATCCTTCCATTCCCCCACCATCCGGTCAGCGCTGAAGAAGTTTATTTATTTTATTTATTTTATTTTATTTAATTTATATGCCGCCCTTCTCCCAAGACTCAGGGCGGCTCACAACAACAACACAATTAAAAGACAATTAAATCAAAAATTTAAAAATTAAGGCCTTCAAAGAAACACCAAGACAGTCCAGTTGCCTCCTGAAAGAAAAAGCACCTTTGGGATTCCATTCATTGACCCTCATCTTTTGGGTAGGGTACTCAGTCTCCCCCCCCCCTCCCCTCCCCTCCCTTCTTGGGCCCTTCTCAGATTTTTCCAAAGAAGACATGGCTAAAAGTTTGCTGCACATGATCAGCAATGATATCGGGCAGCTGGCTTGCCTGCACGCCAAACTCCACAACCTGGACAAAATCTACTTTGGCGGTTTCTTCATCCGGGGACACCCCGCCACCATGCGGACCATCACCTACAGCATTAACTTCTTCTCCAAGGTAGAAGAATCAGGAATACTTGTAGCAGGCTGGCCAGCCAGCCACGGGGACAGGGTGGGGGGTTGAGGGAAGGGTTTGGGCCTGAAGCAACCTCACAGGCCTCCTCCTCCTCCTCCTCCATGCTTTTTGCTCAGCGTTGTAAGTGTAGAGCAGCTGCTCCTTGGGGTGTTCCTGCTAACACCGTGTTTCTTGTTACGGTAGGGTGAAGTGCAGGCTTTGTTCCTGAGGCATGAAGGCTACCTGGGAGCCATAGGTGCTTTTTTAAAAGGAGCAGAGCAAGACAGTAAGTGCAAGCCCCTTTCTCTTCTGGGCCCCCTCCCTCTCCCCCCTCCCCAGAGCTCCTCTCCCCCTCCCCAGAGTTAGGTCCCAGACTCTTATTCCAGGGTGGTCTTGAAAGGCTCGGCCAAGTCTTTTGGCTTAGGCCAAAGGTGGGGAAGACGTTCACCCAGTAGAGACTGGATTTCCACGTTGGTTATCTGCCTGCGAGAAGCCTCTCTCGGCTCGGGGTCCGCTCTATCGGGCCTCTCTTTGGAGTGTGTTGTGTTTGTGTGCTTTTGCCTAACAGCCCTTCAGAAATTACACAAATGCGTGCTACTTAACTAGACACGCAACCTAACTTCCCGGTGATTCGCAGCTCCCATTTTCTTCTCCTGTGAGGCTCTGCTTCGGTGTTGTGTTTCAGTTGTGGGTTTTTTTTTAACTTTTTAACTTCTCTTGGTTCTCCAGTCTCTTTCTAAAACAAAAACCCCATCCTTTAAGTGATCTGAAGGGGTGGGTATGTTCCCATCCAATATTCTGTCTCCTTGAAAAGTAAAAATAAAATGCTGATAACTTTTTAAAAAATAAAAATAAAAAAATAGGGACTGCTTTGGCATATGCTGGAATATCTTATTTTTTTCTTCCTCTCTTCCTTCCCCCCCCTCCCAAGATCCCAACTTATACAGCTGGGGAGAGAACTACGCTAGCAGTTCAGGCCTTCTGAGCACGTCACCCGACGTTTGCCCCATGCAGCGGGAACGAAGTGGCACCGTGAGTCTTCCTGACCTAGAAAAAGCTCAGTTTTGATCCCACCTCCCTAAATATAGACCCCCTGCTTGATGGTCTCTAGGGTGTTGACGGGGCCTTTTTTGCAAATAGAACAATGGAAAGCAGCCTCTCTGGGACTCCCTTGCTGTTTGGGCAGGAATCATCTGCCTTCCGAGCAAGGAGGAAATCTCGGAATCCTGCAGGGTTTTTTTTTCCCCCAATTGTTTTAAAACTGACTCAAAATAAACACGTCAGACCTCCTTTGTTCTGAAATCCACCTTTATGGAGAACCTCAGTGCCCCCCCTCTGCCCCGTTAAAGGGGAACAAAGTTTGAGTCCTCCCACCGAGAGCAAATGAAGATTTATGGAAGCCAATATGAATATTTTTATCCTTTCTTTCTAAATTGATTTTTTTAAAACACGGATGCGTCTCTTGGGCTGTGGTTTCCCCACTGCTGTTGTAATGCATCCAAAAGCACAGTATCTATTTCTCTCTCTCTCTCTCTCTCTCTCTCTCTCTCTCTCTCTCTCTCTCTCCCCCCCCCCCCTATCTATCTATCTATCTATCTATCTATCTATCTATCTATCTATCTATCTTTTACCATCCTGCTCACACTGCATTCTCTCTCCCCCCCAACTCCCTCCCCCCCCCAGTTCGACATGTTGGAAATGGACCGTCTGGAGGGAATGCTGGTGAATCTCCCCTTGCTGCAGGATCCCTCCACTTACGTCGCAGACACCGTGGATCTCACCGATGACGTCCTGGCCCGGCAGTATTGGCTCTCGTGCTTTGAGGAGGCCTTGGATGGGGTAAGGACCCGTTGTGGGGGTGAGGATGGAGTCAAGAGGAAGTGCACCCCTTTTAACGCTCCCATCTCCTTTCGTAGACCTTTCCCCAGCTTGCATGTTGTAGAGCAGCTGGAAGGCGAATCGGGAATGTATCTTACATTTTCTGATCCGTTTAAGACAGGGGTCTTCCAACTTGGCTCTTTGATGACTTGTGGACTTCAACTCCCAGAATTCCTCATGTGCCTGGCTGAGAAATTCTGGGAGTTGAAATCCACAAGTCATCAAAGAGGGGTGGGCAGCCTTTCCAGGTATGGGGGGGGAGGTAGAAATTTGGCCTCCCCCTCTTCCAGACGGCCTCGGAGACCACACACCCACTGGCCCACAACAGCCAGGAAGGAGCCCCAACACAAGAGCATTTTAGGAATTGAGGAAAAGGAGTTTTTTGGGGGAGGGGGGGCAACAGGTGTGTGGCCCATTAATCCAGAGGAAGAATCTGGCTCAATTCAGCCCCTTGGATTAAAAGCTTTTCCTTCTCTCTCTCTCTCTCTCCCTCTCTCCCTCCCTCCCTCTCTCTCTCTCTCTCTCCCTCCCCCCCTCCCTCCCTCCCTCTCTCTCTCTCTCTCTCTCTCTCTCTCTCTCTCTCTCTCTCTCTCCCTCTCCCTCCCTCCC
>JARGCV010001042.1:0-199317 GCA_034064705.1 Bothrops alternatus
AACTATTTTTTTAGTCATAGGGAATGTAATAGACACTTTATGCTACATTAGCCTCTCAGATATAATGTCCATTTATATGATATCATCATCCCTAATGCACATATTATAACGTTAAAAAGATAGAAGTTAACAAAGTGAATAGCTTCAATATTTTCACTCTTAACAGGAAAGTGCCAATTATCTGTAAGGTAGTTAAAAGAGGTCTTCTGAGGACTTTGTTTCCAACTGAGAGTAGTTATATACAACTACGTCCATTATCTCCTGGAAATAGGTATTTCAGTATTTTCTGATTGATAAATATAAAAGGATCCACAAAAGTTGGATCCACATGGTATCATGATTTATCCATACTTGGAATTAATCAAAATTTATGCATCAGTATATAAAGTAAAAAAACTGTTTACTTTCCACTATATCAAGTCAAACTTTTATTTCAGCCATAAAGATGTAAGCGTAAGATGTAAGAAGATAAAACTTATAACCATACCAGCAATAACAATCTAGGCTGTAAAGCATAAGAACTAGCCTGAGTTAGCATCCCTACCACAAAACTATAAAGCATTGTAAGATTAAAATCTATACAAAAGAATTGTAATTAGTATTAGTATGAAAACTAAAAAAGCTGTTCCATAGCAGAACACAATATAAAATATAAAACAGAGTGATATAAGAGTTCCTAAAAGTAAAAGTAAAACACTAAATGGCGTGAGCTGCTTAGTAAATCAAAACAATCTAGGCTATAAGATATAGGAAAACCCCCCAAAGAATTAGCATAACAAACATAAAACTGTAAAATGTTATAACTCTGAACCTGTAATACATCATGTAGACCAGCAAAGCTGGCTAAGGAATTCTGGGAGTTGAAGTCCACAAGTCTTAAAGTTGCCAAGGTTGAGAACCCCTGATGTAGACCTATTCAGTGATCAAAACTACAGCTTCTTTATTTAAAGTATATCTTAAAAAAAAAAAAGGAAACTGAAGGTAGGGCCATAAATATGAGTGACAATGTTGCTGTTTTCACAGAGATTTCTCCAAGGCCCAACTACAATTTAAATCTGCATCTCTCCAGGTGGTGGGGATGCTATATTGAACTACGATAATGAACAGTTACCTTGGCTTTTTATCATTTTTAGTTCATTGGAAAGGAAAGAAGAAAACCTATTTTGGATTTTTTTTTTTTAATGTCAAGGGAGAAGAGAATTTGAGTGAAATTCTCATAGCTGTGCACTTCTTATGTATATGACCAAGAAGTACCCTTTACTGCTTTCTTTCATTGGAGCTCTCCAGGACTCTGTAGCTAGAGATATGAAACAGGAGAAAAAGCGATCCAATTAAGAAAAACAAGTTTCCAGTCTTCTCCGTGAGGAATCTTTGGCAAAGGGAGGAGCCCTAATAATTATACATTATTACACTTGTCTGAAATGGTATAGGGTCACCTGCTTGAGCAGGAGGACTAAAAGACCTCCAAATCCCTTCTAATTCTGTCATTCTGTCTTTCTAGTATGATTAATGGCTTACTTAAGACATGATGTTAACATGATGAATATCTTATTCTTCCCAAAATGTTCTGTCTGTGTAGTAGAAGACTTCTCAAGTCCAGGTAGAATTAATTGTGACACTGGGGCATAGCATTATTTAGAAAACCAAGATGCATTTTTCTTTTTTGCCTCAGATCTGAGATTTTCTTCTGCATGTTTAGTTGTGTGGGTATATATATTCTCTTGGAAAGAAATACTTAACTTATTGGAACTTATACTTCTTTATCTACAACCTTCCAAGATTTTGGTGCTTCAGTTAAAGGGGAAAAATCATAAGGAATTCTTTCCTTTTTGATATGGTATTTACGGCAGCCCTTGGAAGATGTGGAGACATAAGGAGTAGAATGTAATAGAGTTATGAGATAGAGAGGAGCTTGATCTTGTAGTGAAAAAGAGTTTTCTATAACTCTTTGTTGTTATCTAGTGGTCATCTGGAATTTGCAGCATTTAGGATTTTAGCTTTTAGGGCTTTAGCTTGAACGAAACAGGAAAACAACTATCTTCTCCACTGCTTTCAACAATAAACTTCAACATCATCTAAAAATATTATAAAGAGAATGTAGAAGCAACAGACGTCACAAATGTGCTTTTTCAAAAGGCAACAGAACAGAAGAAGCTTCCTGGATGAGATGTGAAACATCTTCAAGGAAAACAAAGTCCAGTTGCCTTTTTTAAAAAGCACCTTTTTACAACTATGACCTGGAAGTTTGAGAATCTCCATAAACAACAGAATTTTTTGTATTAAAAAATATGCTAGAAATGAAAAATGTCTAATATATTATACCGTAATAGTCTTCAATGTGTCTTTGATGTACATCTCTGCTTAAATGGTTATTTTTAGGACCGTGCAGTTATTGGAAATGATTGGAATGAAATGAGTTGGTTCTTGTACAAGTGTGAGCACAACAGTCCTTTGCTAATTATAAAAACAACCTGTCTTCTGGGCAAACATTAAAAAAAGATGCCACTGCTTGCAGGAGTTCATTAATTAAATTAGTATGATTTCTAAAGGGCCTGCATTTTTCCTTTTTTATCATAAGGATCATGAAAGCACTCCAAAGAAGTGGGACTGCATTACCGAAGAGCAGATATATGTGATATTGACACTCAAAGAAGATTCTGAAGCACTTCTGAATCATGCATGCAGCATTCAAGAACTTTGTTTTTCAGTTGTCATAACTACCTTATTGTCACTAGGAATAAACCTGTACTTTGTTTATTCTTTTTTTGTTTCTTTCCTCAACCAGGAAGCTACTAAATGAGAACTCTTTTAACACTCTACCAATTTCAACAGTCCTTTCTGATATCACAACTGTGAACAAAGAAAGAGTCATTTGGCTGAGATGGGTAGTTACAGAAATTGAATTAATAAAATAAAACAACGAAAGCTTTCTTTACTTCATTGTCAACCATATACCAACCTACCAACTGATCTTGACTTCATCTGGTTTAATCCATTAAGGAGAGCCTAACAGGAAGTAAATGAAAATGAGAAAGTTCTCCAGATGGTTGTAGAAGAAAATGATACCTCTGGAGTCACTCACAAACATATCAATGTGGCATTTTTAGCTGGATAGAAACGGATGGAAGCCAACCTGTTTAAGATAAAATTGCATCTTCCCTCTTCCCCTTTTGGAAACTGAAGCATGAATAAAAGTCTGCCATGGCTGCAATGAATCAAAGCACACTAGAACATACTGAGAATCCCTTATGAAATTAGACATTATTAAATACACTAACTTGCTCAATTTGTCAACTCTCAGTGTAGCTCTGTTTTAAATCTACTTAAAATGGTAAGAGCTTCTTGAGCTACCATGTGCCCATAATTATAATAAATAAATCCTAATAGGCAGGGGATTTTTGTCTCTGCTTGTGTGTATTTAAGATCCCAGTAATCTCCCTCTCCCTCTCTCTCCATTTCTTGGATAGACCCTGGGAAATTCTAGAGAGTGACTAAATCCTAAATCTCTTCCGTTGTCTCCAATCCAGCTCTGGGCTGTGTTGTCTCCCTCCCCACTTTTGAAATCTGCTCCCTCCATCCTAGTAAACTTCTGCTTCACCGTAGTCCATCACTTCCCTTCCCTCTTCACAGACACAATCCATCACAGGGTGGTAGAACAACTGCACTAAAACAGTACCAAAACAACATAATAAAGAAAAACAATGCTGTACAGACAGAGAAAGAAAACACAGCACCTAACTTATATATTCTCATAAGAGCTTTGTTACCTACCGTAACTTGAAACCAACCTAAACCATCCATGTTTGAAAAGTTTGAGTCAGTTTCTTGGAGCAATTAAGACATCAAATTAAAAACTGCGAGACTGTGAGTTTTAGTCCTGCCTTAGGCAAGAAGTCAGCTAGGTCTAAGTGTTGGTTATGACCTATAAAGCCCTTTATGGCAATGGACCAGGATACTTGCAGGACCGTCTTCTGCCTCATGAATCCCAGAGACCGGTCAGGGCACATAGGGTTGGCCTCCTACGGGTCTTGTCTGTTAGGCAATGCCATCTGGCGGGGCCTAGGGCTAGGGCCTTCTCCGTTGCTGCCCCAGCCCTCTGGAACCAGCTTCCCTCGGAGGTTCGTACTGCTTCCTCCCTCCTAGCTTTCCGGAAAGGGCTGAAGACACATCTATGCCAGCAGGCTTGGGGCATATGAGCCGCGCTCTGCCCCTCGGCCCTAAGAGTGTCCCGCCATCAGCGGCTGCGAATTGATTGTGTTTGTATGTGGTATGAATGTGGTTAATTTTAAAATTGTTATTGTATTCTTGTTGTGAGCCGCCCTGGGTCTTCGGAGAGGGGCGGCATATAAGTGTGAATAAAGTAAAGTAAGTAAAGTAGGTCGGCCATTCTTTTTCAGCCCTAAGAAGGACACAATGGCAAATCACTTTTAAAATCTCACCAAATGCTGACTTGTGGGCACCAAAAAAGGGGTGGCATATAAACCTCTGGGGAAGTTCCACAGCATTATTTGATCAATGAGATTGGATGCATGCCAACTCTAGATTATGGAGACAGGGCAAAACTACCAGAGAGAGACTGTATCTTGGAAAACCGGATCCTAGGCCACAAAAGGTGTTTATAGATGGTAACCACTTTCTTTAATTCAATCCACAAACAAACCAGTGCAGCTAATGAAGTACGGTTAGCATTACATGATACAGTTGCATTCTGGACCAGTTACAACTTCCAAGTCATCTTCAAGGGCAGCCTCATGTGTTGCTCGGGGTGACCAAGGCTGGTGCACAAACTGCACAACTGTGCACAAGATGAGTCTGTGCAATGGTTTTCTTGGTCGCAGTTTCACTGCTATTTCTTTATTGCTTTACAAAAAATGCTCAGCAATTACGATAATTCAGGATCATTTATTGTATTATGGGATACTATTTGATAAAATAATGAAATCTCAAATTCATCTTTCAGAATTATGCACATATCAAGAGATGACATGCAAAGTTAGAAGGAAAGTATTTCATACCATTCTGGGAGGGAAAATCCTTGCATTTCAGATCTCATCCAGTTTGATGGAAGAGAATTTGCTTGACCTTTTTGTTTCTCCAAAAGACAGAAGAATTTCAAAACTTGCCTGGGCCAAGTGCGGCATTACTTACTTACTTAGTTAATTCATTTATTTTTCAAGCATACATGTTATCTAATTCTAAAAATGAATGACAGTTCACAACAAAATAAAACAAACAAAACCACTATGGCACTAGAAGATCAAAAGAACAAATTGTAATAAATAAAACACAACAGTGATACATCAAAAAGACATTATTCACAAAATAATAAGGAATGTTATAATAAATATTTAAAAATATTTGAATAAATTGATTGTAAAAGGAGGCATCCCTGATTTTTTTAATACATGAAGATATTTTATCCTTCATAGAAGACTTTCTACAGAGATCTGCAGTCACTGACTTTCCACTGAATCATGTTTTGGGTAGACAGCCTGTGTATTCTCAGTTCTCCATCTATACAGTGAGGAATAACAGCAATATAACTTGCAGGCTTGGTGTCAAGATTTTTAATAAGGAAATGTTTCTGAAGTATTCCGAACTCCTGGCAGAATGAAGAACTGATAGATACAGTTAAGTTATAAAGTGGTTGGGAGCTGTTCACCACCTCCTATCCTACTTAATTACCTGGGTCAAGAGGCATTTGTAACATTTCGTTCACTTCAAAGGACCAGAAGTTACTGTGATAAGTCATTAGGCTGAACTGAAGCCCAGGCCGAAGTTTAATTAATTTAAATATTCATGACAGGAAGCCGGGTGGAAAAGCGTTTCTTTTAATCAGTACAGATGTTGATGTTCTCTCATGCGAAACCACTCCTTCTGACATTACAACAGAACGAACATAGGGTAGAATTGAGATGAAGTGAATGAACGACTGGGAAAAATACTTGCTGAGACACCCACATGAGATCCGTGACTAGGAGGGTGCTCTTATTTCTACTATTTGGAAAGTTGTTGCCTTGGAACCTGCAAATAGCAGAGGTAAAAATGATTGACTGCCAATCAAATCTCAAAAGACAGTGAGATGCTAGATTGTCTCCCCTAATGAAAAACTGGGATTCTGTGAGATAAATAGAGTCGGGAACATACAGTATCTTGCCTTGAAACAATACTAAGGCAGGATTTTTGTAAAGAAACCATGATAGTCGATTATAAGCCAGGACCAGCAAAGTTGCATAGGCCAGGGATGATGGAAATGGTGTTTATTTATAGGGACATCAAATGACAGAGTCAGTGAAACGTTTGGAAGAGCTGAGAAGGACTTCGACGCTTCAGCAAAAGATTCTGGCACTTGTTGGAGAGAGAATAGGTTTTATTAAACTATTATTTAAAAGATTAAAATTAATAATTCCTAAATATTGCAAGCCTATTCTAAACTTTAAATCTCTTGGGCTGCTTTCTCCCTTTAAAAAAATCGTAGAAATTAAGTCATCAGTTAATCACATTTTATATTTTCTACTGTCCAGAATCTCCTTGACAGGTTGAGTGACAATATCAATTGAATAAAAAATAAAATAATAAGATAGGTCATTCCTGGGATAATAGAAATGATACATAAAGATGTAAAATAGCAGAAGTCTTTTTCTAAGTATCCATTTTCAGCCTCTAGTATTGGTGCATCACTGATCACAAATTAACCGTGGATGGATTTGGAGTTATATTACATAGCATAGAGCAGCGGTTCTCAACCTTTTTCAGGCCGCGACCCCGATCTGCGGTGCGCATGCGCAGCGGATGGCCCGCATCGCGCATGCGCATCGCGCACGACGCCCTGCATCGTGCATGCGTGGCACGCGTGACAACCCGCATCATGCATGCGCAGCGCGGCGCCCCGCATCATGCACGTGCGGTGTGAGTGTGACGGCCCACATCACGCATGCGCGGCACGACAGCCCGCATCGCGCATGCACGGTGCTACCCTGCACATGCGCGGTGCTGCCCCTTGCGCCGGCCGAGGGGAAAAGGGGGAAAAATGGCAGACTGCATTGTTTGGCGACCCCCGTGAAATGGTCGCTCGACCCCAAATGGGGTCGCGACCCACAGGTTGAGAACCACTGGCATAGAGAATATCAGGGAGCTCTAGATTTATTTTGTCGTATCATTCTTTTGCCTTTATTGTTTTTATTTGGATATGTGACAGGTACTAAAATAACTCATTTCTGATACTTTCGGTGTCCCAAAGCTGCTTTTCCAAAAGGCAACTGGACTTTCTTCAGTTCTTCAGGAGCTTCTTGGATGAGAAGCAAAATGTTTTCAAGAAAAAGCAAACAAACAAGAAAGTCCAGTTGCCTTTTTGGAAAGCACCTTTGGGATTGCCATGACCTAGATTGGGGGTAGGCAACCTTGGCTCTTTTATGACTCGTGGACTTCAACTCCCAGAATTCCTGAGCCAGCATGGCTGGCTCAGGAATTCTGGGAATTGAAGTCCACGAGTCATAAAAGAGCCAAGGTTGCCTACCCCTGACCTAGATGATTGATGATCATGATGCTTTCTCTATGTTTTATTTGACCAAGCCTAACTCAGCCCAACTCAACTATCCTTGTGGCCCAGTGTGATGTGGAAACTATGCCAGTGAACTGAAAAATGGACATATCAAGGCAAAAGTAAACATGGGGCAAATCTAAGAGGGTGGGGAAAAATAAGTAAGAGGGACTGGGAGATAAGAAAAGCAAAGAGCTGCTCTTTGGGAGCAGTTGTCTGTTATGAAACCCCAAACTCTCCAGTTATTGGGGTAGCACACTTCGCTCTTGTTTTGTTTTGTTTTAAAAGGATGCAATTAGTGTTGTAAGAAATAAAATTGCAGCTGCTGATGTATCACCCTGTTTACTGGTAATGAAATGTTTATGGACCAATTTGGTATGCTACTAAAAAGTGAATGAATTTTGTTCAGGATGAGGGAACAGGAAGTGTGAAGTCTTCCTAAATCACTTTCAAGTAGTTATGCATGGCGAGACACCGCTCACTGCACGTACACACTCAGGTTGATTTAAAATTAGAGAAAGCAGACACTTTTTATTATGCGTTTGTCTCAGTAAAAATAACATGACCAATTCTTCATGTTTCAGCTTGAAGACAGAAAACAACTTGAAACGCTGCGCTGCTATGTACTTGCTGTGTTCTCCAGCATTGCATCTTGGATGCTAAATGGCACTGGCTGCCTCTTAAATGCATTACAGCGGGCAATTTTGCCCTGTTCCTTTTTATCTCCTGAGAACTTAACTGAAATTCAGTTCCCTTCAGAAGGGGGTTCATTTCCAATGTGATTTTCAGTGACATGAAAGTATCACCTTGAAAGTCCTACAGGGCTTGGATCTGAATTGCCTGAGAGAAGACCTTCTTCTGGAGATGTGCGGTACTTTGGATCTGAGTCCCACCAGAAGGTGCTTTGCGTTGCATGAGGGTGCAAATAGAACTCCCGTCTGCAACTCTTTAAAGGAACCATCTGATATTTCACCAAAAATGCAGAAGGTAGCTGTGAAGCTCTAAAGCTTCAAATCCTTTTGAAGCTGAACCTGAGCACTGCACAACCTCAACGTATTTTTTATTAGAAGTATAGAAAGATCTCAATCCTAACAACCCTTCTTTTAATGTAACTTTCTCAAAATATATGTTTGTGCATAATTTTGTAGCTCTGAAAATGCCAGATAGCAGTGGACTCTATTTTTTTTTACCCCAACCTCTTTTATAATAATCTACTTTTTTTCAAGGAAAAGAAAGCTATGAATGTGATCAGAATAAGAAAAAGCTCATGTTCGTCTTTAACTCTGATCCACAGTTTATTTAGGACATCAGGCATGTCCAACCTCTGGTCTATGGGCTACAAAGGCCCTGGACAGCTAGTACTGTGGCCCTCAAGATAATAATAATTAAAAAAATCCTCTTCATTCAGTGGCCCAGGCAAGCCAAAAGTTTGGGCAACCATGATTTATATCCCCCCCAAATTCAAATTATACACCCTCATTTATTTTAAGTCACATTTATTTCTTCCTTCCCTTCTTCTACTGCTTTATTAGGTCATCAAATTTCTGTTTATAAGAAAATGAAAATCCCAAGGCAGAATCATCATAGAGTGAAAGGTCATGGGTGCTCTCTGAACTTTGTTTTCTTGCAGATGTTTCATTACCCAAACTACGTAACATCATCAGTGCTAGTGACTAGCACTGATGATGTTACCTAGTTTGGGTAATGAAACATCTGCAAGAAAACAAGCAAGCTCAGAGAGCACCAAGGATCCCTCATTTCACCCTGAGCTACAAATGTTCTCCTATATTGCTATCATTATGGAGTGATGAAGCTCTCTGTAAGAGAAGGAAAAGCTAAGGCTGGTGAAGATGTTCACAGTCTTTAGCAGGCCAGCTTGCTATTCATCATCTCTCCAGCTTGGCCCAGCAAGAGCCCCATCAAGAAGCAGTAACGGATTAAATGGGAAATTAAGCAGAGCAGCTTGATGCAAATCTTACCTCTTCCCCCACCCCACACATTTCTCCCTCCTAACCCCTTTAATTTCTTTCTCAAAACTGCTAACCTAAGAAAAGGTGTTTTGGCTTGACAACTCTTCTGTTCTTGTTCTGTTCTCATTGGGTCTTGTTCCTGATTTGGTTATCAGCAGGGAGGCAGATATAAGGATGTATAATTTCCTGCTTCCAAACTCTTGAGTCCTTTAAAAGTCCCAAATTATAAGAAAAACAAGTTTCAGAGTATTTTGAAAAAAATCAGGACACATTGTTCAGTCTTGCATAGAGAGGAGGTGCAAAACTATGGTCAGTTGATTCTATATGGCTAGTGATTGTCTCCTGTAATCAGCAAAGTGGACCCAAATAGATTTGGTTTTCTCTCCCCCACCCCCTGTAAATTATCACTTTAGAACAAAAGGTTATTCTGAGAGCTACGGTAGGTCTGTTTAGATCACTCCCAATTTAGCTTCTGAAGTGACAAGCATCTCATCATGAACTACTGGTAAATCAGTTAAGAGTGACTCCAGGACTGAAATGGACTCAAACCCAACCATCTGCTACAACCTTTAGAAGAAGAATCACCTATAATCTCTAGATGGAGAGTGATATTTACTGCATTGTTTTAAAAGGCCACTTGAAGCTTCAGCTTTGATGAAAGCAACCCCCTTACTTAGAACTTCAAAGTTCTAAGAACTGGACAAGGACAGATGCCCTTTTAAAATATCCCACACAATTTACAAGCAATTTAAAAAGACAATTTCTTCAAATTTTTTGCCTAGCAGAAAGAGAAAATCTTCAAGAGTTTCTGAAGGGTAGGATTTTTTTAGAGACAACACTAGAACCACTATTTAAAAAAACAACAACCCCAAACCAAAAGCAAATGTATTGTGAAACGAGTTCCCCCCTCCTGCATTTATTTCATTTAATTAGTGTTAATATAAATATTTTAAGGAGCAATTTATTAACATTTATTTTAATTCGTTTAATTAATTAATTTGGGGAGGCTGCTGGCAAGAGAAAATATGTTTATATCCCTTGGCTACCACATAATTAGTTAAATGCAAGCACATCGGGACTCACATGTGAAATGTTTACCAACATTCTCTTCTCCCTTGAAAAATATTTCAAGACTGCTATGCTTTTTCTTTAAATTAAATGGAAATAGATAGGGGGATAAGTACAGAAGAATCCCTCTGACTCTTACAGTACTTTCTCTGAGACTGATAACTTCCATTTCTCAAATAAAAGCTTCAAAACAAGGGCATATACTTACTTATATACACACACAGAGAGACACACACACACACAAATATGCATATATTCCTTTACTTCTGGCTTCTCTTGTTAAAATAATAACTATGGAGGTCAATCAAGCAGAATGGAGCTGGAAGGGACCTTCAAGGTCTTGTAGTCCAACCCTCCACTTAAGCAGGGTCTCTATACCATTTCAGACACATGGCTGTCTAGTTTCTTCTCTAAAAACCTTCAGTGATGGAGTTCCCACAACTTCTGAAGGCAAGCCATTCCACTGGTTAATGGTTCTCACTTTTAGGAAGCTTCTCCTTAATTCCAGGTTGTCTGTCTCCTTGACCAGTTTTCATCCATTGTTTCTTGTGTTGCCCTCTGGTGCTTTGGAAAATAAGTTGACCCCTTCTTCTCTGTGGCAGCCCCTCAAATACTGGAATACTACTATCATGTCACCCTTAGTCCTTCTTTTTGCTAGGCTAGCCATACCCGGTTCTTGAAACCATTCTTCATAGTGCTTATCCTTATTCTTGAAAAACCCTTGTCTACACCGAAACAACAGTGAGCAAAATTCTGTTTTCTCTATTCTGTTTGTGTATCCTTTCTTGATTGTTTGTGATGTAGTGACCCAAGTGTGCAATTGCCTGGTGACTTTAATCTGTGTGTGTTGTACAGATCAATGTCATTGTGTCTTGATGCCTAGGCTCCTGGTCTTCTGAGTTTCAGGAGAAAGGCCAAGTTGAGAAACCACAGGGGTCTCATGATTTCAACTTTCTGCCATCCTCCATGCTCTCCTGCTAACCTTAAAATTGTTTTTTTTTTCTTTTGCAACCCAAGAGAGAAAAAATAAAAAGCATTATCAGGTGCCAAAGTAAACTTTTTTTCACCTTTACTTTATTCTGAGGGGAAGCAGCTGAAAGGCTTCTAGAAATTGGAAGGCTGCTAATTCTTAATATTGTTCTACTCAAAACACATGCAAAGGCATGTGCAAAATGTCATGGTTGTATAAAATGTGTTCCTATGTAATTTTTATCTGCACATTTTTTAAAAATATGAGGATATGTGTGGAAATGGAAATGAATTGATTTAGAAATGAACACATGCAAAATTGGCATGGACTATAAATATCATGCATACTTGGAAGTGGATTCAGGATGTCAATTTGGCTATTCTTGTGTTGCTAATTCATTTAAAAGGCATGCAATATTGATAGATTGCAGCATAACCTAATCTGCATTTATCACAGTATCTGATATGATTCAGATATTTTGATCAATATGATTCAGACTTCATTTTTAAAGCAATGGCCTATAGTCCTTAAAAATGACAATCCAAAGGTTATGTATAACTTACTGATGATGTGAGATCTAGGGCGGTGGATCAGAAGTTGCAAAGCTCAGAAATCAATCAACCACTCAATCAATCAATCAATCAATCAATCAATCAATCACAAATGACCAGCAAAGGGAACTCACAAATAACAATCTTTGTAAAAAATAGTCAGCAAGTCCATGTCTCCACGTTCCATGTTCCAGCAGTTATATAGTCTCATTCAATCTCTTTTTGGAACAACAATTATTTGTGCTAGCTATGTGAGGACCATAATATGACAATCTCCAGTAAAAATGAATTGAAAATGTAGTCTAAAGGTCAGATTGGCCTTGTTGGAAGTGCATCAAGGGCATCAAAACAAATAAAACATGGGAACGCTTTGCAACTGCTGATTGAAGCAGATAAAACAGATTTCCTATTAATGCAGGGTAATTGGGAAGAGGCTGAGTTGGACTGTAATCTAGGAGGGGAATCAGAGCTACAAATCTTTGCTTCTAGGTAACTATATACTCAGAAGCGCTAATGCCAGCACTACCATCAAGTTCCTTAAATATTCACCATTATTTATGAATGATCAAAGTTCTAATTTCCCACTGAGAGGAGATCCCAAACAATCCGTCCAAGGGCAGAACCTTTGTAGCTTAAGACACAACACTGAGCAGATAAGTTATCCTCTATTATTTTCCAGAAGTTTATGTTCAGAAAATGTACTGTGAAAATTTCTTTCAAAAAAGGAGATAAATTCAAGGAAATTCTAGGTGGAATATGGTAGATTTGTTTGGGTACAAGAGAGCCAAACCTATGCAGTGGTTAGGACTAGGACCTGTTCTGTCTGGCCTCTCTCAGCTCATTAAAATCCACATAAATATGTCTTTAAGAGGTTTATTTAACACATTTCAAAAGGATTCACTTCAAAGCACGCTGCTGGCATTTTGCTGGCAGGAACGGCCAAGTCTCATTTATTTACATTTAGATTAAAACATGCTCTTCCCACACCCTCCAATTAACTCACTCTTTCTTTATCACATTGTCCAAGATCTCATTATTCTTCCGTAGATTTCCAAAACATCAGAAGACTGAATTCAAACGCACTGCTCCAGATATCAGGCTACTCCTTGATTAACGTTGCTCGTGACAAAGGCATAGTTTCTTTTTCCCCTTCTAATATAGTTTCCGATACGTCACTTCCCCCCATTACTTCCTTTTTCCACTTAACTGACACCTTCGCTTATCAAACCTTCGGAATCTCGGATCAAGCCATCTATCTTCTTGATCCAAATCTGACCCCTCACTTTGCGAATCTGACCCAGACTGCCTGTAAATCTCCTCCCTGTCTGTCTCAGCTGCCGGGAGGGGAAAATACCCAGAGGGGCCTGGCTGCTCTTCCTCGGCTGCCGGGAGTGGAAAACATCCAGAGGGGCCTGGCTGCTCTTCCTCGGCTGCCGGGAGGGGAAAACACCCAGAGGGGCCTGGCTGCTCATCCTCTGACACTTCCCAAGCTGGTCTAGGGACACTCACAACAGGACCTGACACTGGGTTTAAGCACTAATAGTTATAAATTCACCAAGTTGGTTAGAACTTTCAATCCAATGTAGTTTACTATTCACAGGGCTGTTATTGTGGAGATACAAGATGGGAATTGTTGCTATTTGGGGGAAAATAGGAGTGTGCTATATGCCAACTTGGTGAGCCATAATTCTAACAAGTAAAATCACAAACATAACTATGCAAACATTTTCTTTTCATAAAATCTGGGAAAGTCTTACTTTTACCCTACAATCATTTCTTGAATTGTCTGCAGTTTCCCTGGCTTCCCATGCTCTGTTAAATTCAGGAAATATGTAATATGGGAATGTTTTCTGCTTTTTCCAGATTGGGAAGCATGGACGGACAGGGAGGCTTCAGAATGATGGGAATATACGGAACAGAAAATAATCTGCACAATGATTTACATGCGGTGTCCGTTACTGTCATCATTGCTGCTCTTGTTAAGCTCTTCTATACTGCCAGTTTTGTAAATTCTTTAATTCTGTTCTGTTTTCTGTTCTTTTTTAACCAATTTGTACAGAACCTTTGTAACTGATTGCTGGGCTGGTTTGAAAGGTAATAAATAAGTCAGTAAGGAGTACCATGAATCATTTCCTGTTTCACAGTCTACTACCTTCTGGCTATCATCCTTGAGCCTGCTGGTACAGTAAGACAGAAATTATAGCCTAATGCCAGTTGAGAGAAGGCTAGCAAGAAAGTGTAACTACAATTTCAAAGTAATGCCAGCTTCATATTCAACAACAGCAAAAAGCACTGCATGTCTGCTACAAAAGCCATGATTTCCCAATTCAGCAACAAGATCATAGTCAGCAGTCCAATTTTCTTCTTGTAGCTCATTACTAGAGCCACAGACTTTCTGTTTTCTGCAGCCCTCATAATGACTACTTCAATGCAGGAGCAAGGCAGAAGGATCCTAGCTGATCCTGTGTATTACTCAAACATTATTCTCCCGTACTAACTGCTAGTGTCTGTCCTTTCTCCCTACTCTTTCAGCCTCTTGGCTTCCCATGAAGCTCTTAGTCCTTTCTGCAACTTTTTCCATCGCCAGGCTGTAAAGAAGGCACATTTAGAGCCACGGGGAACCATTTTGTCAGCAGGGGAGGAAAGAGAAAAAAGAAGGCAGGCTCTTTATGGAAAGATGTGTGAAAGCCAAAGAACCAAAAAAATAAATAAATCAAAAATCTTATGGAAGAACCCTGAATCTGAATGAGCATGTGTTTCACTTTGAGAGCGGGCAACTAAATTTCATTTTTGATGTGTGCCAATGTGCCCACAGTATAAAAATGACAATAAAGGTTATCTTATCTTATCTTATCTTATCTTATCTTATCTTATCTTATCTTATCTTATCTTATCTTATCTTATCTTATCTTATCTTATCTTATCTTATCTTATCTTATCTTATCTTATCTTATCTTATCTTATCTTATCTTATCTTATCTTATCTTATCTTATCTTATCTTATCTTATCCTATCCTATCCTATCCTATCCTATCCTATCCTATCCTATCTTATCTTATCTAAGGGCAGTGGGGGGAAATAGGAGCTGAGCTAAAGTGAGTTAAATTCTAGCACGACCTGTAGTTATGATACAGAGCAAAATCTCATGTTGTGCCACCAATTTAAGATATTTGCAATACTTTTGAGATGTATCTTTTAAGAAACTGGTTTTATTTCAAGAAAAGGAATTCTATCCAGTTAAGCACCAAGAAGAGGATTTAATTCACAAAAGAGAGACATTGTTTCACCTCAAGAAGCACTTACCGGTAGGCTACAAAGTGAAATGGACTTTGTTTGATGAGCAGTTTATTTATGGAAAGCAAGAGGAATTGATTCAAGAAAGGAAGACTCAGTTTCAGAAGCAATTTATTTACGGGGCTGAAGAAATAACGAAGAGAGACTTATTATTTGAAAGGGTGGCCCTGTTATGGCGGCTTGTTTGGTTAAGAAAAAAACCTAGAGTTCGTTTGAAACAATGAAATTTAAACTTGTATGTAAGGAATTATTGGTAATTTAAAATTATGGACTGAATTCAGGACCAAGATTAGGAGTAAGAGGCAAGAGAAGATGTTTAATGGTTGACATAATTAAATTGATGAAGGATGTATTTGTTTTGATGATCTGGGTTTGACATTAGATTGATTTAATGATGAGATAGATAGACTGGATAAAATTGAAGGAATGTAAGTTAGAAATGCTATAAATAGTTTGTTAGATGAGAGAGCCCAGAAGCCGATTGATTAAATGAAATTTATAGATGATAAATATTATAAATATTATAAATATTATTTTTAACAAGATGAGTTAATTGTTTAATAAGGAATTAAGCTTAATTTAAGATTATGGGTTGAATTAAAGATAAATATTATAGTTAAGGTTTTGGTGAGGATGGTTAAATGAAGATATATTAAGATATATTATGAGAAATTAAATTGATTAGAATGTAATTGATATTGCTACTATTATTATTATTATTACTTTTCTTTTTTGAACTGAGGGATTCATTGATATTGTTATCGTTATTAATATTATCTGTTTAATTTTAATAAGATGAGTTTTTTTTTTTAGAATGTAATTGATATTGCTACTACTATTATTATTACTATTTTTCTTTTTTTGAATTGAGGGATTTATTGATATTGTTATCGTCATTAATATCATTTGTTTAATTCTAATAAGATGAGTTTTTTTTTTAATGGATTGTTTTGATTTAGAGAATGTATATATTACATAGTTTAAAATTCTTGTTAAGATTATATAATAATTATGTTTGATGTAGTGGGGTTTTCTTTTGTTATACCCTGTAAGCATTCTGGGAAGTCGTGGGTTAGGGAGGGATTACAATTTTAGATGTGATGTTTTCTCAACTGTATTTGGGGTTGGTGGAAGAATAATTAATTATTGTTACTAAAGGGTTGTTTGGGTGGCCTTTGGTGGAGTGAAGATTGATTTAAGTGGAAGTTGATAAGAAGGGGGAATAATAGAATGGAGATAGAGAAGGATGAAGGTTATTTGTTTGAGATGTTTATTTTCAGTTGAGTTATTATCATTAGATGCATTGGAAAATGTATTTATGCTCTGTTTATGGATGATTGTTTATTTTAATACTATGATTTGATATGATTAGTCTCTTTTTTCTGTTAAAATTTAAAAAAGAAAAAAACCAATAAAAATATTATTAAAAAAAAAAAAAAAAAAAAGAAACTGCCTTTATTTTAAACAGTTTAATATGTAGGTAGTCCTCAACCTACGACCACCAGGGAGATCCAAATTTGTGTTGCTAACTGAGACGTTTGTTAATGAATTTTGTTCCATTTTATGACCTTTTTTTGCCAGAGTTGTTAAGTGAATCACTGCAGTTGTTAAGTTAATAACATGGTTGTTAAGTGAATCTTGCTTCCTGATTTGATTTGGCTTGTCAGAAGGTCACAAAAGGGGATCACATGATCCCAGGATACTGCAAATGTCATAATATGAGTCAGTTGCCAATTGAATTTTGATCCCAGGGATGCTGCAATGGTCAAAAGCATGAAAAAATGATCATAAGTGACTTTTTTTCAGTACTGCTATAACTTTGAGCAGTCACATAACAAACTGTTGTAAGTCAAGGATTACCTGTACTTTGGAACTTGGATTTTTATTTTTATTTTAATTAGGGAGCTGCATGCTTAATAACCAGGAAAGGGAAAGATAAAATATGTAGGCCTCGTTACGGTTCATCATTTCTGACAGTTCTTCTCTTCCCTAGTCCAAAACAGAACTCCTTGAGGATGGAAAGCCATTGGACAAGATGACTTTTAAAGCCAACCTCCAAGGATACCATCTGAGAAAGAGAATTGACTATGACTCTAGTAAGACATCAGTAAGAAGCAGCATGTCAGAGTGTGCAGTCTTATTGTGCTGAGATAACCCAGGAGTAAACACAGTAAACAATGGTCTATATTAAATGGTGGTTTATTTTACACTGTCTACAATATCATACACCAGGAACAGTATAAATACATGTGTTAATACAGCAGTCTCCAACACACAGCAGTTACAGCAGGAAACAGAAGAGAGAGAGCACACATCTGCGGAGCCTTCCCTTATATATAATGCTCTTAAAGGGACACAAACCCAGCTGGCTCTTAAAGGGACATAGACCCTGCTGAGTCATTCCCATCATTATATCATATATTTCACATTACATCAGCTGGTTAGCTTTTAAATCATTACCTTGACACAGCACAAGGGATCTTAATACCATTTAGAGAAGGAAGTGTCTCAACCCATCCACCCACAACAAGATGCGTCCTTGGTCAGATTTCAGAAGCCACCTCAGATCCAAACAGATGTTTTGGGAAATCCAGAAAGCTTCTGTCAATTTAAGTAGTCAATACTAGGCTAGTTGAACAAACAACAGTTTCTGATGTAAGGCAGTTGTCTATGTAGAAATGTGAGGGGAGGAGACAGACAAGAGCTCTTTTTCTTACATGTACAGTCATCCAGAATGAATTCAAAAAATACCGACAGGTGCCTCCCAAGAGCTAGAGCACATAGCTCAAATTCATTTAGAAATGCTGTTAAATTTAGAGGAAATAATGCTAAGTCTTTTACAGGGCAGCATGGTGATGGGTTGAAGTAGTAAGCGGAGAGACAGGAATCATGCAGAGCAGCTAATCTTGCTTGGCTGAGTGCTGTATAACCCACATATTCTTCGGATAGCACAGCAGGAAGCTGGTAAAACTTCCTTAGTTGTGGAATAAACATAAAGTTGCAGACAGAAGGGTTTAATCAAGATGAGTTCTCAAGCTGAACAGCCATGGATAGGTTTTCTGATATTCTGATGCTTTGTCAGCAGCTGGGCCTTAATATTTTAAGAAAAAGAACAGATGGAATCAGCATTGAAAGGAAGCCTGAAGCATTGTATAGGAAGCTCTCTTGATCAAGGATGAGCTTGACTGTTGAGAGAGAACCTTAAATAGATTTCTGTATGATGCTACTCTCTGGGAATTCTCTCCAGTTTTGGGGAGTTTCAGCTAGACATGTTCATGTCTTTTTCCAGCACTTTGTCCAGATAGGATGGTACTCCTTGCAGCTAACAAGAGGATAGGGGTAGCTTGGAGCTATAAAGGATGCAGGACCATTGGTTGGGACATGCTGGCAAGTTTCATTTGTGAAGAAATTGTCCATTTGGATGTTATTCAGTGGTTGAAGAAGGGGAGGAGAAGCAACTGGAGACTCAATCCAGGAATGTGAATCAAGGAGCAAGAAAAAGTACAAAAAATTAAAATCATCTACAAAGAGATGGTTATTCAAATAAACATCCCAATATGAGATGGAGTTAAAATATGTATTGTGCTTTTCAAATGTTCTGCTGAGTCTCTTTTGTATGAACCGGTGGTGCTGAGCAAGTCTTTCTTCTACAGTGGAAAAGATTCATACCTCTTAGTTCCATAATTTATTGTTGTTGTGATTCAGTTGTTAAATCATGTCCGACTCTTCACGACTCCACAGACACACCAAGCTCCCCTGTCCTCCCCTGTCTCCCAGAGTTTGCCCAAATTCACACTCGTTGTGTCAATGATACAGTTTGACCATCTCATCCTCTCACCCCCTTCTGTCTTCCATCTTTCCCAGCACCAGGATCTTTTCCAATGAGTCCTCTCTTCTCATTTAGTGATAGTCATAATGTTTGAGCTTTAGCTTCCGTATCTGTGCATCCAAAGGACAGTCAGTGTTGATTGACTGATTTGCTCTCCTTGCGGTCCAAGAGAGTCTCACCAGTCTTCTCCAGCACCACAATTTGAAAGCACATTTATTGTTCTCTAACATAATTCTAGTACTTGTTAACTTCACTATTTGCATTAGAAAAACAAGTTGTTCTTCTCTGTTCAGAGCTAGAGTCTCAATATTTTTTTTCTTATATAGTACCCCAGGTCAGTGGGGGAATCATTCCTTAGAGACTTCCCCTGTCGGCTGGACACTTGGTAGAAGATATGTTAAAGCAATATTGATAAGAACTGGAAAGATCCTACTTGGGAGATTTCTCAAGAAGCCAGTTCCTCAATCTCAGAATCAAATTTAAAAGGAGCTGTCTTATTATTTCAGAACATTAAGAAATGTTCAATAGCCAGTTAAATGCATTTAGGACTGTTTACTTTCTATGGGTAGCAATTGATAGATTTTTAGAAATGGACCCTGCCAACCACATGATAAAGCTGAAATGAACCTTTCTGTACTGATGCTTAAAGCTGATCATAAATAGCTCTTCTGCAAGCTTCCTGGGATGAACAGCAATTGCCCAAAAGCCAAAAAATGGGGGGAATTATAACATTTGATCAAAGTCCCATGTTATGCTGAATAAAGAGAAGGATGGGCTCAAGGCAGTATAAGAAATGCCTGTCCATCATGGATGAATGCTTTTTCAGATTTTTAAGACATTTGTAAGCCTTTGGATTGAGGGCAGTTCCAGGCATAAAGACAGAATAACAAGAAGGATCAAAATGAACATTGCCAAAGTGAAAAGAAAAAAAAAGAGGAAATGGCAAGCTACCTTTCCTGACTTGTTAAGAGTGGGTCAATGTGACAAAAACATCTTCTCTTCCAACATTTTCTATTCCAATATGGGAGCTGAAGCTAAACACGTAGAGGAAGGAATCTGGCTTCAGATCTCCTTCTTCTTCAATTTTTGAAGCAGGCTTTTTCCAAATACAGGAAATCTCAAAGTCAAGAAATTGAGTTGGAGTAATTTAGATCTGGGATGCTCTAAATATTAGTCCTCATATTAAAAATATCATTAGGACAAACAGTGAAACATGCATACTCAAATCTGAAGTAGGGCAAAGTAATTTCAACAATCTTTCTGACTTCATTTCCAACCTCCCAAGTGGGAACTAAGAAGATATTTATTACTTGAGGCTTTCTAACAACGGTTTACTTAAATAAAGTATAAGTTAAGTCTGCCTAGTTGTTTCCCAAACCTTTACTTTAAATCAACTTTTTCTTAATTTAAATCTATTTCTCCTCCTGTCCTCTGAATGGTTTTTGTTTTCACTTCCCTTCTTCTTGACAAAAAGAAAAGAAATCTATACAGATCTTCAAACAAGGATTCTATTTAAGTGGAAAACCGCAAGACTTGAAACTAATACTATCAATATCTTCTGGAAAAGCAATGACCCCTTTTTTTTGTTAGTTCCACTTGAAAAGAAAATTGGTTTGCAGCTGGTGCTGTCTTGGAAAGTTGGCTTCACGTAAATCCTGTCTTTTTCTATTAGTAAAGGTGGGGAAAGTGATACCTTCACAATTGATGAGTTGGGAAAGGTAAAATTAGAGTGAGGGGGATTTCACAAAGAAGATGAGATATACTAATCTGCTCTGGTTTATCTTCCGTTGTCCTTGGATAGTTTGTTGTGGACTGGAGTGCCATTCCTGTTGATAGCTGAAACTTCTACTGGAGGAAATGCAGCCAAGCCCTATGCCTGCCTCAACCACCAGTCCAAACTGGCCCTCTATCCCACTAAGATAGCAGTATTCCAATATCTCAGGGGCTGCCACAAAGAAGAGGGAGTCAAGCTATTCTCTAAGGCACCTGAAGGCAGGACAAGAAGCAATGGGTGGAAACTAATCAAGGAGAGAAGCAACCTAGAACTAAGGAGAAACTTCCTGACAGTGAGAACAATTAATCAGTGGAACAACCTGCCTCCAGAAGCGGTGAATGTTCCAATACTGGAAGTTTTGAAGAAGAAACTGGACAGCCATTTGTCCGAAATGGTATAGGGTTTCCTGCCTGAGAAGGGGGTTGGACTAGATGACCTCCAAGGTCCCTTCCAATTTTACTATTACTATTATTATTACTATTATTATTATTATTATTATGCCATCATATGAAGCTGTACATGACAATTATGATTATCTTGTGAATGAATGAGAAGACTTGTTAAAGTTGGGGAGAAAATCATGTGCTTTTAAAAAAAACAAAGCTGGATGATGAAGAAGTTGTGATCTTAATTTGCTAGGATCCACCATTTGGAACAAACCTTCTTCCCATTTCCCCATATTTTTCTTCCATCTCACATTCCCTGGGTGGGTTTTTGCATCTTCCTAAGTCATAAGATGGGTTGCTTGGTTGTGGCTAGGTGTGCTTTCCAAACCTGGTCACTGTATTCCTAAAATATGTTTTGGTTCTTAGCAGCATGCATCTGTGTATACATACACACATCATCAACAACATTCTAGCCTTTGTCTATCCACTGGCAGATGGAGGCCTCTTCTGCATGTTTCCAATCAACAACTAAGGACCAGTTGGGCTGCAATATTTGCTGATGTCATCAATCCATCTTGTTTTAGGTCTCTATCGTGGATGCTTTTTATCAAGTGGGATCCATTCTATGACTGCCTTGGTCCACCTGCCATGTGATCAGCCCATTTCCATTTCAATTCTTTACTCTCTTGATGGCATTGTATACTTTTGTTTGTTCTCCAATCCATGTGCAGGTCTTTCTAACTTGTCTTGTGATGCTGAGCATGTATTTTTCCATGGCTCTTTGTGCCACGTGAAGCTTTTACACACACACATAGAAACAAAGTGTGGTTGAAATAAAGCATGGTTTAGTCTGATATGTCAACTCAACTATGAATTTGAATCTGATGGCTCTAGGGTGATACAGACCTGGGATATAGGACTTAGATCCACACTGTAAAAATGCTAGTTTTTTGCCCCTCTTTGTCATATTTTATAATTTTAAGATTTCCCATTCCCATATATTTGGTTTAGGTTCTAGATGAAGGCAACTTCATCCTTTGTTTATTGAATGTATACCTATAATGTACCCATAAAATATACCATGGTAGGTGCTCTCTAAATTTGGGATGGCTTATTTTACTAATGCTATTTAAAACCCATTTTCTTGGAAAAGATGTTTACAAATGAGATCATTTTGAAACTGTTTCATTTGTAAACTATTGAAATCTTTATTTCCCTGAAAATACATGTGTGTTTAATAGATAAATTAATCAGTTAAAAAAAACACACACCAGTCTCTTCATTTTAAAGAGTAGTCCTGTTATAATTGTTTTATTCTACTGCCTCTTTGGAAAAAGTAAATAATAATAAAAATTTTCCATGAAAGTTTCAATGGTTTCATCTTATTACATCTCACTAGATGATATTTGTGCCACTTTTTAACCCCCTAATGGTAAACTGGACAAATCCCTGCAGTTTTCTTGAAAAGATTTCACCAAGTGGTTTGCCATTTGCCAATGGCAAATTTGACAATTTGCCATTGTTGTCTTCCTGGGGCTTTTAGCCTGGCTTTTAGCCTGATGCTTTAACCACTACACCAGTCAGACTCTTACTGGATGATTTAAACCAGCCATTTTCTCTGCTTGCGATATTTTCTTATTCTGAGTTTATTTTATTTTATTTTATTTAAAATAAATACAGTTTTATTAGTTTTTTTCATACAATTCAGTAGTACTTGTCCAACTAATGTGTTGTCTGAGTTTATCATTCACTAATATAGATTTAACTCTTAATCCCTTATTTTTTTTCTCCAGCCATTGATACAATGTCCCCAGTTGGATAGCATTCTGTTTCTTCTTTTTCTTTCAACCTCAGAGTAAGTCTGTCCATTTCCGCACAATCTAGTATTTTTTTAATTATTTCTTCTTCTGGTGGTCTTTCTTCATTTTTCCAATATTGTGCGAATATGATTCTTGCCGCTGTTTTCTCATTCGGACTTTATGCTAGTCCTGTGGATGATGCCTGGCAAAGCTAATCTCTTCTCCATTTAATTCAGAGCCACTCCAGCTCATATTCTATGGAGTGGATATGCATTTTGTGAAAATCTTGTTTGTTTCAGATTTACATTCTGGCTGAGTGTTAATTTATCTGCACTAGAAACCAAGGACTATTTACAGTGGTATAACTTATCTCCTTCCAGTGCACAAATTAACCCACTCCAGCGAATCTCAGATGCAGTCTATAGACAATGAACACACTTCATTTAAAATCCCCTCATTTTTTTCCCCTCACCAAGGGGGGGAAAAAAGATAACCAGCAGATTTCAAAATAAATGAAACCTCATGATGCTCAAAGAACTTTGAGACTCTAAGGCAAATACCCAGTGCTGTTGAATGCAAGTTCTTACAGATTGTTGAAAAATAGTTGGGGGGGGGTGAAAACTTGGGAGACAAGCAAATAAATGAATCGTTCCTATTTGAACAACACATCATTAAGAAACTCCAGAAATCGATTCTGGGTACAATTTTGTTTCTTTTGCATATTTCATTAATCACATCATAGACGCCTGGGAAGGTGATCAATGATTCTGTTATGAGTGCATTTGCTAATGGTGGGTCAGAGATGCACTATGGGGACTTGGCAATAAAAGCATGGAACTAATAAATGAAGAGAGTTTCAGGCAATGTAAGAAAACTGGAAGTGAGATAGGATATACTGTTCCTAAATTACTTCCCTGAGACACATCATGCTGAGCACTCTCTTAGAAGAAGATGCAAGGGCCCCAATCGAAGCTTACATAAATTTCAGAAGAAGCTCTTGACTTGAATTGTAGCAACGAAACAATGAAACAACACTTAGATGCCACAGTAACAGCATAAGACAGGAGCAGTTGCATTTATGCTCTGAAATCCACAATAGAAGATCCAGTAAAAGGAGACATATATTAAACTGGACACAATGCATTTTTCTCAAGCACTCCTTTTCAGATTGCTACCATCATACATATGAAAGTGTATTTTCTTTTTCCTCAAATAAAAAAAAATATGGGGAAAATTTCCATGGGTGTGTATGGAATCTGTGTATGGAATCACTTTGAAGAGTAAAATTTAATATATAATTAAATAGTGTCCTTGTCCACCTTAATTTCAATATAGCCAAAGATATATGACAGCATCTAGTGATGCAATTGTATGTTCATTTGGCCTACAGCCTCCTTGACTTGCCATATGGCTTCAAATCCAGAGGAAATGTTTTTATTTAGTTATCAATAAATAAAACTGCTTTGGGCAGTTTACGCATATCTCAAAAATCTTGTGAGAACTCTGACGGAGGGCTTTTTTGAAGGAAAATTTGTATCAGCAGCTTTTACCCTTTTGCAATAATAACAGAAGTTTTAAAGAAGTATGAGAATTAGATAAGAAGACTTGGATAACATACTGGAAGACAATTATTCATTCCAGCAACTTTTTTTGCCATTGCCGGCAATGGGGTGGGCACAGTTTCTCTATGATGCATCTGGCCCGCGGGCCGGCAGTTTGATACCCCTGATCTATAGCATTGATGTTAGCAGCGTTGACAATGTACTTCTTTCCTTAGGAAAAAGTGTTGTCTATATTGGCATGAGGCATGTGTGATGACTCAGCAGTTAAAGGCCCTGACCTTGTCAGATGGAGTTGACAATCCAGGTTTGAGACTCAAGAGCCATGCAATGGGGGTGAATGCTCTTTCCTGCCCCAGCTCCTGCCCACCAAGCAGTTTGAAAGTATGCAAATGCAAGTAGGTAAAAAGATAAATAGGTACCACTTCAATGGGAAGGTAACAGTATTCCGTGTGCCTTTGGAGTTTAGCCATGCTGGCCACATGGACCATGGAAAATATCTTCAGACAACTCTGGCTCCCTCAGTTAAGAAATGGAGATGAGCACCATGCCCTAGAGTCAGACACAACTGGACAGGGAAACCTTTTTCTTTTTTTTATATGGGCATACTGAATAGCTAAATTCTCAGCATGCTAAGTAAGCTTACTTAGCAATAGTACCAATGCTTGGAAATGCAGACATATGCATTGGATTCCTGGCAAGACAGACCTGGAACAAGAGAAACAAAACTCTATAGCATTTTTATGCACATGCAATCATATCCATCTCATTCTGAACATCACTGACGTATGATCCAAAGTTTCTGGCCAGTGAATGCATGATAGTTTCCTTCCAGAGGGATGCTACATGATCCTACGAACAGCTTATATAGAGTATAGAAGGTTTAGTTTTCTGGCAGGATTAGTGTAACGTGACTCAGAAGGCAACAGACCTTGTTGATTTTCTGCCAAGACAAATTATGGATGGTCACACCAAGGCAAATACACCAGATGGAGTCTTAGGTGTATGTAGAGAAAATTCAACCTATCCATTCACTTCCCATTGTTTTGTTCATGCTGTGGCAGTGTGACCATATTGATGAAAAGCCAGAGAGAGACTCTGTAAAAGGCCTTACTCCTGCAGAGGATATTTCTACATTGGAGCAAGAATGAAACCAGTTGTCTGATATCTCATCTGAACCTGTCTGCCCAGTGCAGAATGCAGTAGTTTCAGTTTAAATGGGGGCTATTTAATTTGCAAGTAGTGAAGCAGTGGTGGATAAGAAGAGACTGGACAGCCATTTGTCCAAAATGGTATAGGGTTTCCTGCCTCAGCAGGGGGGTTGGACTAGATGACCTCCAAGGTCCCTTCCAACATTATTATTATTATTATTATTATTATTATTATTATTATTATTATTATTATTATTATTATTATTATTATTATTATTATTATTAGCCTCATTCTTATTTTATACAATAATGACTCTCTTGACTAGGGAGATTCTCAGTCACCCAGATCATGGTTGTCCCAAAGGTGCTTTTTCAAAAGGCAACTCAACTTTGTTGTTCCTAGAAGACATTTTGCTTCTCATCTAAAAAGCTTCTTCAGTTCTGACTTCTTCTCTTGGATAAGAAGTGAGATGTCTTCACGGAAATACAAAGTCCAATTGCCTTTTGAAAAAGCACCTTTGGGGTATTGACTCTCTTCTGATTTTGCCTGTGTACAACCAAATACAACTGTGGCCTCAATTCACCAACAAACAAGTCTTGCATCTCCCCCCCCCTGAATCAGGTGTTTTTCAGAACATTATCAACAGCTGTTCAGCAGCTGTAATGTGTAGAATAGCAAGCTCTGTGCTGCATTGATATGCACATATGACTACCACCTTCACTGCTATCTTACTTAAATTTGAGGGTAGGAAAAGGGTTGAAGCTTGAGAACTGGCACTTATGCACGCCTATATACAAATTCATCACATTATTCTTTATCATACTAAGCAATTTAATGCAAACAAAAGGCAGGAAGTATATATTAAAGGTGGGAATAAGATTGTGCTAAATGTTTAGATGCAAAAAAAAAGGCAGGAAGTATATATTAAAGGCGGGAATAAGATCGTGCTAAATGTTTAGTTGCAAAATGTTTAAATGTTCTCCAAGTACAAAACAAACTGTGTTTTGAGCTTAAAATGGTTGACACAGTGGGGTGCAAAAGCAGGTTTATCTGATCTGGAATTTAATTGAGTTCAATCCTATTCAGATTTGAAACGTTTTGCCCACCAGCAATGAAGAAATAGAACTAGTTATGCCAACAATAATCACTGTGCTGTACCATATTCTGTCTTGGAAAAACATCCTTGCTTCCCCCACTTGTTTGGTTGAGAACTCAAATGAATTTGCAGCAAACATTAGATAGATTGTAAGATACTGGGAGGAGTACAGATCTGAAATTAATGTTTAAAAAACCAACAAAGTTGTATTTGGCAGGGAAAGTGGAAAAAGCAATGACAATTTTTTAACAAGAAAGAAAACATGAAATGGCTAAATTTGCATATCATAGGAGAAAGTGTTTTAAAAAATAGGAAATACCTGAAGAAATGGTAATCTTTACTGCAGGGTGTAGTCTGTTGTCAGGAATAAATATTGAAAGAAGCAAAAAGAATAACATCCAAATTGCTCTTACCCAATTTGTTATATGTGGGTGGGAGATGAGGGCGTTAAAAGAAGTCATATAAAAATAAATTGACTGCTATTTATTTATTTTATTTATTTTATTAAATTTCTATACCGCCCCTCTCCCGAAGGACTCGGGGCGGTGTACAGCCTAAAATTTAAAAAACATATAAATATACAAAATTTAAAATAATTAAAAATAAATTAAATCATTTGGCCAAAATCCTAAAACCCAAAACATACAAAATTTAAAAAATACTCAGTCCCCTTAAAACATTTTGATCCTATTGGAACCGAAGCTTCTATGCCAGGCCGGCCTGTCGGAAAAGGAATGTTTTTAGTTCCCGACGGAAGGTGCGTAAATCTGTTATTATACGGAGTTCGGGGGGGAGCTCGTTCCATAACGTGGGAGCTCCCACAGATAAGGCTCTCCCCCTGGGGGTCGCCAGCCGGCACTGTCTGGCCGACGGCTCCCTGAGGAGGCCCTCTCTGTGGGAGCGTACCGGACGGCGGGAGGTATTTGCTGGCAGTAGACGGTCCTGTAAGTATCCGGGTCCGATGCCATGGAGTGCTTTAAAAGTGGTCACTAACACCTTGAACCGCACCCGAAAGACCACCGGCAACCAGTGCAACTCACGCAGGAGCGGTGTTACGTGGGAGCGCCACGACGCTCCCATCACTACCCGCGCGGCCGCATTCTGGGCAAGTTGGAGCTTCCGGATGCACCTCAAGGGGAGCCCCATGTAGAGAGCATTACAGTAGTCCAGCCTGGAGGTCACGAGGGCATGAGTGACTGTGCGTAGCGAGTCCCGGTCTAGGAAGGGACGCAACTGGCGCACCAGGCGAACCTGGTGGAACATCCTCCCGGCCACGGCCGTCAGATGGTCCTCTAAGGACAGCCGTGAGTCCAGGAGGATTCCCAAGTTGCGAACCCTTTCTGTGGGAGCCACTGTTTCGCCCCCAATACACAGCGATGGAATCAGCTGGCTGTACCGGGACGACGGTAACCACAGCCACTCGGTCTTGGAGGGGTTGAGCTTGAGTCCGTTTCTCCCCATCCATACCCGCACGGCCTCCAGGCACTGGGTCAGCACGGCAAGGGCATCATTGGGGTGGTTTGGCGTGG
This sequence comes from Bothrops alternatus, assembly GCA_034064705.1. Lineage (NCBI taxonomy): Eukaryota > Metazoa > Chordata > Lepidosauria > Squamata > Viperidae > Bothrops > Bothrops alternatus. The sequence continues at coordinate 28,518 of JARGCV010001042.1, forward strand.
AAATGTACAGCTGGGTATCATCAGCGTACTGGTGGTACTCCACGCCAAAACCACGGATGATCTCACCCAGCGGCTTTACATAAATGTTGAACAGTAGAGGCGAGAGGACCGACCCCTGAGGTACCCCACATACGAGGGGTCTCGGGGTCGACCTCTGGCCCCCTGTCAACACAGAAATAGAAATGGCTTGCTGAAGTGTCATCATAAAACAAGAAGAGGGCCAGGAGTGAATGGGTGCTGTTTGAATATGGAAAAAAAAATGCAAAAGTCAGTGATCAGAAGGAAATAAATATGTTGAGATGATTTGATACAGAGAGAATGGATGAGGACTAAATTGTAAAACAAGTTTAAGAGCAAATGATTTGGGTGAAAAGACCAAAGCCTGTGATTGGATGGAGGTAACGGGATCCTCAAAAAAGGAAAGGTGAGAAGTTCAAAAGTATGAACTATTTCCTACAGGATGGAAAAAATAAAAATTCTAGGTTATGCTGTAAAATCCTGAGGAAAAAGAATAACAGAGTTGTAAGGGACCTTGGAGGTCATCTAGTCCAACCCCATGCTCAGGCAGGAAACCTTATACCATTTCAGACAAATGGTTGTTCAATCTCCTCTTAAAAACCTCCAATGTTGGAGCACCCACAACTTCTGGAGGCAGGTTCATCCCCAGAAACCATCTCCAATGTTTTAAACATGGGAGCAAAACAGAAACCGTGACTCATCTGGGTTATAGATGACGGAATAGAGATACTATTAAATTAATGAAATTTGAATAACCCTATCCAGAAACAGCCTCTCCACAGCACCTGAGGGCAGGACAAGAAGCAATGGATGGGGGCTCATCAGAGGGACATGCAACCTGGAACAGTGAGAATAATAGACAGCTTGCTTCCTGGAATTGTGGATGCTCCATTGCTGAAGGTTTACAAGAAACATTGGAAAACCATTTATCTGGAATGGTGTAAGGACTCTTGACTTGGACAGGAAGTTAGACTAGAAGACCCCCAAGGTCCCTCTCAGTCTTATGATTCTATAATCCACAAAAGTATATGTGACTTTATCTTCCAGAGTGAATCATAAGACCGTTAGTATTGCCACTATAGGAATTCCTTCTTCACCGCTTTTATGATGGAGACACAAGTAAATCTATAAAGCTTTCCCACTCCCCAAATTCAAGGAGAAAACTACTTGTATCTAGTTTGGCAGTTTAGTGTTACCCTACTTTCCCTGCAAACTTCTTAGTTATGTAGCAGTTTCCTTTAGAAGGTTTTTTTCCCTGCATTTCCCTTTCACTGCATTCATTCTCTTGAATACAATGAAATCCACTCACCTTGTGGAATGAGCTAATTGACAACTTTAACAATCCCACTTATTACACAATTGGAAAAACAGTCACACCATAAACTGCAGCTTCATTGTCCCCTGCTAGGCATTCTTGGAGGCCCTATTAACTCAATTAGCCTAGTATTTCTGCAGCAGGTGTCATTTCATTTTGTACAAAGCTCTTTCCAAACATTTCCGCTGAGATTAAATGTGGGGGTGGGGTGTAGTAAATGGTAGAAAAAAATGTGTGTCTTACTGAGAAATTAGGGCAAAATTCAGTAAACTGTAGGTCTAACTATTTTTGGTAGGATAGTGAAGTACATGTGGAGTTTGCTTCCACAAATATGCTAGCATCACCATCAAGTCATAATCTCCCTCTCCCTCTCTCCCTCTTCCTCTTCCTCCTCTCCCTCTCTCCTTCTCCCTCTCCCTCTCCCTCCTCTCCCCCCTCTTTCTCCTATCTATCTCACTTAACACAATCACGCCTGAAGCTCTGATAAACACAGACATCCCCTAAATGCCACTGAAGATGTTACCTAGCCTGGTAACGAAACATTTGGAAACCAACCCACAATCCTGGTGAATGAACCTTCACATCTATCTATCTATCTATCTATCTATCTATCTATCTATCTATCTATCTATCTATCTATCTATCTATCTATCTATCTATCTATCATCTATCTATCCATCCATCCATCCATCTATCTATGTAGGTCTTTGGTTCTTCGGGTTTTCTCCCACGTAGAATTTGAAGTGTCTTGGCGACGTTTCGACGAAGTCTCATTCGTCATCTTCAGGCTGGTGCTTTTGGCTTCTGCTTCTAGGAGCAATGTGTGGTCGTAGCTGTTTCTTCCTTTTAACTGCCAGTGGGGGTTTGAACTGATTGGCTGGGAGCTTGGCTATGTTCTGATTGGGTGGAGGTGTGTTCTGATTGGTTAGGGGCTTGGCTGTGCTCTGATTGGCTGGGGGGTTGGCTGTGTTCTGATTGGCTGGGGGAGTGTTCTGTTTGGGTGGGGGCTTTGTTGTGCTGGAGGGGTTCAAAGTGGCCAATGATGCAGCTCTGGTCTGGCTCCTGGTCTGTGGTCGTGCCTCATCATCGGTGTGGGTTTGGGTTTGCTTTTTGCGTGGATGTGTGGTGCTGGCATCCTGTGTGGTTCTGGTGTCATTCTTTGTGTTAGGGATTCGCCTGTCAATAAGGGCGGGTTTCCAAATGGCTGGTAGGCAGGAGGTATCATCTCGTTTGTTCATGCTGTGAGGGCGTTTTTCTATCTCGATGGTTTCTCTGATTATTCTGTTATTAAAGTGTTCAGTTTTGGCAATAGTTCTGGTCTTTTTGAAATCAATTTCATGTCCTGTGGCTTTAAGGTGTTGGACCAGGGAAGAAGTTGGTTCCTCTTTTTTGACTGAGTTTTTGTGTTCTTCAATGCGTGCACTTATTCTTCTGTTGGTTTGTCCAATGTGTGTAGTGGGGCAAGCAGTACATGGGATTTCATATACTCCTTGATTTTCTAACTCAATTTTGTCTTTAGGGTTTCTTAGGATGGTGGATATTTTTCTGTTTGTGCAGAATGCTGTCTTGATGTTATGTTTGTGTAGGATTTTGCTGATTTTGTCTGTGGTGCCTTTTATGTATGGGAGGAGGGCTTTGCCGTTTTCTTGTTCTCTCTCTTGGATTTTAGTGGGAGTTTCTTTTTGGATTAAGTTGGAAATCTTATTTCTTGGGAATCCGTTGGATGTTAGTACATTAGTGAGAGTGTGTAGTTCGGTTTTTAGGTGTTGTTCGTCAGCTAGGCATTTGGTTCTGGAGATGAGTGTCTTGGCTACGGAGTTGATCTGTGCTGGGTGGTGGTGTGAGAGTGCGTGCAGATAGCGGTTTGTGTGTGTTTTCTTCTGGTAGATGGTGTGTCCTAGGGAGCCATTGGATTTCTTGTAGACTAAGACATCCAGGAAGGGAAGTTGGTTATTGTTGTGAGTGTCTCTAGACCGGCTGGAGACATATCAGAGGATGACGAAGCACAACCAGGCCCCTCTGGGTATTTTCCCCTCCCGGCAGCCGAGCTAGACAATGAGGAGATTTGTATGCAATCTGAGTCAGACTCTCAAAGTGATGAGTCAGATTTGGAACAGGAAGATAGATGGCTTGATCCGAGATTCTGAAGGTTTGATAGGCGGAGGTGTCAGTTAAGTGGAAAAAGGAAGTGACGTATTGAAAACTATATTAGAAGAGGAAGAAGAGACTAATTCTTTGTCACGAGCAACGTTAATATCAAGAGGCAGTCTGATGCATCACCGAGTTCGTTTGAACTCAGTTTTCTGGTGTTCTTGAAATCTACGGAAGATTAATGAAGTCTTGGACAATGTGAGATAAAGAGTGAGTTAATTGGAAGGTGGGAGAATGTTTAAACTAAATGTACATAAATCAGACTGGGCCGTTCCGGCCAACAAACTGCCAGCAGCTTGCTTTGAAGTGAATCTTTTGAAATGTGTTAAATAAAACTCTTAAAGAAATATTTATGTGGATTTTACTAAGCTGAGAAGGGCCAGATACAACAGTTATTAGCTTCTGTTTCCATGGTGAACTGTATTTTGGGGTGTAGGCTGTTGAGGTGTGTAAGGAAGCTGTCCAGTTTTTCTTTCCCATGTGGCCAGATTATGAAGGTGTCATCTACGTATCTGAGCCAGAGTTTGGGTTTGTGATCAGATTTTTCTAGAGCTTGGGTTTCAAAGTGTTCCATGTAGAGGTTTGCAATGACAGGTGAGAGAGGTGATCCCATGGGTGCTCCTTCTATTTGTTTGTATTTTTGTCCATTATAGATGAAGTATGTGTTGGACAGACAGTGGTTGGTCAGATCTAGAATGTGTTTGGGGGGTTATATTTGTTTTGGATAGCTGTTAAGGCTTCTTTGATTGGCACTTGGGTGAAGAGAGATATGACATCGAAGCTAACGAGTAGGTCGCTGGGCTGTAAGTTTTGTTTCTTTATGATCTCTATGAAATGGAATGAGTTTGTTACGTGTGAGGTGATGGATTCTGCATAGGGCTGTAGTTGTTTGGTGAGAAATTTGGCTAGATTTTGTAGAGGTGAGCCTATGGAGCTGACTATGGGTCTAAGTGGGGTTCCTTCTTTGTGTATCTTGGGGAGACCATAGAGCTTAGGGCATCTGGATGATTTCTCTCTGGGAATGATTCTTTGCTGGATCTCTTCGCTAATGGGGGAGGCTTTTATTTTGGATCTAGTGGTTTTTTCCAGGTAGGTGGTGGGATCTGTGTTTAGGGGTTTGTATGTGGAGTCTTGGAGTAGGTTGGTTAATTTGGTTTGGTAGTCAGATGTATTCATGACCACCGTGGCGTTGCCCTTGTCTGCTGGTAGGATTATTATGCTGGTATCTTGTTTCAAGTTAAGTAGTGCTGTCTGCTCCTCTTTGGGTAAGTTGCTTTTGGGTGGCTTGCTGGTGCAGAGTATGTTGGTGATTTTGAGTCTGATTCTGTTAGCATCGTCGGGGTTGATTTTGGTCAAGCTGGTTTCAACTCTGCATATAATGGTTTCAGTGGGGATGTGTTTGGGAGCGACTGCAAAGTTGAATCCTTTGGAAAGGACATTGGTTTCGGCTTTGGTGAGGATCCTATCTGAGATGTTATGCACTGTTTGTTTCATGTGTGGCTGTGAGGGAGGAGGGATTTGTTTCTGGTGTTCTTGTAGTCTTCGGAGTTTGTTAGTGTGTGTGTCTGTCTTGAGGGTGGTCTGTGCTTCAGCTCTCCAGACGGCGAGTTGTTTGGATTTGTCCCAAAGTGCGGGGTGGATCTTGTTGCTGAGTTTGAGGTGAAGTGTGAGGAGATCTTTGTTGATTCGGTCTAGGAGGAATCTTTTTGTGTGAAGTTCATTTCTGATTAGGGCCAATTCTGTTCTTTTCAGGATGCGTTTGGTGGCTGCAGAGTTGGAGTGGAATTTCAATTGGAAGCATGTGGGGATTAAATTTTGATCTCGGCAGTTGTGTAGTAATGTGAGGTCACATAAAATGGAAGCTCTTTGGACTTCGAGTTTTTCATAGGTCCTGGTCAGATGGTGGATTTCCTCCCCGTAGAGGTATGATATTTGTTTTCTGAGGTTTTCGCGGGTGTTTGTATGTAGGTCTTTGGTTCTTCGGGTTTTCTCCCACGTAGAACTTGAAGTGTCTTGGCGACGTTTCGACGAAGTCTCATTCGTCATCTTCAGGCTGGTGCTTTTGGCTTCTGCTTCTAGGAGCAATGTGTGGTCGTAGCTGTTTCTTCCTTTTAACTATCTATCTATCTATCTATCTATCTATCTATCTATCTATCTATCTAAGCTTTTAGAAGTGCAGATTTGATAATCCTATTCAGAAAGTTTGGAGCCAGGAAGCTACAAGCTGATGAGATTAGAAAGACAAAGACCCCTAAAATCTACATCCCCTACCCAAACTCTAAGGACAGGAAACATGACCTTTAGGACATAATAGGATTAACCCACCAATACCAAAAAGGGCATACTCAAAAGCTCAAGTCAAAATACATGACATAGGAAATACAAAGCCTCAAACAGGAAGAACTCCAAATACAAAGCCCAAAGGAGGTATAAAAGCCCACCACTCTCTGCTCCATGTGGTCAGCTTCCCCAGAGCCTCATTTCTGTCTGCCTCTGCTCTTCAATAAACTTCTTTCTAAAGCAGTCTCCATTTTGTTTATTCCCGGCTTGGACTGGACCCTGATGAAGATTTTTCTTTCAACAGTTACAAAAAACACAGTTGGTTGGAATTAAACAGCAAACTTTACCATGGCTTACTTAATGTATGAACCCAGTTATTAGATTAGCAGTTAAACTTCTTCAAAAGTTTACCATGTTCAGTTCATCATTCATGGTCCAGGTAGCTGAAAGTAAACTATTAGGGATAGGACTAATTGCACACAACCACTTCCCTCACTATGCCCCATAAATGTTCATTCACCTTAGTTGCATTGCATAAATAAATTTCTGAAACATTATCCCCACAGAAACGTAACCTCTTCTTTCTTTCTAAAGGTATGGATTATGAACTTGGGGAAAATGGGTCTTTTTATTTACCTAGGAAGTAGGAATGAACATTCCAAATGTAGGCTGATTTTTGAACAACTTTCTCAGATGTGAAAAGAAGTACAAGCATTAACATATTGAAATAGCAGACTTTGTTCATTGTTATAAAAGAGTCAGCATTAATGGAATGTGGTGTTTTGAGATAAACACTTTTGTTTGGAAGCACTGCATGTTATTATTCCGTGCCCTATTAATAAATGTTTTTCATTTTTCGTACACTTTGGAGATCAAGCATGTTACATTAATAATAAGTCCAGACACTTTGCTTAGAAAGGGACAAATTGATTGCCCACGACAACATCACAAATGTTTTTCTTCATTACTCTCTAGAGCACTAATGGGTTTTTCAACTTTGTTGCTAGCTAGAGGGAAAGATAGCTTGATCGGCATCTAAAATATATATTGTAGGAGTAAACAGTTGAATTTAGCTTCCGCTCCCTATAATTTCGTTGTGGTTTGGTTAGGATATTTTAAGTTGTAATAATATTGTTTTTGATGACTTTCTACTTTGTCTTTTGCCTTCATTTATAATATCGATGCATACCAATAAATATTGTTTCTCTTGTAAAGCTGCTGAGAGTGTTCATCAGTGGCTGATAAATAATGTTCAACCTCCTTTTCAAACCGTTAGGTTTTCTCTCTTTTTTCCCAGGGCCAGGCATGAGTTGTTTTTATTAGTTTCTTTATTACATTCTATTTGAACATATAACTTGAGATTACAAGGTTTGATTGTACTTATGTTTTATAGTGCTTGCTACTATCAGAATGATGGTTCAGAAAGTTAGGAATGCTGGGTGTTGAAATAAGTTATATTCATTTATTAATCTAATTTATTTAGCCACTTATCTCACCAAACATGACTCTAAATAGACAATAATATAAAAGGGACAAGAAAGAGGGTCAGGGAATGCAGTTATGCTCTTGATGTGATGTGTGTAAGTATGTTTGTTCCAAGGTGTTTCAGTTATTTGTGTCTTCACTATGCCTCTCCCCAGTCATAAATATGGTTTAAAAAACAAATATAAGCAAAAGCAGCTTGGAGGGAATGTAAAAAAAAAATAACTTACATCCTTTAGAGAGGATGGACTTAGAAAATCTGAATTAGCAGTCAGAACTCATGATGAAAATTCTTAATTGTACAACACATGTACGGACTTAAACATAGTTTCAACTAGGAAAAAACTGTGATCATCCTGGACCAACCTAAGTCCAAAAAATGCTAGGGAAATCCTGGAAGTCTGGCACTCAGACAAATCGACCATCAATAGGCACATAGAGGTAAACAACATTTACATACCTTTCAAAAGAGACAATCAAAAAGTAAAAAGAAACCAAAGGCCAAAACAGATCCTTCCAGCAATCAACACCCAGATAAGAATAGAATAGAATAGAATAGAATAGAATAGAATAGAATAGAATAGAATAGAATAGAATAGAATAGAATAGAATAGAATAGAATAGAATAGAATAGAACAGAACAGAACAGAACAGAATAGAATAGAATAGAAGCTGGAAGGGACCTTGGAGGTCTTCTAGTCCAGCCCCCTGCTCAAGATAAGCAGGGATTCACACTAGGATTAATACCAGACCAATAATCAGAGCAGTAAACAATATTGCCTTGGAACTACCAACTCAGACAAACCATCCCATAGTAAGCAACAGCCTAATCAAGCAACTACCAAGAAGAAAACAACATTCCCACCAACTCTGACAAGGCAAGCCATGGAGCAAGTTACACTTCCTTCTAGCACAGAAGATATTACACACATACAGAAATCTTTATTCACTTTCACATGGTCTTGAAGTAGCTCAGAGGCCAAGATAATGCAACAATGGCAGAACAATGATGAAAGAATGGACTCATTGTAATTATAAAAAGAGTTTAGTCAATGAACAATGCTCCCTTCCACCTATGATTTACAGGGTAGTCTCCATCACATATGGAAATGACTGTATGTTCTCTTTACCTTGACTACCTTATTATCTTATTATCTTCAGTGACATGAGGCTTCTTTGGATGTTATTAATATTGCTGATTATCTGTCATGCACAGATAGGAAAATCTCAAGTTTTAAATTCACATTAGCTGGGCTCTAAAGATAATTTCCACTTAACTATTAATTCTTTCTCTTACAAAGGTCCAAACTTGACAAAGCAGGAGATTTTGCTCAATAGTAAAATATAGAAATTATAATGGGGATTTCACAGAGGAATAACCTGCTAACTAAGCTAGGCAGATCCTACCCATCCAACTCCATTTTGTGGTCAACCGTATGCAACTTAAGACTTGTAAAGAGGAGAAAGGAGAAAAAGAAATACTGCATTCTAACCACTGCCTTGACACAGTTGTTACAATGCACTCTTGAAGGCTGACTCTGCTCACTGCCAGGAGTTCGATCCTGACCAGCTCAAGCTGACTCAGCCTTCCATCATTCAGAAGTCAATAAAATGAGGACCCAGAGGCTGTTGTTTCCTTGTGCTGTCAAATCAAACAAGGAAACAAAGAAACAACACAGCAGCACAAGGAAAGAACAGCCAATCACTGGCCATCAGCACACTAATCAACAAGTAGGAAGGCACCACATAAATCCAATGCATGAATAGCCAAAGCACATATTCCAATAGAGAGAAGTTCCTTGGAAGATGGGCTCTGGCATGAATCCAAAAACTTGGAAGAGTAACTTTTGGTTTCAGTGACCAGCCAAGATTGGATCCTGCAACACAATTCTGGGTCATGTATATTTGCCATTGTTTATGGACACATATCACTTTGTGATTGCTGGTATAGCCACACTAGATCTTGTGGACCAAAATATTGTGTACCGGTAATCTAGGTAGTTGAAGATTTGACCTGTTATCAACTCTGTGATATGCTTTTATCAGTTTTTATAGAAAGGCATGTTTATACGCATTCTAATAAATATGAACCCCCGGGACAGAATATTATTGACCGACACTGAAGATGTCATTGTGTCTCCTTGTTGCAGAAGACTGAAGACACAGGAATGAAAATAGTAATAATAATAATAATAATAATAATAATAATAATAATAATAATAATAATAATAATAATAATAATTCAATTGCAAAAGGTGGCTTTACTAGGAACAGTTTCCATCCTGCGATGATATCTGTAATGCCATCAATTCAAACATCCACATCTGCCTATCCAAGGTCCTTGGTAAGGACTTGATAGGTAGACAAAAATGCCTAAATGGCTGACTGTGTGATGATTAATAATAATAATAATAATAATAATAATAATTAATAGTAGTAGTAGTAGCAATAGCAGTAGTAGTAGTAGTGTTGGAAGGGACCTTGGAGGTCTTCTAGTCCAACCTCCTACTCAGGCAGGAAACCTTATACCATTTCAGACAAATGGTTGTCCAGTCTCTTCTTAAAAACTTCCAGTGTTGGAGCATTCACAACTTCTGGAGGCAGGTTGTTCCACTGATTAATTGTTCCCACTGTCAGGAAGTTTCTCCTTAGTTCTAGGTTGCTTCTCTCCTTGATTAGTTTCCATCCGTTGCTTCCTGTCCTGCCTTCAGGTGTTTTGAGGAATAGGTTGATCCCCTCTTCTTTGTGGCAACCCCTGATATATTGGAACACTTCATTAAACTAGACCAGGAGTGTCAAACTGCCAGCCCGCAGGCCGGATGCGTCATGCCGAAATCGTGCCCACCCCATTGCTGGCAATGGAAAAAAAGTCGTGATATGTTGCAAAATGTCATGTGATGTTGTTAGTTTGACACCCCTGAACTAGACATACCCAATTCCAGCAACTGTTCCTTATATGTTTTAGCCTCCAGTCCCCTAAAGCAGGTGATAACCTTAATGCTGAGCACTTGAGTCTGAGCATGAATCTTTGAACAGGAATAAAACTTCAAGTCTGTGACATTATCTGTGGCATCATATAGAAGACAACTGGCAATTCTGATTTATGATTCCTCCCACACAACCTATCATTATTTAATGCAACTAAGTATTCTGAAAACTCATTTTTCAGAAGATTTTAAGTTGTGGATGTATTTTTAGAAAACAACATAGGAAGGAAGGCACTAATCTTATCGGTGTTCTTCTGAGATGAGTTTTACGTGTCCCCTTCTTTTGACCCCATCACATGTCCTTTCTCCATAGACTCTAAGGGTAGTTCTTCACAAAACTTTTCATTTAAACAAGCAACTCCCTCTGTTTCTGTTGAATTCCTAGCAGAAGTAAAAAAAATAATAATTTATCACTGAGCATTAAAAAAAAATTCTGCTTACCTTTGGTATAGCCCATTGCAGTTATAATACACTGAATGTCCTAAGTACAATAGGCTGAGGGCCAAAGATTGTCCTAGATTCGTGTCCACCAGGTTATCTACCAATGATGATAGCATGTAGCGAAACAAACAATTTACAGGTCATCTGTCTTTCCCAGAACACTCTGGCTCCCCCTTCACTTTTCTTACCAAATGTGAAAAGAGCATCCACCAAACCAGGAAATGGGGAAAACGGAATACAGTGCTAGATTAAATGGCAGTAAATATTTCAGCGAATTTATGAAGCCATTTTGTGAAAGGGGAAATCCATTAGAAGAGATTTTGCTATAGTACTAATAGCAATTTCTCCAGCAATGAGCAGCCTTTCCCAGATGCTTATATTTCATGTTCTAAAAAACAGCATGGGAGGAATTACTTCATGTTAGTTTCGTTCTGTATTTAGCTGAAGCATGATTGGGCTGAAAAACTGCAATTAGTGAACAAATTATTGTTCAGTGACTGATCACTCACTCATCCATCCCTCAAGCTTCTCATAACCAAAGTAAATGTAATCCTATTCTTCTTCTTTGATAATACTCTCCCCCCCCATTTTTTCCTCTGAAAGGGAATGTTTTGTTATCCATAAAATGGAAAAATAATGGTTATAACATTCCTGAAGAAAATGTTCTGGTAGCACTAATAATGTACCTCTGAGCTATAAAATATCTTTATCAAACATTCATTTTCTTCCTTTCCCTACTACCTTTGCCAGATCTTTGGATTTTTTTTAATATTTTCATGTGAGCTGCTGATTAACTGTAATATTCTGAAGTTTCATAATATAAGGAAATTGCCTGCTTGGGAACCATAAAAAGTTAGTCTTTAAACAACAAGAACGAGAAAATAAGCTTTTGGAGTTTGTTTTAATACAGAGAGATTGAATTGCTCTATAGCTACCAAAAGAAAATCACAATCTTTCTAGGGAAAAGAAAACCAACTCATTCTAGTGTGATCATGTACATCATCTTGAAAGTTTTGTTGAATAACTCAAAATGATATAGCTGTCATGCAATATTTCCATGCCCAGGTTTATTTATTATTTATTATTTATTAATTTGACTTCTATGCCGCCCTATTCCGGAGAACTCAGGGCGGCTCACAACATAATAGAAATCAACAATTAGAAATATATATATATATATATATTAAAACCCCTAATTTAAAAGAAAAACCAATCATTCAACATACACACAGACATACACTGGCTAGGGGCAAGATGTTAACTGTCCCAAGCCTGCCGGCAGAGGTGTGTTTTAAGTAATTTAAAATTAAGTAATTAATTTTATTGATAACCGAACATACAAACCTATCTAATATTCAGTTAGCCATTGGTCTACCTGACTGAATAGACTCAAAATAAGGTGTTTAGGCTCAAATCAGGCATTACATTAGTGCAATAAGTAGTCCATAAAAAACATTCATTTAAGCAAGCATTTGCTGTCACAATGGCATTGAAAAAAGCAATTTACAACCAGTCCTTACACTTACGACCATCCCTGAATTCATGAGATCAGAATTCAAACACTTGGCTGCCAGCATATATTTATGAGGGTTTCAGCTGCCTGGGCTCATATGACACCATCTGACTTCCAATAAGCAAAGTCAATGGTTGGAAGCCAGGTCTGCTTAACAACTGTACAATTGACATGCAGTGATCCGCTTAACCACCAGGGCAAAACATAATATTGGGCATGACTCATTTAACAACCATCTTGCTTAGCAATGTAAATTCTGGTGCCGCTTATGGTTGTAAGTCAAGGACAACCTGTAGTGGCTTTAGCAATTTAATTGCCTTTATTGCTATACAGCAGGATCACCCATGAACATCCAGCTAAGGGAACTGGGGAATAATATCCAGTGTTTGTTATTTCCTCTTGATGAGGAAATAGAGAAGTAAGGATGTCTTCTCTGTGTGAAAAACAGCTAATCAAAGACTGTACAGTGAGCTTATCAATAATGGCAACACTGAGCACATTTTTCCTGCATCATTAAAATGCACTACTACTTTGACCTATCCATCAAAACATCAGTGTCAGTCTCATTTCCCTTGTATTTGGGCAGCTAATAGGATGTTATAAATGAGTAGAAAGCCAGTAGAAAATGTCAATGTCCTGTTTAATATTTCCAACTTTCAGGATAATTTCTGAGGGTTGGAATGGCTTTGAATGCAATCTTGAATAGGCTTGTAGAAGCCACATTATTAATGGACTTTGCTAGCAGGATTAAAGATCTCATTCATACTATCATGATCAATCTCAATTTTGCACCATTGACTCTTGAAAGAAGCCAGTAAGGATATCCAAGGATGAATTCTTGGTATGAAAAAATAATTTAACCAAACAAAGCTTATTAACCTCTGTAGCTCCCAGGATGTAGTTTCAGTCTTCTATCCGCTAGACCACTTGTTCCAATTAGACCTTGTCACTTAGTATTTTTCTCTTAGCTATCTCAGGGAACATATCTTACAGCATATAATGCCCATCCCCATCTTTTGAAACCCTTCAGATATGTTCAGCTCATAAATCTATCTTTTAATCATACTCAAGTGGCATATTTTGGTGGATTATAAGCATCTACAAATCGAGTTAGGGGCCATGAGAAACCCATATTTACTTGGACCTTGAATTTTTGCCACACAAAAAGGCAAAACATTTTTTTAGTCTGCAGCTTTATTAGGAGATGGAGAATAAAAGACCAACGGAATGAGTTTTAACAAATAAATAATGAAGAAGGCAAACTCTATCAGGTGCATTCCAGCCATACCTGCCAGTAAAAGTACATAAACTAAATGAAGAAAAACAACATAGATTTAGGCAAAACACTCCTTCCCTGAGCAACCAGCCAAGACTGTTGACAAGGTACTCATAAGATATATGACCTGCTTATCTTTCTCAATAACTCAACAACAACCAACTTGCTTCTTGAAGATAAATTGGCCTGACTACATGGACCTTCTGAAGCACAAACCTTGGGGGGTTTTCCTTGCTCTATAGACACCGAGGACTTTTATTGTATGGAAGCAACACAATTATGGAACTGTTCCTTTCCTGATTTTGATCCCAGCTGATGTTTGAGGGAAAATTCTTAATTTCTCTGCAAGTACTGAACTATTTCACATTTTCTGAAATGCTGACTTGATTTTGTATCATTCATAGCAAAGGGCAGTGAGCTGCACCAACTAATACCTCTTTTGCACATACATACACTCATCCTTTGGCATATAGTTGGTGTCAAGAGACATTCTTGAATATCAAGATTATGTTGGAGGCAGACCATTTTGGAGTGTGTGAGTTTTGACTTATATTCAAGTCCATTTTGAAGGGAAGCTTAGTATGCTACAGTATGCTTCACTTTACCATGTGAGGTAAAAAAAAATAAACAATGGGGTGTATGTCCTAAACTCTTTGAGGAAAATTGGTTTATAGGTCTAACAAGGTATTAACTAAATGAATATGATGCAGAGCTGATAAGAGGATTGTGAATTAATTAGAGGCTTCAACAATTGAGTCCAACTCTGTCTTTATCAGTTCTGGAATTAATTTCAGATGGAATGGAACGTAAGGCCAATCAAGGGTATAAAATAGTGGGAAATAGTTAAATTTAAGCTGAAAGTGTAAAGAGAGAGCCAAGATTCCCCTCCCTGAGACAAGTAGGATGACACGCCCCACCCTCCCATTTCATGGACAATTTTGTGGCAGAGTAATCAATCTTCAGGATTTGCCTTTTTGGACATGTTGACTTTAAGGTAACAAGATACAAAATTATCTCTTAAGATACACTGCCTTAGTCTAATGGTAGAGCTGGCCCTAAGACGAAAACCTAAATTGATCCTTGGATTCTAATTTTTTGCTCATTATAGTTTTGGTGTCATAACTGTAGCATATGAAGTGTGGTACCAGGTAATATTGTCCAGACAATCCAGACATAAAGTCTGGCATAAATAGAACAGAAAAGCAGAGTTGGAAGCAATCTTGGAGGTCTTCTAGTCCAACCCACTGCTCAGGCAGGAAACCCTATACCATTTCAGACAAATGGTTGTCCAATTTCTTCTTAAACACTTCCAGTGTTTGAGTATTTACAACTTCTGGAGGCAAGTGGTTCCACTGATTAATTGTTCTATCATGAATTTTCTCCTTAGTTCTAGGTTGCTTCTCTTCTTGACTAGTTTCCATCCATTGCTTCTTGTCTTGCCTTCAGGTGCTTTGGAGAACAGGTTGTCACCCACCCCCACTCTTCTTCATAGCAGCCCCTTAGATATTGGAACACTGCTATCACGTCACTCCTACCCTTCTTTTTATTAAACTAGACATAGCCAAATCTTAAGATAAAACTTGCACCTCTTTAGGTTCAGAGTCTGGCATGTTTGTTTGCAGAAAGTCTAGCTATAGCACAAAATAAGTATTAGAAATACTAATGAGAAATATGCATTAATTTGCATCATATTTCAGATCCTTATTGTTGTATACTTCATTTGCGTGCGAATGATGAAGACACATGGTGATGCTGAACAACACTTTATTCTCCTTCTACAACAACCAAGCAAAAGGCACGCAGGCCTTTTTATATCGCCAGAAGCCCGGACAGTATCAACCAATAGGAACAGAGCGTTTTCGTGCTTTGCGCATGCGCACAAGGCCAGTGCCGCTCTGTCTGGTCCCAGGCAGCTTTTGGAATGCCTGGGACCAATGCAACGTCCTGAGCCTGCTTTTGCAGGCTCAGGACACAACACCCCTCCCCCCTAGATGGAACATACTTCGCGTACAAACATGTACGTCATGCATTGGGAAGAGTGGCATAGAGTTGCATTATTCAAGTGCAAAGAGTGTGGAATCTCGAGTCTGCCCTCAGGCAAACCCCCTTCAGTATTTATTAATACAAATAAATGTATCCAAAATCAAAAATAATACAAAATAATCTACCCACGAGTTACTCCCCTTATTCAGGGGCCTCATGAGCAGGTCCCTCATGATTTGACAGCAACCTCACAAAGTCTCTCAGATGTTCGGGTGGGCACTTGGCCCGCTGCGACCTTCTATGGCCCGGAGAGATTGCCTGGCCCACCTGCTCGCCTACCAGGCTAGGCAGGCCAGGACGTTGCTGCCCTAAATCCCCAGGTGACCCTGGTGAGGGTGCCTGGCCTACCTGCTCACCTGCCAGGCTAGGCAGACCAGGACTTTGCTGCCCCAAATACCTGGTTGACCTGCCCAGTTGCTGGCTGGCTGGACCCTCTAAGTCCAAGCCAGCATACCTTGGAGGGGTGGAAGTCCCCAAGTCCACAATGGACCCCTCTTGGGAACACTGTCTCTAGAGCCCAAGGCCAGCAGATGGAGAGAGCTAAGTAGCGGAAATGCCCAAGTACTCTGTGGCCCCCAAGCACGTGCCAGAGGTGCCAGAGTCAGGAGTCGCCTCCATGGCAACCCCGTTTGCTGGTGACCTCCTTTTGGGAGCAATTTCAGAATAAGGCAAGTGATGGAATTTTGGAATGCCCGGGACCAATGCAACATCCCGAACCTGCTTTTGCAGGCTCAGGACACAACACTTATGATAGGGACTTATAAATCACCCAATGCGCACTTATAGATACAGTTTACGTTAATTAATATCAACAATATTGATATACAGCAAATACTTACCCAGGGAGATGAAAATACCATCATTTTACAAGCAGGTCGACTTTCTAAATCATTTAACTAACGTTTGCATGACACATAAATGCTTCATAAAAATGTACTGGCAGTTTCTCTCCCAAATAGTGCTATAAACACAGGATGGATATATGTAAGAGATATCAACACACATATACAGGGACATTTAAGTGGTATATATCCAGTTACACAGTAAATCACGTAACATGTCTGGGAAAGACAAAGCTTTAGCAGATGCATTCAGTCAACTCAATTGTTCAGCAGATTAAATTTGGTTACAATTAAACTTGGCTTTCTACATATGTGTCTCTTTTTTTTTTAAATATTTTTATTAGTTTTTTTTAAAATTTTAACAGAAAAAAGAGACTAATCATATCAAATCATAGTATTAAAATAAACAATCATCCATAAACAGAGCATAAATACATTTTCCAATGCATCTAATGATGATAACTCAACTGAAAATAAACATCTCAAACAAATAACCTTCATCCTTCTCTATCTCCATCCTATTATTTTTTTTAATGGATTGTTTTGATTTAGAGAATGTATATATTACATAGTTTAAAATTCTTGTTAAGATTATACAATAATTATGTTTGATGTAGTGGGGTTTTCTTTTGTTATACCCTGTAAGCATTCTGGGAAGTCGTGGGTTAGGGAGGGATTATAATTTTAGATATGATGTTTTCTCAACTGTATTTGGGGTTGGTGGAAGAATAATTAATTATTGTTACTAAAGGGTTGTCTGGGTGGCCTTAGGTGGAGTGAAGATTGATTTAAGTGGAAGTTACATATGTGTCTCTTAATGTGATATGTATATTGAGATTGATTTGTGGCTTTAGGTACAATGTATTGTGTGAACCCAGAATATAGATTATTAAATGCTTGCATGTAGTTGGAGCTTAATAAAGGCATTTTGCTTCATATGAGAATCTTATAAGTGTCAACAGGAGATATTCATGATAGTCACCATTCTTTGTTATTTTACAGATGGAACTGACGGAGATGACTATTGCCCTGGCTTGTTTGTTTTGGTTCTGGAAATACTAAATAGAGATACAAGACAAGCAAAGAGAATTGTGGGAGTAAAGATTTAAAAAAAAACTTAAAAGTTAAGGGCTTTTGCAGATGACTTGGAGAATAGTTATTTTTTATTGACAGGGGTATTGATGTGGTTTATTTACTGCCTGAAACCCCATGGATTCTACATGGCTTATAAAAAAGTACAGTATAAAACAGGACAAATCACTATTAAAGTCAAATAAAACCCATAATTAATTTCCAAATTTAATAAGAAAATCCATACCTTCCAGGGCCCTCCACAGCTGTAGCTCCACAACTTTCTCAGTAACCTTTCCTCAGAAAGAAAGAAAAACTTGAGACCAGCAGGAGATTGTCCCATTTTGTTAGATCCAGGCCTGGCTTTTTGAAGTGTGAGTCTTCCTTTAAAAGCCTCTGGCATCTCTCCATCCTTCAAATAAGTGTTGATTACAACATGGAGTAGTTCTTTTTATCAGCCGAGTGGCACTGGTATCCAATCCACAAGTAGCTGGACTAAAATTATAGAAAACTCTGTTCATTTCCTCAAATCTGCAAGCTTAAAACCTGCCTGTAACAGCACACTATTGCCTTTGTTATCTGTAAAGATCTTGCCCTATTGGCTTCCAGCTTGAGCAGTTTCAGCTGTGAAATTCTTGACCAGGTGATCACAATGAACACTGATTGCCTTTTCCCTCCTTTCATAAAAGGGCCTGTAAGTTTTAAACAATGTAGTTGTCTGATAATTCTGCAGATATAGAATAGAATAGAGCTGGAAGGGACCTTTGAGGTCTTATAGTCCAGCCCCTGATCAAGTAGGAGAACCTATACCATTTCAGACCAGTGACTGTCTAGTCTCTTCTTAAAAACCTCCAGTGATGGAGTGCCCATGATTTCTGAAGGCAAGCTGTTCCACTGGTTAATTGTCCTCAATGTTAAGAAGTTTCTCCTTAATTCCAGGTTGCTTATCTCTTTGATTAGTTTCCAACCATTGTTTCTTGTCTTGCCCTCTGGTGCTTTGGAGAATAATTTGACCCCCTCTTCTTTGTGGCAGCCCCTCAAATACTGGAATAATGCTATCATGCCATCCCTGTCCTTCTTTTTTCTAGATTAGGCATAACCAATTCCTGCAGCCATTCTTCAAATGTTTTAGTCTCCAGGCCTTTGATCATCTTAGTTGTCCTATCATTAGATAGGGTGGCCTGGTATATCACAACCACAACCACAACAACTTCTCTCCCCATGGATTGGGCTTGTATAAAAGGAAGTGGAAATGGGTTTTAGGACAAACACACATACACAAAGCTACCAATGATTAGATAAAAGATACCTGAATCTGGACCAAGAATGCAAGGTGAGGAAACATCTCAGATAAATTCTCACAAGGGCGGGGAATGCACATTCAAACTTGCAAGATTCAGTTACTGTAGCTTTACAATAAATCTACTTGTCCTAGGTTTCCTAGACTGATCTACTTTGAAGGGCTGACAACCTGATAGAAAATATGAAATCTGTCTGGATAGATCTCTATGATCTCCCCACTTCTCATCCATCCAGTTTCAGTCATGCATGCCAGATCTGTCCTCATTCTCAAATCACGGAGGAGGCTGGTTTTATTACAAACAGAATTGGCAATCTGGTTTTCTTCTCCTGTGACGAGACTTGGGGGCTATCAACTACCATCCATGGTCCAAACTAGTCCAGTCTTCTAACACAAATGGTAGGTTTGCCACTCACCTTTTATAACTGTTTCCAGCCTAGCTGGAATGGTGGATGGTGGGCATGGAATGGAGTGAGAAATTTTGTGGAACACGAATGTTTCATTTGCCAATTCCATTGTTGCAGTAGATTCCACAACTTGCAATCTTGAAATAAATAATTCAATGGTCTCATCTTTCCTCAGTCTTCTGAATAAATGTGGCATGTAAATTTTCTCATCCACTTATTCACTCTGCTTCACAGAGAAGCAGAACATCCAAGTGATTCTCCCTCAGGAGATTGACCTCTTTCGCACTTGAAATCTGGAAGTTTGATATTTTGAAAAGCAAGAGGATGTTAACATTTCAACATTTATAACATCTGATCTCAGTTGTAAAGAGGATGGATTTTTTTATAGGAGAACAGAAATAATGTATCAAGGGTTTCGTAGGAAAGGTCTCATGAGAATTCTTTTGCCAAAGCATCCTGCTGGTTCTTCATGTATCCCTGTATCCATGTGACAATAAAATGAAAAATTTACATTAACTCTGTGCTTAATTGTGCTAATAAAGAGCTGAGAACAGAAGCTAGTTTAGGGTCTCATAGGATGTAGTGTTCATATGAGAAGGAAGATTGGCAAATATTAATTTATTTCATTGAATATGATTGCATTTTTCATTATCTTCACTCTGGGCAATTAAAAATACAGTATTACAACTGAATCTTCATGTCTGATGATAGAAGCCTTAAAAAAGGCCAACACGACTAGGGCTAATCAGGTCCCACAGCAGAAAAAGTTCTCTTCCTGGGTCTCACCAGAGAGCACTCTTTAATAGATGGAACCCATAACTTGTCTCTTCTACCAAATCTGGTGGTATCCAGGGACATGTAGGTACAATTAGGGAGAGGCAATCCTTTAGATGCTCCAAATATCAAGTTTGCAAAGAAGAAAGTCTTAAAGGAATAAGGAAGTTGATATGAAGAAATAGCTTGAAAATGGAAGTAATTATTTGCAGCTAAAATGGCAACATGGATTTAGACTGTTGGGAGAAAAAAACCCTGATTAGTGGAAAAGTGAGTAGCGATTCTAAAATGTATAGGACAGTTTTTGTTCTGCTGAAGGTTCATTAGTTCTTGAGTTGTATTTAGAAGTCCACACAGCATTTGCAAATGCTGGATCTGGGAAAAACCAAAGAAGAAAAGTACCATTAAACAAATGACTAAACAACTCATGCAATGTCGTGGGGATGTATCAGAAGTTAGATGAAAGATCAAATATTTGATTGTCAGTAGGTCACCCGTTCGATCCAGATCAGCTTCCAGTTCATTCAACTAAGAGACATGGCAAACTCTTTTCCTAACTCCAGATAGGAATAGTTTTAGTATTTCCCAACATGGAGAGATGCATACATTCTTGGCACTCACATATACTAAGATTTAGAAGTTTAGGATAAAAGCTATAATATAGGATGAACATGCTGATCTTCTATACCTTTATAACAATCTGCTGTGCTGGAAAGGTGGATAGAAAACGGTTTCCTGCATAATGTGAAGCTATTAAGGGGTTGCTCTTACATGGCTGGAAGGTGGAGAACTGAAAGTGCTTTTCACTGTCTTTTAAATAAAATAAGAGAGAAAAAAATTGGAATACCATGTGGCACTGCCTTTTTCAATCAAACACTTTAACATATCTTTTGACAAACTAAATACAGCCCACCTTGAATTCCTTTCTATTCTTAACTCCCACTAATTTCCCTTGAACTTCAGTAGTTCAGATTCTTGTAGAGAGCTTAAGCTTGCAATAAATCTTTATATTAATTTGAACTGCCTGAATCTCCTGATTTCCCTGGTGCTTGACAAGTGGTCCCTGAAAGCAAGGCTGGAAAGTGAAGTATCCCTGTGTTCCACTAGTAGAGTAGAACATTCTCATTCCTTCACAACTGCTTTAACAAAGAACAGGTTTGTGTATGTACAGCGCATGAGAAATAGCCCAGGATGTCAAAGCACTGACCTTATCTAAATCTTCATTTAAAAAATGCTTTACTACAACGAGGTGAAATGTCACGCCACCACAAGGCAAATATTGAGGTGACTCCTGATTGTTCTCTGCAGCCAAACTTTAGATCCTTGGGGAAAAAGAAGATAACATCAACATCAGTAAAAGAAACCAAATCTCCAATTTTTAATGATCAGAATTTAGGCATCTTTTATTTTATTTATTTATTTTATTTTATTTGGACTTATATGCCGCTCCTCTCCGAAGACTCGGAGCGGCTTACAACATATATAAAAACAATAATCACATCTAAGTCCAAATCAAAAATAAACATTAAAAACAAAAACCGAACACACATTCATCATTCACACAACAATCCACAATCATCCCCAGGCCTGCCGGCAAAGATAGGTTTTAAGATCCTTCCGGAAGGCCGGGAGGGTGGGAGAAGCACAGACTTCAGGGGGCAGTTGGTTCCAGAGGGTGGGTGCCACAACGGAGAAGGCCCTCCCCCTAGGAAACGCCAGACGACATTGTTTCGCTGACGGGACCCGGAGGAGGCCAACCCTGTGCGCTCTCACCGGTCGAAGGGAAGTATGTGGCAGAAGACGGTCCCGTAATTATCCTGGTCCAATCTGGAATTACTCCAAAGTAATGGGTGGAACAAGCTACAATTAAGTAGAACACTTTCTTCCTCTTCCATCTTCTTTTTATTCTGTTAGTTATCTACTGTAAAACAGTTGACTTCCTACAGTTGGGATGTTAAAGGGATTTTAAAATTAGACCAGTTTTTTTTTTCTGATTGTCCTCTAAAGTTGCTGTGGCTCAAAACTGTGATGGAGTTCAATTGTATTGATTTCAGTTCTGAAGATCCACTCTGGCTTCAAGAGTACCGATCATGGTTCTGCTGTTCATTTTGTGAGATTTTTCACTTAGAGAACCCAATACGTAATGTGAAATGACGCTTCCCAGATACTGATTGTCAAATGTCAAGGAACTACTTTTTATATGGGATTTCAGTGAGGAAGGAGAGACCACTTCCCATAGGTTGTTCTATGTCCTGAACTGAATATAAGTCATTATTTAAGAATTTGTGTTCAGTGCAAAGAACTTATGTTCAAGTTCTCCTCTTTCCATCCATCTTTTTTTTTTCTAGTCATTGAAAAAAAGGAAACATGTTTCCTTTTTTATTTATCGCATGTGAATCTTGGAAATCCTTTGGCTGAACATTAGGTTAAAAAGGCAGTGAATGAATGAATGAAATCCATCTTATAAAAGATCAAAGTGCACTCATAAATCACCTTACCTTTAAACTGGTCCAAAATAAGTCTTTTTTATTCAACATTATTGGCTTTTTGCTTTTCTAGAACCCTTTTTAGTGAAACAAATTCTTAAGGCTTTACTAGCTGGGGCTACTAATGGGTTACTTATCACCACTGGGGGTTCCCCCCCATTATTTCAGGTTGCTATACTTTGGCCTGTGTATAATTTTTTTAAAAAATGTTTTCAACTGAAAAGCACATTCCTAGCTGCACTCTATCTTTCTTGGTAACTGCTGTTATGGAAGGAAAGTTTTCTGGTGATATTTTAGTTAGGTGTAAAAGACTTGATTAGGGACAAGTGCACCTGTTAATTTTGGTTTCATCTAATTTGTCCTTTGCTTAATCATAAATTCATTTTAGCTAGTTTTGGGATCAATTTAAAAATTTGATCTTTTACCCCTTTAGGGGGAGGTATGCACACTTTTTCTTACAATAATGCGTTTTGTGAAAACTTTCTACCATTATGAATATTTCTATTCATAATATGGTTGGGGTTGATTTGTGAATAATACAAATGCATTGCAAAATTTTAAAACATAAGAATTTCGGTGAGGAAGGTCATTTCCATTGTACAATGGGAAGTTCTGAAGGCTCAACTTGGATAAATTTATTAAAAACTAAAGAATTATCTCATCATCTCTAAGTTACATTCCCCTCTCTGTATAACCTTTCGTATTTTTTTTAAAAACGATACTTCACCTAATGTACTTAGCCCTATATCTAGTTTTGCACTTATTTCAGAGTTGTCATGGACAGATATAGGAAGAGATTGCTTGGAAATATAGGTCCAAAGATAGTTATATCCCTTTTTAGAACATAAGTGCTATAGACAGAAATTATTTCACTTCAGTGCCTTGCTAGAATGAAAAGAAGTTTAAGTTGTGAATAGAATTCCTTCTTTAGGTCAACTACGGGGACAATTTTAAATTAGTTTCCGCTATTTTAGCATTCCAATCTTTTGTAAACCACCTTTTCCTGATTCCACTTCAATAACCAATGTGAAATTAAATACACACACACACACAAACATATATGGTCCCTTCTCAAATATGCAATATCTGCACACCTTGTTTGAATTTTGTGAGAACTTTCTGCTATTTTGAAGATATTTGTGCATAATATGGTTGGGTTTACTTTTTAAATAATAAAAAATGCATTCCATAACTTTGAAAAGAAAAATTGCTGAGGAAATGCACCTCAATTTATGTATAGGTTTTGAAGGTACAACTTGGATAAAACCATTAAAAATGGGAGAACAGGAATTTGCATTGTCACCTCTAGGTTATATTCCCCTCACTACATACCATTCTTATTTGTGTGGGTGTATAAGAAAATGTGTGAAACAGGCTAGTGTAAAATGAAATGTATTACAATAGTGGTGAATATCTATAGCTCAGGTGTAGGACGAGTGTGAAGGTTTGTTCCCCCACAAGCTTGGAGAACAAACTATTCTTAACCCAAACCCAACCCAGTACAATTTTAATTTTATGGATTAAATTAACTGATTAACTATTGGGTTTAGAAACTTATTCTGGCTAAGTGAGTCATTCCACTAGAAGAAAATATATAAGGTGCTTGACTAAGTTACCCAGATAAGTTATGTCATTGTTTGCACGATGAAGTCATTTTTTAAAAAAAATGTATATAGTAATAGTAATAAATAGTAACATCAGCACACACACACACACACACACACAAGCCCACAAATGTGCACACATACATACATATTGCATATTCAATTTAAACAAAAAGAGAAAGGTGATGTGCTATAAATGTAGGCAGTGATCAGTCATTCCAGCAGAGTTAATATATATTTAAACTTAATGCAGCTTTTATCTAATCTCCAACTCTCTCCCCCTCCCTTTTAAGGGATGAGTGTTGAGAAGATGGATGGATTACAGCTACAGAAACGTGGATGCAACAGATTTTCTGGACCTTTTCCAATTAGTATTCAGGCGGTGAGATCAAAACTGCATTGACCATCTTGATGATCTCTGTAGGACCTGAATAAAGGGTCCTGATCTTGTTCGGTTTATTGGCAGTTTCAGTGCCATGAGTCCTGGTATCCTTCTGGGATAGTTGCAATGGTTGGGAGTGAAAAACTTTGTTTTACCTTTCCTTAGCAATTGGATTCAATCAGTGATGGTGGGAGGTGAGAAGTTGGGCCCTTGGGAGCTTCATAGCAGAGTGTTACAGCATTCTTGCCCTTGCCACTTAACATGGGAAGTTAACATGCCAGTGATATTCAAAATATTTCCAAATGCAGTGGAGGCCCTGACTCAAATCCTGAAGGCCATTAAAGATTGAAAAGAGAGAAGGAAGCCTAAACTAAATCCCAAACAAACAGAGTAGCTATGGATTCATAAGTCCTTTCCAGAGATAGTCCACTGTTGATGAGCTTGTGCTTTCTGAGATTAAGCAGCCTTCAAATCTATAGTTCTCTTCTACTCAGAGCTCCTACCTGAACAGCAAGTAGAGGAGGTTATCCTACAATTAGATCTTGTGAACCAGTTGCAGCCATTTTTGGAAGAGGAACTTCTTGGTCACTCATGCTCTTGTCACTTTTCAATTAGATTGTTGCAATTTGCACTACATGGGATTGCCCTTGAAGATCCTTTGGATACTTTGACTGATTTAGTGTCTAGCAGCTTGAGGACCAATATGAGTGCCTCATTTTCCTATGTAATATGATTACAGAACCGCCTATCAGCTTTGGCCCTTAATGTCTCAGGTTGCTTCCTCTGCTTGCTGAGTGATATCTAGTCAAAGGGGCTTGCTGAATGTCCCAAATATCAGGAAATGCCAACTTCAGGGATTCCATGATGAAACCGTCTTAGATGGATTCCTGCTTCTGAAATTGCCTTCCACCAAATATTCAAGCACTTCCATTTCTATTATATTATTTGAAGCTCTTATGCCTGGGATGGAGATGGCTAAGAATTTTATTGTCCAAATGAGACACATATGGATCTTCTTGTTTTTGTTTTTAGATTACTCACTTTTTATGGTTTCACACTGTATTCTTGTTTGCAAGATGCTCAGAGTTTTTTCCCCCCTGAATTGGAGTGATTGGAATGATACTTAATCATTGTTTTCCATGGCAATGTATTGTGTATATATACTCATCTTTCTTGTTGATTAAATTATAGGCATTACCATATAAAACAGTTAAAGAAAACATTCAATCATTAGTTTAGATGTGGCATCTCAACCACAAAATAATATGTTTATTTTCCCCCATCATTTTTGTTCTTTTATTGATAAAAACTACACAAAAGCTAACTGATCAGAATAATTAATTAAAAATAAATCGAACAATGTTACACATCCTTCTGTGATTTTCTTATTTTTCTCTTTTAAATCACGTCTTCCTTCACATTTCACCGAAACATCCTTTTTTCTTGTCACCGCATCTTAATAATTTTCAACAGGTAGGGTATGTAATGTATATCTCTATATGCAAAGTCCTCCCTTTCCCTTACATTTAGAAGTTCCATGTTCAATTGTGAGCTCATATTGCATCATTAATCAACCCCCCTTTTTAAAGACCCCCAAACATAACAGAAATGTCAACAATGAATCACAATGAAGATAAGAAAAAAAATTAAACGTCACCCCCGCCTCGAAAATGTACAGCATGTGTTTTAAATGTACATGCACCCCAAGTTTTGTCAGTTATGCATCTTGGTTCTTTTACAGAATTGTCAGTGTCCGTTTGGTTCAATAAATGCCTTTGACACCATATTTGGAATTGGAATTTATAAGACAGATTTTGCATTCTAAAGAAATAAAGAAGTGAGAAAAAATTGATTTGGTATGTTCCAACCTGAAAAGGGGGGAAATGTTAAAGGAAACCTCTAAGACTAATAAACAATTATAAAGAAATAATACTTCATTCTGTATTTGGTAGACCCCCCCTCCCAGTCCCCCTATACCCCAAAGTGGCATCTGTAGTTCTCTTCCATCAGAACCGGGCAATGTAGAAAAATCAAATATACAAACACAACTTTTAATCCATCCCTTTATGTTGCTAGAGTGAAATCTAACTTCTTCTTTTTTCCATATAAGAACTCAACAATCTTTTTGTTTGTTTTATATTTACACCAAGAAGTTTGTTCAACAATTCACCAAGCTGTACTGCCAGGTCACCAGATTGAATTTCCACAGTGTTCTCTGAGACATCCACCATTTTGTTCTCTTTCTGTGGTTTTGGATTGAGAACATTTTTTTCCACTGGAACAGTTCAAAATGTCTTCTTGCGCCTTTCACCTCTTGAATCAAAGGATCATTTTTTCCCTACAGAGAGGAAAATAAGAACCTTCCCACACATTCTTCTTCATTTTCATCCAGAAGGCATTCCATCAGTTTGGTATTCTCTCAATGTAAATAGCTGGTGCAGCAGAGCGTGCGATGGTAGCGATGAAGCTGTGGTCTCGACTCAGCTCCAAGTTGGTGGCTTCAGCCTGGTCTCGAGAGATAGTATCATATCCCTTATTTACATGGAGAGGCTTATGAGCCTGGCAGTATCCAATCACTGGTTGGTCATAGCTGTAATAGGGCAAAGTCTTCATATGATGAGGGACCTGGGAAGAGACAGATTAACATAATTTTAGAAGAATATTAAAGCTTAGCACCAGAAAGACAGTGTAGGTTGCGACAAGAGAAGTGTTTCAAAGAGTGCTTTGAATTATTAAGGGAAAGTCTTTTATTTACCTTGGAAATAATTCCCTTAGCAATTGTTTTTATAGCTGTTAAAGTCAAAAATTGGTTGAATTAGATAAATAGCTTATGGTTTGCTCGTGTACTCCTACATCTTGGAATGCGAATATCGGTTTTACTCTGAAGAATCATACGGATACTACAAGCACATTGCTACTCATATAAAGAACTGCTGAAGAACAGTTCTAGGAATCAACACTATTTAATCCACGCAAGTAAAAATAATAACAAAATTGTGTCCCTCAGAGATATTGGGAATATAGGATTGAAATGAAATGAAAACATTTGGCATGAAACTATTTTATTTAATTTTCATGGGTCTAGAGATTATTAAATGCTACAAGCTATGCCAGATTTCTATTTAGCTATCCATCTATTACATTCATTTATCTCCCATCTTTTGTCTTTATCTCCTGGATTGATGAAAAAAATGATAAGGCTTCCTGTGCACTTGGCATTTAGTTCACCATTTTTCAATTTTATTTTGCAGTTGAAACACATGGCTATAGCAGTCAATCATTTTCAGAGACGGATAGAGAATTATCACGGAAGGAAACTCTTTTTAGTTCCAAAGTCCCCTAAGTGATAATGCCTTTCACCAAAATTCCATTTGCAGATTTCAAGAAGTAGTAAACCAGAATGTCAACAGAGGTTAAATTTCAAGATGGCAGCCAAAACAATATGACTGAAGCCTCATTGTTTTAAAGAAAGTAGTAGAGCTTTGATTGCATAGTTGTGACTAACATGTTGACTTTTTTGATGTGCCCTGTGGATGTCCCTGCTCTGACTAATATTACAAACCAGTGGGTGTTGTGTTTAGTTCAGAATGTGAACCCCATCTTCCTCCCACCCTGAAATAAAACTCAATAATGTAGCAGACATTAACAAGATAGGGCACAGTATATTGTGGTTTTGTTTTTTCCTCCAAATTGGAGATAAAAGCGTCTGAATCATACCATTAAATCTAATTGTATTCTGAATGGCCATTGCCCCATTAAATTGCATTTCCAGTAATTTTTTTCAACTTCTCTTCCAAACTTTTTTTTTATCCCTTCAAACCATATGTTTTTCAATGAAAACAAAGTGAAGACTTCCAAAACAGGGGAAGTGGGTTTTAAGAAAGAAAGAGGAATGCTCTCAGGGAAATGAACCTCAGGCTCCAAACAGTGTCATGAATGATTCAGACCAGGGGTGTCAAACTCAATTTCATTGAGGGCCGCATCAGCATTGTGGTTGCCTTCAGGGGGCCAGGTGGGTGTGGCCTACTGGGTGGGCATGGATGGGTGTGGCCTACTGGGTAGGTATGGCCAGCTCTACATCGTATGCATCAAGAGTGCCTGTGGGGGCCTGGGTAGGAGTGGGAGAGATCTGAGGGTCTCTGGCAGAAGGGGGTGGGACCGGGGAAAGCGCCAAGGCATGGTGCATTTCTTCATTCCTCACAAAGAGTGACACCTCCCCAGCATGCACCCAGGGGGCGGGGCCGACACAGCAGGGGCTGGTTCCTCGCTGTTTCTAGACGGCCTTGTGGAGCTAAGACTGAATACGTTTCAGCAGAGATGGTCACCACAAAATTATACATTGGCTTCCGGCCAGCCTGGGCCAGGGCCAAGGCAGCAGGGGCCGTTCCTTCACAGTTTCCAGGATGGCTTTGCAGGCCACATAAAACCACTTCGCGGGCTGCATCTGCCCCCTGGGCCTTGTGTTTGATATGTCTGATTCAGACGATGTCCATGAAAATTAGCAAAACACAAGGTGCAATCGGAAGAAGTGGCAAATTTATTTATTTTGTTTATAGCACTTATACAGCTTGCCTGCCAGCCTTCCCAGGAAGGCCAGGCAGAAAGACAACCAGATGAGCTATTTCTACTTTATTGTAAGGCTGTATTATCAGAATCTTAATAGCCTGAGAGCTGGATGGGGTGGGGGGCAGGCGTTCTGAGCCTCTTTTTCATTTGTCTCACTGTGCCCTAGGCAGCATTCCTCCTCCCCACACATCACCCAAGATCAGTGGTGGGATTCAAATATGTGAACAACTGGTTCTCTGTGTGGATGCCACTTCCGGAAGTCCATTCTGGACCTGGGCAACAAAAAATTAGCTACCGGTTCTGCTGAAGTGGTGTGAACCGGCTAAATCCTACCACTGTCCAAGATAATTCCAACACACCATTACACTACCCAACTCACACAAGTGACTCTGAGCCAAGTTTACAGGATGTGCTGCCCTGCTCCCCCCCTCAACATGCACATATGCAAGAGTTCTACAGGTGTTTATTCGAACCCCCCAAACAGGTCCTCAGAAAGCACCCCTATTTCACAGGTCTGGATTCCAAGCATAGTACAGCAAGAGTCTCTGGGTAACCAAGTCCAATGGGCACACACAAAGTCCAGGAAAGCAGTCCGGGAGTCAAACAGGCCAGGATACATGGCACAAGCACACAAGGCACAGAACTGGGCATGTTGCTCCAGCAACACTCAATCCTCAGGGTGGGGTTAAGTAGGCAATTCCGATGCAGCCCTTCATGAGAGGCCAGGTTCTATGACTGAGAAGGTGGTTAAATATATGTTATTTAAAAACAATTATGTTAACACATGGAATGAGAAATTATAACTGGGGAGAATTTCTATGATTAAGATGAATGTTTTACCTAGAATGTTATTTTTGTTTCAGACAATACCTGTTTTGATAAGTGGCACACCATTTAAACAATGGCAGAAGGATATATCTCAATTTATGTGGCATGGGAAAAGCACAAGCTTAATATAAAATATGACATGATATAAAGTGAAGGATTGAATCTACTTGATTTGTAAGAGCAAGATTTTCTAAGAAAGAAATCTTGCAGTTTGCTAGAAAATACTTAGAGATGCTTCCTCCATTAAAGGAGCTAATAAAATGATTATATAAGTAAATAAGTAACGGCTTATAAACCCCTTTTCTTCTAGAAGCATGGTATGATCTATTTTTCTACCTTTTTATTTTAATTTACGCTCTGACCACTAGGAATCTTGGGTTTCTCCACCAAATGGGTGTCACGTTTCTTCATGAGAACAATTCTTCATAGGTGGTCATTGTTCTGTTTTCCCAGACAGATATTAAATCTAATTTCAGGTGAAGCTCTTAACAATCAATAAGTCCATTAGTGTGGACTGAAGAGTTATAATTACTGTAGCCTTCAGGGAACTTGTTAAGTGCAGTAGTTGTATCAAGAATGGTGCTCTTGAAGGATGCTTTTAATCATAAAGATATTATCATCACTACTCTATATATTTTTATTCTTTGGAAAGAAACAAATCATGTTTGGTAGCAAACTGACCATTCACTGAAACATTAATTTTCAGGGTTTATGGATTAAACCTTGGATGGGAGGACTTCAGTGTTCCTAAACATAAAAACTTCCTCAATGAGAATTTTAAATTCTTTATTGGTGCTAATCACCCTTTTCTGTCCAACATATGGTACGTCAAGTAAAATCTTAGGAGCCAAAATAATATTGTGGACTTGTAGACAGTTGGTATCCTATAGAGATACTCCTAGGACAAACAGTTCTAGCTAACAGTAGGGCACTTGTGCAATGTGCAATCTAGTGCACAACACTGGATGCTTAGAACATGCCTTACTTTTCTGCTTTCAGTGTGCTTCCACAGATTAAGACTGTACTGCTTCTTCACCGTGATCAATTTTCATCATTCTTTGCAAACAGCTAATTGTATTTGATTTGATTTGGACTGCAGCATAGGGGCAGGACATAGAAAAGTGACCTTCAAAATAACTTGTCCTATTCTTACAGATTCTTTTCAGGTTCTGAATCTTGAAGAGATGGATGACACATATGGAAAGGCAACCATCATCATTTCTTTGTTATACCCTTGATACTCAGGACCTGGTTACGGGAGATGACAATTGCTTTTTTGAGTGAGGAATATGCACCCCTTTGCTTAAAGGAGGCAGTTATATGACTTTTATTGAAAACATTTTCTGTCCAGCAGAATCCAGAAGATCATTAGAAGTTAACCTCTAGCCCTCCATTCTTCAATAAGGTGATTGAGAAGTTGGTGGCCTTCCAGTGTGATGACTGATCTATGCCAGAAGCTAAATGGGAGACCACAAATTGGCTCTTGAAGCACTGTTTTGCAGTGGTTCTGACCCATCAGTCAGGATGTATCCCAGAAAATGCTTGAGGAATTAGAATTTATAACCTAGATGATATCACTCAGGGTTCCATCTTACTTAATGCAATTTAATATCTACATGAAACATCTATGGTCATTTGAAGCTTGGAATGGGATCTCATCAATATACCAGCTCTAGTGCTTATCATCAAATTCCAAGAAGACTTGAATATTGATTAAATGTGAATTATGAAGAAAAATGAGAAAGAACATTAAATTAAATCAAGACAAGATGGATATGCTGTTAATAAGGAGAATGCCGGATTAAGAATAAAACCTATTTGGATGGCATTAGATCTTTCTAATTCTAGTCCAACCTTTTAACTAAAGTATTTTTTCCTGTTGTTTTGGAACTGGTACCTGTTTATCACTATTTACATGCATGTTGTGAAAATATCAGTGTTTCTGCTGAGATGGATAGAGGGAGAAGACCTGGACTGCTTACAAAAGAAGAAAAATTATATATTTCAGGGAAGGATGCCAAAGCTGAGAATCCTATCCTATATTTAAGTTTTCCTTTCTTAGTGAAAAGTTATTGTCTTTGTGTGTGGATGGGTTTTCATTTGATCTGGCATTCTGTTTGCCTATTGCAAAAATAAATCTCTGTTGAATAAGTGAGATGACATGTTATTTATCACCAAACTGTATTCTTATTCATATTATCTGCATTTAGCTTCTTCTAAACAAATTATATACCCACCATTTGTATCACATCTAATAATATCCAGTTAAATATATGGTTCATTTATTTAATGTGGTGGAACGAATGTAAAACAATTTGAAAATATTTTCTCATGTCACTGGTAGAGAAAAGCAAAAAAAAAAAAAAAAAGAATTCATACACTTATCCAAACATACAGAGCTAGCATTTCAACAGATTTAATTTTTAAATCCATTTTGAGGATGAAATATTGTAAATCATCAGAAAATACTGCAGTCACATGCATATTTACAAAAAAAGTTGGTCCTGTTGATCTGAGCAATCTACATCTGTAGAGCTTGCTACTAAATGATAGAAACATTACAATTTTGATACTGTATGTTACAAGAGGGAATCATTCAAATGGGGGAAAGATAAATTTATTTGGTGAAGTTGGCACCCTATTCTGTGGCAGCCTGTTCTCTGCACTGTAAACATGTGGCATCAGCACTAGGAAATGTTCAAGAACAAAAGCACTAGAAAATAAGTAAAATAATTCTTTGTTGTTAAAGATCACATTTTCCTTAAATCTTCTAAAAAGCTGTGACATATACACATTTTTGTAGGAAAAATGGATTATTTTTGTAGAAAAAAATTGAATTTTTCAAAAGTTTGTAATGTTCTTCAGAAAGTTGAATGTCCCGTCATCAGCGGCTGTGAGCTGAATGTGTTTGTCTGTTGTGTGAATGGAATTAATTTAAAAAATTTTTAAATTAATTGTGTTTTGAACTGTTGTGAGCTGCCCCGGGTCTTGGGAGAGGGGCGGCATACAAATGAAATGAAATGAAATGAAAATGAATGAATGGCTGTTCCTTTAGATCAGGGGTGTCAAACTGCCAGCCCATGGGCCAGATGCATCATAGCAAAACCGCACCCACCCCATTGCTGGCAAGAAGTCATGATACGTCGTGACATGTCACGTGACGTTGCGAGTTTGACATTTTTCTTCTTCTCTACCTATGCACTATTTTTCTAAAAGACAGAGCGAGAAAAAAGAAAAAGAAAAAAAGAACTGCCTGGGTTTTCTTTTAGACATTATACAAAGATGGGATTGATTTCCAGGTAATGGAGTGCTCTTAACTTCTATCTCATGATCCACAAATATCATTATCACAATGGGGCACCTGTTTGTCAGAAAGATGGTTGAGTGCTGTGTCAAAGTCTACCTTGCACTTTCTCAACTCCCTTTGCTTAAAAAAAAACCCAAAGCCTTCAGGTTTACACTGAATGTTGTGAGTACTTGCAGATTTCCTTTGAATTTCTCTTGATCATGATCAGTGGTGGGATTCAGCCAGTTCGCACCGATTCGGTGGAACTGGTAGTAAATTTTGTTGAGTTTGGAGAACCGGCTAAACCCATGCTGCTTCTGGAAGTCAGTTCTAGGTCTCGGAGGCCTGGAGGAGGTCTCCCAGGTCTAGAACAGCCTGCCAGAAGTGCACAGATGTCACATCTGGAAGTCCATTTTAGGCCTCAGAGGCCCAGGCCTGCATCCACACAGAAAACCGGATGTTCAGGTATTTGAATCCCACCACTGATCATGATTCTGAGATGACTTTATACTGCAGATGGATTGCTTTTACTGTTCCATGTCTTTCCATCATACTGATGTTTTGCTAACTATCCATATTTTCTGAAAAAGCATCGTGTGAGGAGCCATCTTCTGATAACAGAACTGAAACATATTAATCTGGGGATGTTGTAGATTGCTGAAAATATGCCAAAAATTGAAAGACAGGCTATTCAAATATTCCTAGGGGCTGTCACCTAATTAAAGAATTGAAAGAACGCCACATCTCATCCATGAAAGTTTCATCAATATTCTCTTTCCTTTGAAAAATATTTGGAAAGGCAGTTCTCTTTCATCAAACTGAATATGAACTGACAAAAAAAATTGCAGGTGATTTTTTCTGCATGGAATTAAAAAAGAACAGCCCCCAAGGCTTCCTTACAAACAAAGTTCATTTCTTAATCAAACATCTCTTTGAAATGTTTGAATAGAAGAACTATCAACCTTTGAAAATCTGACAATGTCCTTCCTACCAGCAGCTATAAAGAAAGACCAGAACAGTTACAAGCAAATTCTTCCCTAACAGGAAATGTTTCATCCCAAAGGAGGACAAAAGTGGTAACTGATTATGATGATGACAAGAAGAACAGCCTAGATCAGAGGTCTTCAAACTTGGCCCTTTTATGACTTGTGGACTTCAACTCCCAGAATTCCTCAGCCAGGCACGGGTGCCTGGCTGAGGAATTCTGGGAGTTGAAGTCCACAAGTCATAAAAGGGCCAAGTTTGAAGACTCCTGGCCTAGATAATATGCACAAAGAACAGCTAATTATCAGCAGCAGAAGGAAGAGGAGGCAGTTACATGCGGCAGGTTGGACACCTCCTCAAATCCAGCTTCTGATTTCAGTTGCGGTATAAAGTTCTTTTGATGTTTCTTTCCAAATGTTGTCACGATGAGAAAAACTCTTTACTCACATGGGTTGATTAAAAATGCAATAAAAATAAGGTGGGCAAAATGTTGGTATTTATTTATTTATATCCTGCCTTTTATAGCCAAAGCCCTGGTGGTGCAGTGATTCGAAGGCAGTACTGCAGAATGCTACTTCTGCTGACTGCTGGCTGACAGCAGTTTGGTAGTTCGAGTCTCAATGGCTCAAGGTTGACTCAGCCTTCCATCCTTACGAGGTCAGTAAGGATTGTTCAAGGGGGCACTATGCTGACTCTGTAAACCCCTTAGAGAGGGCTGTAAAGCACTGTGAAGCAGTATATAAGTAAGTCTAAGTGCAGTTGCTAAGTGCTATTGCTACAAATAACTCAAGGCAATGAACATATCATACACACTTTCCTCTTTCTGTTTTCCTCACCACAATCCTGTGAGATGAGGTGGGCTGAAAGAGAATGACTGGCCCAAGGTCATCCAGCTGGCTTTCATAGCCAAAGTGGGACTTGAACTCATGGTCTTTTGCTTTCTAGCCTGGTGTCTTAACCACTGGATCAAACTGGCTCTCATTGCCTACATCAGGGGTCTTCAAACTCGGCCCTTTTGTGACTTGTGGACTTCAATTCCCAGAATTCCTCAGCCAGGCATGCTGGCTGAGGAATTCTGGGAGTTGAAGTCCACAAGTCATAAAAGGGCCAAGTTTGAAGACCCTTGGCCTACATCCTTAAATATATTGTATATTCTCCAAACCTTGCTCCTCTGCCCACTTTCAAATCCTGAAGAGAACAGATCTTGGAATTAGGTTAGATTAACATCTATATCATGACATCATTTGCTCCACCAGTTTTTGTGTCCTTTTCTTTCAGCCTTTTCCTCTATGCAGTACCCACTGTTGAATAGGAACCAGTAGGCTGGTTGAACATAAAAAGATAGTAAGCACAGAGAATGCTTCTCTTAACTGAAATACTTTAGTGTGTCACTGTTCAGAAAGACTTATAGAAGTAGCAACATCCAGCTAGCTCCTTGTAGTTTTTAAAAAAGGAAAAGAACAAAAATATGCATGATTGGGCAAAAGCATTCAAAAATTTATTCTGCTGAAGACACTCTCTTTTTATCCTGGGTGGATATTGGTCTCATTAGCTCTTGAGAGAATTAGACTCTCATGCTGAGACAGTAACTCAACTGATTCATAGACAAAGAAGAGAAGTTGCATTCCTTCAAAAGCAAAATGTGGGTGTGTGTCTCATCTAATTTCATAAGTAGAAGCACCTCCTCACTCTTCTCTTTGGATAGTGCAGATAAGACAGCGTTTCTTAACATAAGCTGTGTGGACTTCAACTCTCAGAATTCCTCAGCCAGTTTTAGCAGCTATAGATGAATGCAGTATTAAGGTATCATTTAAAGTGTCATGAACAGTAAACTAATTTCACAAACATTAGTAAATTCTTCACATGAAAAGTGATGCATTGGTTTACAAGAATAAATCACAACATCTAAAAAATTGTTGACGGTATCTATAATTCCTTGTTTTGCTTTTATAATTCCTCTAAACAGCTTTTAAACAGTTCCATTAAATGGGTTATGTAAAAATTAAAAGGAGGGACTCAACCAATATTAGAAAATAAATGATACATTATTCTCTTGCCTTAATCATATTCCATACATAGGTGTTTTGTCTATCAGAGGTCAGGCAAGCAGAAAATTAATGAAGTTTCCCCAGACTTTCAGGCAAAGAATATTTTTAAACCATTATATATTTTTTATTTATTTTGTTAATAATCTCTATAAAACAAATGGTTTTTTATCCATTGGGTATATCTCTCCTGTCCTTTTTATTAAGAAAGGCATGCACAAGCTCCAGGAGGAAATTAAAGTAAAACATAGCAAGAGAGCTATTTGCAAATTAATTCAGCATTTCAACAAAATCTCCTTTGAATTAAGCTTAACTCCTGGTAACTTCCTGTCATGAATTTAGAGGCATTTACAATGTGGGTGTTTGTTTATACATATGTGTCAGAAAAGCCATGGTATAGTGACTGTGCAGTCAAAACTCTATTCCCTATTAACATGCAACACACATAAAATAGGGGTGGGGACTTCAATAAT
Organism: Bothrops alternatus; assembly: GCA_034064705.1. Classification (NCBI taxonomy): domain Eukaryota; kingdom Metazoa; phylum Chordata; class Lepidosauria; order Squamata; family Viperidae; genus Bothrops; species Bothrops alternatus. The sequence continues at coordinate 65,072 of JARGCV010001042.1, forward strand.
GTATTCATTGCAGCCATCTTGACTTTTCTATTTTACCTATCTAGGAACATAGAACTGGTTTTTAATTGTCTTTTGGCCTGTTTGTTATATCAGAGAAAGAAGGAAAATTATGAAGCAATTTCCCATTAATAAAAACCAAGAGATTAAGATAAAGAAACCACTGTTACTCTCCCAAGAAAACTTATTTATTTTTCACATTAAGGTGACATAATAATAATAAAAAGTTTTAATTATGTAATATTCTGCTCTGAGATATGAAATGTTATTTAGTTAATAAGGCATCAGATGGTTTATTATGTCCATGTTACTCTCATTAGCCTGTCATTGTTAAATCCACTTTCAAATCACTCTCGATCTTGTTCCTCTTCCAGAACATCTTTTAAACACAGTATATCTATAAAAGCAGATATTCCTAAAATTAACTTCAGGATCCATTGTTAAAACTATCCCTTGATATGTTAAAGCTCCAAATGGTAGCTTCATGCAGTTCTACTTTCTATCAAATTTTATCTTTACTCATTCATTCATTCATTCATTCATTCATTCATTCATTCATCTGTTCATTCATTCATTCATTCATTCATTCATTCATCATCCATTCATTCATCTGTTCATTCATTCCTCCATTTGTTTATTATTTTCCTAGGCAGAAAAGCACACTTCAAAACAAAATTCTGCAGTACAGCTTCTAATCTTTTTTCACTTTCTAATATGGCCTTTCAGAACCACATGGGACCAAGAAACATTTTTGAAAATCAAGTTCATGTCCAAAGCTAAGAGTGAATTTGCAGCGTGCCAACAGAGATATTCATCCATATAAAGCTTCCAGGATCATCATGTTGCCTTAACCTTGCTTAGCATTAATAGTCCTAAAGCAAAATAGTCCTAAAGGAGAAGAATATAGCTGGACAGACCATCTCTGAGGAACTACGGAAAGACCCAAGCCCATATAGCAGGAGGAAAATTAAAATAAATAAATACATGTAAGTGAGAACATGCAAAGTGCTCTTCAAATATCTATGCTGACAGCACAGAAATTGAAACCCAGTTGTACGTCACCTGGAATTAACAGGCTGACATCCTAAGCAACTTTCTAATAAATAGGAATGTTCTTTTAATGCCATCCATTGATTTTTGATCTCACAATTCCATCTGGCTCTAGTTTTGTGGCTTTTCTTTTTATGTCTCTAAATGTATGGTTAACACGGATTTTAAAAACATATCTAAACGCATATTTCAAAGCCCATTTTTATTCATTCTTTCTGCCAGTATGGTGCTATCCATATGTTAAGAAAGGAAATTGCCGTTAATTTTAAGTTTTAATTAGGACGATATATGCAAGTGAATGAAATAGGAAAGTTACTGTTTGGATAAGAAACAAGTAAAAATTCATTTAGAAAAGTAAGATGCACTTCGAAGGAATTATAAATATGATCAAACTTCAGTTACCGTAATGAAGGAATGCCACAACATTCTATGCAAGGAAGATAGCGTGATGTGTTGCTTTTTTCATAGCTAAATTTACTCTCTTCCTAATCTATGGCCTTATTTATTTATCTTGCACATGCCTTCTCTAGTCCCTTGTGCAAACCAATTTCCTCAAACTTTGAGGCTGCAAAACAACAACAACAACAAAAAAACCTCCACAGACATTTCTGGCAAGTGGAGGAGGAGGAAGCTAGGTTGAAAGGTATTAGAAGGACATGATATTTTGTTCCTCTGAAAACTGCCTAGTAATGAAGCAGAATATGGCTATGCTGCATTTTGGAAAATGAGGTGGGGAGGGGGAGAGAGAATTAACAAGAAGACAAATACACTTTAATCTCATATTTGATCCGACTGGCTGCAACAATTCTAAATTCAAAACAATTTCCTGGTACTGCTGTTAGCCTTTGCTTGTGGTGAATTCCAAGTATAAGTTAAAAAAAAGAAGAAGAAGAAATTCTACAGGGAAAACTAACCTGCCTTGTTGCATGTGAAAAACACAAAGAACTCTTGTGGGAAAAATATCTGTAGCTCATGTCAATAAGAAACAGCATGCTTGACCGAATCCTAAACCAGTCAGCCATGATCTGAGCAGTCTCAGGCTAGTCTAATATTCCACAAATGTGTGGAGAAGAAGGAAAAAGAACAAGAAGCTCTGAATACCAAACAAAAATTCCTTCCTTCCTTCCTTCCTTCCTTCCTTCCTTCCTTCCTTCCTTCCTTCCTTCCTTCCTTCCTTCCTCCCTCCCTCCCTCCCTCCCTCCCTCCCTTTCCATCCATCTCTCCATCCATCCACATTAAATGTAGGATTCTTCTGTGATCCAAAGGGCAATTCTTGCCTTCTTTGGGTTTCATTTACATTTACGTCACCTCTAGTACTCACTTCATCATCAAAGCTGGCATCAGCCAGAGCATAGAATAACCCAAAGAAATGTGGGAGATCAGAAGATGTGAAAATAGCATTTTGTGTTGCTTTTTCATAGCTATACATACTCTCATAGTACGGCTCATAGAATGGCCAAGAATTGGACACAACTGAATGGATATCATCATCATCCCCATCCCCATCCCCTCATTATTTATTTACTTAATAGATACTACCCAGCTATGCTTGGAGTTTAATGAAACATTAAAATACTCCCACAACTGAGGTTTATTTTACATTTTGAGCTACATCAATTCCTGCTGAGGGTGGCAATTTGTCCATGTAAATTCTGATCCTGAAATAAGTCTCATATACTTATCTTTCCATTTAAGCTTTCACACACATTGCACATATAAGTATCATATATGATAGAGATCTCAAGATGGGCAGAGGGGATGTGTGGGATTATTGTTGATGGCCAGCAGGTATTTGGAGAAATTGATGTCTATAGTTAATCTGGGCTATAGATTTTGCACCTATGTGATAAACAATGATTCATATGTGCTGTAGAAATCCATCATGTAGCTATATGATTGACTGGATATGTTTTGGAAGCCCAGCTAATTGTGGTTTATACATCAGATCAAGCTTAATCATGCCATGGTTTAGCATAATATCTGAACCAGACACTGCATCTCTCTTTATAATTTCTGAGAACTGTCTCTACAGGAATTCATTCATTCATTCATTCATTCATTCATTCATTCATTCATTCATTCATTCATTCATTCATTCATTCATTCATTCATTCAATATAGCTGTGCATCTCACAAACATGAATCCTGTCCTATCATCATGCATTCTGCTGCTTGCTTTCATTCAGAGGTCAAGTCTTCCTTTAAATGAGCATCTTCATCAACCTATTCTTATTTTCTGTGATATGCATGTCGGAGTTGGAGTTGGCTACACTGTGCCTCATCTCCATATAAATAAGAATTCTGTGCATTGGCCATCTGTATGATGGGTGAGAAGCATAAACCTGTTTTAATGATAATTTCACTAAACATTCATTTCACTGGATGCTTATAATCTCCTTTTCCAATAATTTAGTTTAAGTGCAAGAGAGAGAGGGGGGAGAGGGAGATTTTGTTGTATGCACGATAAACTAGTGAACAGCATCAGTCTGAATTATTTGTGCTTTTCAAAATCAGTAAAAATGTTCATAAAACCATCCTCATACAGATTTTTTGCTTGATTTCAATATTAAGATGCATGATAATCCTGTGAAACAATTTAACCACTAATTGGAATGACCTAGTTTATATAATGTACAAGGATATGCAGAAATAAACTGTGGCACCCTGCACTGCACTTTGTACAAAGCTCAAATCATTAAGATAATTTGATTCTCTCACATTTGCTATTAGTTTTCATGAACTCATCACTAGATCTATTAACTCACCCAGTGTTTAAATTCCTCCTTTTAAAGTACCTAGGAAAATCAAAATCCTGTTCTTTCTGCTTCTTTCAGCCTTCTAACATACTGGATGAGAAACAAATATGAGAGAAAAAAATTGAACACATTTTGTAAAAGGCAAAGAATTTGTATGATGTGAAGAGTGTAAAGTAGACCAGCAGAGTCAACAATCTGATGAAACCTTAGCATTCCTCCCAAAGAAAATGGACATTAATTTTAAATATGAATATAATCTAAAATTATCATAGGCTGGAAAGAGACAAAATAGTCAATCAATCAGTAAGGATAATTTATCTCATTCAGTTTCCAAGCAGAGACTGAGTGATGTTTTGTCACCAATCTTCACAAAACATGAGGGCTTTATAGAAGCCGTGAAGTTCTTGCAGGTCACATCTGTCTTCTGGAGCCCATTTTTTTTCTGTCTCTGAGACCCCAGAAATTTAGCTCCTAACTTGGCAGCCTATAGGAGAAGAGCAAGCAGAGCTGGGGGGCAGAGTTAAATGTGTCATCAGTTTAGAGTCCTCAAGAGAACCAAGTCCAGCCCCCTCGAATTCTATTGATCCTTATCTAGCTCCAATTTAATCTTGAACTTTAGTTGACTAGATTCTTGTGTATAGGCTTGAATAACTCTTCTATGCTGCACCCTTACAATTGGTCCTGCTTCTTTACACCTGACATTGATGAGGCTGAGTAAAATTCAACACTAAATTGGCTGTCATGGTTCCAACAGATGAAACTCTTCAGAGAACTTTGAGGCATTGTTTACCTTAAAGAATCTTTATGGGAGTAGCATAGCTTCGGCACTAACATAGTTGAAGCCAAAGACTGGATTCCCCTCCCCTGAGCACATAGTATCAAAGCACAATTCCCTCTTCCAATTAACAGTCATAAATCACATTCTCCAATTGGTTTGAAATGCAGGCTTTCCTCCTGTTCTGCAACCCGCCAATTCTTATCATCTCTTATTTCAAGCTCTGAATTCACACACTAATACAACATTGTTATGTCTAACTAACTCCCACCACATTCTGCTTCCTCCCCCAGCATCATCTAATTCTAAGAGTAAAGCATAAGAAATAAAAAGGCTGCATCTTCATATGCCGTCAAAGCAAGAACATCCAATGTTATCAGTATTGACATTGGCATTAGATAAGGGTCAACAGAATTCAAGGGAGTCTGGCCTTGGATCTCTTGTGGCAATGCAAGAGTAAAATTCAACACTAAATTGGCTGTCATGGTTCCGACAGATGAAACTCTTCAGAGAACTTTGAGGCATTGTTTACTTTAAAGAATCTTTATGGGAGTAGCATAGCTTTGGCACTAACATAGTTGAAGCCCTCCCCCTCCAGTCAGCCACAATTGAGATGACATTTCCTTTGATTTTCATACTGTTTTTTACACCTCTTCAGAAAAATACTTAAAAATACTTAAAATATTTAAAAATACGTTACAGCAGGCTCAAATAAAATGCATTCCTAAAAGAAGAAAGAGGATTGGAAAGTCCAAGAGGATACCAGTATGGCTTACGAATGAGGTAAAGGAGGTTATTGGAAAAAAGAAAAACTCATTTAAGAAATGGAAGGCTCTTCCTACTGAGGAGAACAGGAGGGATCACAAACTCTGGCAGACCAAATGCAAGGCGATAGTCATGAAAGCCAAGAGAGACTTTGAGGAGCATATAGCCAAGAATATTAAAAATAATAACAAAACCTTTTTTAAGTACATCAGAAGCAGGAACCCAACCAGAAAATCAGTTGGGCCACTTGATGACAATGGTCAGAAGGGGATAATCAGAGAAGACAAGGAGATTGCTGAGAGGCTAAATGACTTCTTTGCCTCCGTTTTCACCGAGGAGGATAGAGAACATTTGCCTGCCACTGAATTAGTTTTCCCAGGGAGGGAAATAGAAGAATTAAACCTGATAGAGATAAACAAGGAAGATGTTCTTGCATGCCTTTCTAAACTAAACGTCAACAAATCGCCGGGTCCAGATGGCATCCACCCTAGAATTCTCAAGGAACTCAAGTGTGAAATTGCTGAACTTCTAGCTCAAATATATAATCTTTCTTTAAGATCAGGCACTGTACCGGAGGATTGGAGGGAAGCAAATATAACCCCGATCTTCAAGAAAGGATCCAGAGGTGATCCAGGAAACTATAGACCAGTCAGTCTAACCTCAGTTCCAGGCAAACTGATGGAAACCATTATTAAAGATAAAATTACAGGGCACATAGAAAAACAGGCATTGCTGAAAGAAAATCAACATGGTTTCTGCAAAGGCAAATCATGTCTTACTAACTTGTTAGAATTCTTTGAGGGTGTAAATAAATACATAGATAAAGGGGCCCCAGTTGATATTGTATATCTTGACTTTCAAAAGGCTTTTGACAAAGTTCCTCACCAAAGGCTCCTAAAAAAGCTCTCCAGCCACGGAATTAGAGGACAGGTCTTGTCCTGGATTGGTAACTGGCTAAATTGTAGGAAGCAAAGGGTGGCAATAAATGGACAATTCTCCAGATGGAAAGAAGTGAGAAGTGTTGGCATGATTAGGAAGGGAATCGAAAATAAGTCAGCAAGTGTTGTATTGCCTCTGTACAAATCGATGGTGAGACCACACTTGGAGTACTGTGTACAGTTCTGGTCACCGTACCTCAAGAAGGATATAATGGAACTGGAAAAGGTGCAAAGAAGGGCAACAAAAATGATCAAGGAAATGGAGCGCCTCCCTTATGAAACCAGATTGCAATGCCTTGGTCTCTTCAGCCTTGGAAGACAGCGTTTAAAGGGTGACTTGATCGAAGTGTATAAAATCATGCATGGGATAGAAAAGGTGGATAGAGAAAAATTCTTTTCTCTATCACACAATACCAGGACAAGGGGGCACTCCCTAAAGCTCATACCTAAGAAAGTGAGGACAAATAAAGGGAAATATTTCTTCACCCAGAGGGTTGTTGATTTATGGAATTCACTTCCAGAAGGGGTCGTGACAGCTGTCAGCCTTGACAGCTTCAAGGCAGGGCTAGATAGATTCATGGATGCAAAGTGTATCGGTGGTTATTAAAACGGATGTCCATGTGCCGCCTCTATGTTGGTTGAAGCAGGCAGGATTCCCTTGAGTACCATTTGTTGGGGGTCAAGGGAAAGGGAGGGTTTTGCCTTCTCTTTATGCTCAAGATCCCCATGTACAATTGGTGGGCCACTGTGTGACACAGAATGCTGGACTCGATGGGCTTTGGCCTGATTCAGCATGGCTCTTCTTATGTTCTTATGTAGAACGTCCAGCTTCACCAGCTCACTAGATGTCATCTCATTCCTGCTTTCCACTAAGTACAGGTTCTGAGTATCATGATGGAAGAGTTCTCTGCCTGACATTCTAAAAGTAATAGAGTCTTTTTCAAAACTGGGATGAATTCTTTTCAGTCCTGGCTGAAAGCTTAAAGCCTGAGATTGGAGAACATAAAATCACATCCTTCATGTCTCTAAAAGTATCAATAGTGCTTCAAATTACCAAGTGTAGATAATGATGCCGAAAAGGCTCTTCCTTTAAAGGGAAAGATGATACTATCTGATAATAGTTATTTTACTCCCTCAAAAGTATGGAAGATAGATTCCCCCCATATATTTAATGTGCTTTGAGAATAACATAATTATGTGATGTTATTCAAAAGGAAGCAAAAAAAATCCTCAAAAATAGCTGAATGATGGCTAAATGTTGTTTTTACTTTCTCCAGATAAATAGCTGCATTTCATACTAAAGATGGGGAAATCTAATTTCCGACTTTACTCTATTTCTCCTACTCAATTTCGGTATGAGTTTTCAACTTTGATGGGTTTTGAATAAACTCACAAAATATGTAATTGTAGACATTTCCCCCCCCACACACACTTATTTTCTAAGTTATGCCATTTGCAAGCATGTTTGCATTCCAGTCGCTGCATTGGAAAATTCTGAAAAGTGCAACTGTCAAAGGATTTGTTCCAATTAACATATCGATCCAGAAACTCTTGTTGTCTTCAAATGAGAACTCCCCTTGGACGATGTTCTACAGACCTCTGAGGTGCAAAATTATGTTACTAAGGAGGAAGAGATGTTCTTATTTTGCTAAATGGAACTGCCTCAGATGCATTCATAGATACAGAGATGTTTCTCCATGGCAGTTTCTCCGTGGAAGACGACATAGGGAAGAACTTCAAGTTATGGCTAAATCAGAAATATCACTTAAGAAATTCAACCCCTAATGAAGAGTTACATGTCGCATACATAAGATTTTATCTATTGGTAGAACATTTCAAACACTGGCAGTCTTGCGTTGGTATTTTGAGAACTCAAGCTTACAAGCTTTCCATTTCAGTCAATTTACTGTACCTATATGACTTTCTTTTGACATTTTTATTGTGAATCACAGTAATAAGTTCAGGAATTGCACATGTGCTAACTTCTTATCAAGAGGTCAGTTGAACAAATTTCACCCTTACCCCATTTTTATCCCAAAAAGCAGCACAATGAGAAAAGCAATACCCTCCTGTTATAATGCAAGTCTCTCCTCTTTTGTCATGCAGAGAAGGGGCAGATGTTGCACCCAGCTGTTTTTTTCATTTGTCCTGCCCAATTCCAAATCTAGAGCTTTGTATCTATTCCAAGAATTTCTGTAGCTCAGGGATGAACTGTAGAATTCTTGATGCTCTCTGAGCCTGGCTGTTTGCTTGCAGATTTTATTTTATTTATTTATTTAAATCACATTTATATGCTGCCCCTCTCCAAAGACCCCCCCCCTCCAATGGCCAAATTAAGGATCTTGAAAGTTGGAAACTCCTGTCTATTTTTAATAGATTGACGTATTAAGATCACCATTGTAGTCCAACTGGGATCAGAACACGTTTGCAGGAAATTTTAACATATTTTAACTTCTGTGCTTTGCAACCATATATGCTGGGATCACACAAGCTAAATCAAAACTAAGGAAACCATACTATGGTTTAAGAAAATGGGTGATGATCCATGTCCAAGCTACAACACTGATGATTCAATAGTGGCACAATTGTCATAAACAAGATTATTCTTGCTGTTTCCTCTCCTTGGCTAGCTACTACCTATTATTGCAGTGATCACTCTGACAAGTACAATACTAAGTCTGAAAGCATTCAAACTCTCTACTATGTTATTTATGGAAACATCTCACAGGAGGAAAGGCAATTTTGAGATTCTCCCTTCAGATCAAACCATATACAAGATTTACCTCAGGTTATTAAACTTTTACCTCAGGATTTTTGGTTAGGGATCATAAAAGATTGTACTAATACTGAGATGAATAATATGTGATAGACTAGAAACTGTGGATAGACTATAGAAAAGAGAAACACCAATCAAATAAATTGTAACAGGCGTTTAGTTGAGGCTTGATGTGAGGAGTAAAAAATGTTTACCAAACCAGACGTTTATAAAGATCAATACTTAGTGATGTATATCAGGTGCTATGATGATTGATGCATACTATGATTTTATGTTCAATGCTGATTGTATGAATGTAGATAGACCATATACAAGAGCTGTATTTTCAGGCCTTATGAGGACAGCTTATTAATATGAGCCCAGATTTAATGTTGATTGCTTTAATATTGGAAAAGTGTACTGAATTTCTACCTCAGGATACTGAATTTCTACCTCAGGATCTTTTGTTAGGGATCATAAAAGATTGCACCACTACTGAGACAAATATACTTCTGAAGCTCGAATGAACAATAGGTGATAGACTAGAAACAGCAGATAGACCATATATAAAAGAAACACCAATCAAATAAAATGTACCAGGCGTATAGTTGAGGCTTGACGTGAGGAGTGAGAAATGTTTACTAAACCAGACGTTTTAGACCAAACTGATCCTTAGAGTTGTATTGCAGGATATATGATGATTGCTTTTTAATATGAACTTATGTTTAATGTTGATGGTTTTAATAAAATAATTTTTATTAAAAAAAACAGCATATTCTTAACTTTGCAAGTGTATGTACGCAGTGAAATCATTATTTCAGGTACCACTTGATGGCACTGTTGAACATACTATTCTTTTAATATTTTCTGGCCTGAATAAGTGTGTTGAACCTTCTTAAAATGCCATTTTGTTGCCTCTTCCTTGCCTTTATTCAGCAAGGGGGCACCTCTTTGTATAAATGACCTTTTATTCCAATGCATCAACTTGATCCATGAGTTGTTTAAATAGAAGTTAAACTACTTTTGATATATTTTCTACATCATTGTTCTCCAAAGAAATAAAGTTTTTACAACAATGGTTTAGATTAACCTGTTACAGGTTAAGAGCAGTGCTGAATAGAACTGCTCTGTGTTCTGAGCACTCTGAGCTGTGCTCTAAGCTTATAGAGTCATAGGTAAGAAAGTGAGGACAAATAAAGGGAAATATTTCTTCACCCAGAGGGTCGTTAGTTTATGGAATTCACTTCCAGAAGAGGTCGTGACAGCTGTCAGCCTTGATAGCTTCAAGGCAGGGTCAGACAGATTCATGGATGCCAAGTGTATCGGTGGTTATTAAAATGGATGTCCATGTGCCGCCTCTATGTTGGTTGAGGCAGGCAGGATTCCCTTGAGTACCATTTGTTGGGGCTCAAGGGAAAAAGGAGGGTTTTGCCTTCTCTTTCTGCTCAAGATCCCCATGTACAATTGGTGGGCCACTGTGTGACACAGAATGCTGGACTCGATGGGCTTTGGCCTGATTCAGCATGGCTCTTCTTATGTTCTTATGTTACAGTCAGCATCTTGCCCCCAACAATCAGGGTCCTCATTTTACCAACCTTGGAAGGCTGTAAGGGTGAGTCAACCTTGAGCCAGTCAGGATCAAACTCCTGGCAGTGAACAGAGTCAGTCTGCAATACTGCATTCTAACCACTGCGTCGCCATGGTTCAATTCATTAGTAATTCTGTCAGAGACGTTATGGAGATTGTTGACCAATTTTTGAAAGTACCCCCTGGTGAAGAGGGCTCTCTATACAGGTAGCCTTTGACTTACAAAAGTTCATTTAGTGACCGATCAAAGTTATAACGGCACTGAAAAAAGGGACTTATGACCGTTTTTCACACTTATGACTGTTGCAGCATCCCCACAGTCATGTAATCAAAATTCAGCCACTTGGCAACTCACTCACATTTCTGATTAGCTGCCATATCCCGGGGTCATGTGATCCCCTTTCGCGATCTTCTGTAGAGCAAAATCAACGGGGAAGCCAGATTCATTGAATAACCGGGTTACTAATTTATCAACTTCAGTGATTCACTTAACAACTGTGGCAAGAAAGGTTGTAAAATGGGACAAAACTCATTTAACAACCATCTTGCTTAGCAACATAAATGTTGGGGTCAATTGTGGTCATAAGCTGAGGACTACCCGTAATGCATAGATATTGCCAATCAACATTTTTTTTAAAAAAAAACTGTTTCGTTCAGAAGGAACCAGGTTTTCTGAAGTAGCTGTACCTCTCTCTTTTGCTTTGCTGTATGTTTGCTTGGTTCTGATATTACTTCTATTTTTAGGAAGTTATGTTTTATTATGTTAAGAAACACTGCCCTCTGGGTTAGTCCTCTTTTAGTTTGGTAAAATTTTGATGGAAAAGCTCATTTATTCTAACCTGGCTTTAACTATTCCACTGTATAAGCGTATGTATTTATAAGAGATTATTCCTAACTTATTATTATTGTTCTGCTTGCATGAAACGTGACACATTTACAATCCTCAGAATAAAAGAGAGGGGAAAGTGTTATGAATCAGTACAGAAACATGTTTAATAGTGGGTTGTCCATTCCAAATTGAAAGTAAGAGTTGGTATGATGAGAACACCTGCAGAGCAAAAATGTAGATCCAAATGCCAATACTATCAAAGGATCTTTTTGGTTCATCTTTTAAGCTTCTGATTGCTCAGCCAGCTTACGGAGGGATTATGAATGTGTCCAAAGATCTCACCCCCAATTTTCCACAACTGTTTGCATTCTAAACTATCTTTTCCTTCTCTAGTTGATCTGACATATTGAGGTTTTTATTTTCCAGTTCATTAATTTCTTTTCCACCCAATTTTTATACGGAGTTTTGTATACGGTGATGGAACATTACAAAAAGTGATTATGATGGCAACATCCCATCATAATATATAAAATGCTTTTCTGCTTTGGGTGAAGACAGAGTTGTCAGTAATCTGAAGGTCAAGTAGTACACATGTGACAACATGCAGATGCATGGTACAGCAAAAAAGGGCAGAATATGAAAAGCTATAAAAATTAGCTGCTGCCAAAGAAAAGCAACTAGACAATTTAATATTTTTATATTTTAAGCAACTTGAGCTGACAATTTCTCCCTTTACAATCTTATTAGGGCAACTCCCTTTTAAAAAAAAATAGAACGTGTAAAATAAATCCATTGTAAAATCACTGCAACTCAATCAAATTAAAATACTATACCTTGGAAATCAATCAGCAAATGTTTCCTAGACATTAAGGGGAATAGTGTCCCCATACTTAGAGGCTCATAGGATCTCTTAAGACTGTCCTGAAGAAATTGTTCAATATAGCCACTTTTTCATCCAAGCCTCAAACTTCTGCTGTTTAAGGAAGCTGCAGAACTTACAGTATTTGTCCTGAACTATTTTGATATTCATTCATGGATGGAAAGGAATTTAGTTTTGGCCTTAAAATGCGAGAAGTAAAAGAATTTCTCAGCCTTGAGAAAGCAGAAAATGATGATTACCTTGATCTTGTCCTTGAAATGAAGCTTTGGGATGGCTTTTAAGATTCTGTTAAGATTTCCTACAGCAATAAAGTACCACTCAATCCCTTGCTGTGCCTGATTTCTGACTGCACTTGAGGGTTTTTTTTTTTTGTAATTAGTAACACTATCTTAAAATGTACCTTTCTACAAAGTTTTTGATTCTGTGAAGTTGGATGACAACATTTTTTTCATACATTTCTTTTCTTTTTTTTCTTTTGTACTTTATTTCTCTCTGTAAAACTTAACAAAAACCTCCCCACAATTTAATAATTAAAACTCCCTTTCTGGAATGAATCAACCAAACATTTGAAAAAAAAAAGGGTTGCTTTAGCTGCGGTGTGGTAATTCTGTTGCTTCTTTTTCCACAGTCCACAACTTTTGTTTAGTATAGCTGATCTGGAGAAGCTATACTTTCAGGGTTCCTCCCCCCCACCCCATAATCTAATTCTATCAACATAAGTGAAGACTAATGTGTGGTCAAGAAATACAATTTAATGAAGTTTTTAAGGTCTACTTATAATACAGAATAAAATAGTTGGAAGGGACCTTGGAGGTCTTCAAGTTCAATCCCTGATCGAGAAGGAGATCCTATACCATTCCAGACAAAATGGCTATCCAATCTCTTCTTAAAAACCTCCAGTAATGGAGCACCCATGACTTCGTGAGGCAAGTTGTGCCACTGATCAATTGTTCTCACTGAGAGGAAGTTTCTCCTTAATTTTAGGTTGCTTCTCTCCTTGATAAACTTCCATCCATTACTCCTTGAATTGCCCTCAAGTGCTTTGGAGAATAGGTCAAATACTTATTTATTTCCAAATACATCTCTTCAGTGATCTATAGTTTATGAATTTTCTGAAAGAGAGGCTGTTCTGGATTTAGAAGCATTGTGTTTTTCATCAACCTTCTGGCTTATTTAGAAGAAATGGCTATATAGTTTGAAACAACAAACTTATCAACAGTCTGAAAGTGCCCACCTTCACCTAGACCTATGAAACGGATATAAACTATTTTTAGTTTAAAACACTCTGGGAAGTCATTTCTACATACCTGCTAAAATAGAATTTATGGGAAGAGTGAGATGATTGACATTTCTCTCTCCAGGCAGACTCATTTGAATTATTGTATTACTAGGTCAAACAACTAGAGGATACTGTAATTAGGTCCATACACCAAGGAAAGCTGCAATGTGATTTTGTTTACTTGTCTCCTTCAACCAAACTTATGAAGCAAATGTAGTCCTTGTAATTTGCAAATTGTGACTTATGAATAAAGATTAAAGATGAACCCACCTAGTTATGGTTTATTTAACAAATCATAGTTTAAGTGGAAAATATGACCTCAAGCTGTAAATTAATTCCCTTAATAATTGTTCACTTTTACCTTCCAAGTTTATCTAGTAAAATACACATGAATCTAATTTATCCCTGTATTCATATCTTGGCCTATATTTATACTCATATGACTGAAAATATTTTTAGGAACTTTTCATCAGTGCAAAGAAAACAAGGGGAGAATCACAGATGAAAATGTAAATTGAATTTACTCCTAACTGTAATAAAATAAGATTTCAAAATAACATAAATCAGAATAACAAAAAGAGAAAAAAATAAGGAAAACCCTTTAGGTCTTTAGGACAGGGGTCCTCAACCCCCAGTACTGGGCCACAGCAAGGCAGCAACTGGTCCACACAAACAAGCAAAGCCCCATCTGTGGGATGCAGGCAGCACACAAAGCCACACACTCTCCGGTCCGTGGAAAAACCTTTCTCCATGGAACCAGTTCCTGGTGCCCAAAAGGTTAGGGACCTCTGCTTTAGAAAGATTTTGTTACAAAATGAGACCTACGTAGTAGTCTCTCCCAGCATCTTCAATTATATTTAAAGAACCAACAGTAGAGAATGCATCTTAAATCTAGGTTCTTACTGTATAGAGTATTTTTTTAAAAAAAACATATGATTGTTATTTTAATACATTATTGATACAGTATATTTTGTTGTTTCTTTGATATAATGTATGGTATATGATATAATTGAATATGAAATAGTGAGTGGAATGCAAACCAAGTAATACTTAAATTAATTATTTGAGACTCTATTTAACTTTACAAAGCTCCAATATTCTGGATGAAGAACACACATTTGGAATTTGTAGGGCTTTAGAAACCAGCTTCTGTGTCTCGCGTGGGGCCCTGAATGTGTGGAGGGTCCTGCCTCCTCGCTGTGTTAACAACCACCCACTGTGACATTTTCCTTAGCTGTTGTATATTTTAATTTTTGCATTGGTGATGGAAATTTGCTTCTAATTTTAAGATAGTTTGCTGCTCAGATCCAGTTGCTGTGGGATGCAGCCATACAGATAGATAGATAGATAGATAGATAGATAGATAGATAGATAGATAGATAGATAGATAGATAGATAGATAGATAGATAGACGGACGGACGGATGGATAATTTCTAAAGTATTCAGTGGTTACTATGAAAGAATGACTGCTATGGAAGATGTGGCCTTCACAAAATATTAATTCATGATCTATCTATCTCAGTTGGAAACTGATCAAAGAGAGAAGCAACCTGGAATTAAGGAGAAAGTTCCTAATAGTGAGGATAATTAATCAGTGGAACAGCTTACCTCCAGAAATCGTGGGCGCTCCATCACTGGAGGTTTTTAAGAAGAGATTAAACAGTCACTTGTCTGAGATGGTATAGGTTCTCCTGCTTGAGCAGGGGGCTGGACTAGAAGACCTCCAACATTCTATTCTTATTCTTATTCTTATTCTTATTCTTATTCTTATTCTTATTCTTATTCTTATTCTTATTCTTATTCTTATTCTTATTCTTATTCTTATTCTTATTCTTATTCTTATTCTTATTCTTATTCTTTTCTCTTCTCTTCTCTTCTCTTCTCTTCTCTTCTCTTCTCTTCTCTTCTCTTCTCTTCTCTTCTCTTCTCTTCTTCTATTCTATTCTATTCTATTACATATTCTGTTCTGTTCTGTTCTATTCGATTCAATTCGATTCGATTCCCTATTCTATTCCATTCCTTGGCTTGTTTTTGCTCTAATATTGATAGTCGGCACACTTCCAAGTAAATCTCTAAATTGTACAAACATATTTAAGAATACTTCTAGGTTTTACATGTGCCTTGAGGCATTTTTAAAAATAAAGAGAATGCTCCAGATGAGTATTTGCTAGTATTAGAAATTAAAATTAATAAAACAAAAATCAGGAGGAGGGAAACTGTGAAAACTCCAAGAGACACATTTCTGGGTATATTGGCATTCAGGCATGATATTTGGGACACAGTGTTTACTCTAAGCATAATAAATTTGAGATTCAACTTTGTAACATTTTTGGATATAAAATTGATGGAAATATTTTTCCAAAATATAATGATGCAAAATTCTGTCCTTAGCTTACCTTTTTCAAACCTACCTTTGAGAGGTAAAAATAACTTCAAAACACTTGAGTTGTTGGCTAATTCTCCAATACAATCTTGAATTTATCAACTTGTTATTAATGCTTATTTTTTTCTCCATTTGTAAGTAATTCCCTAAGTATCTTTGTTGGAAAAGTAACATTAAAAAACTGTTTGCATCATAGCAACAGTTTTATTCTCAGTCATAATAAAAGCAATAATTTATGTCTATTTGTGATAAATGTAGTTTCACTGACTTTATAAAGAGCCAAATGGAAAGTTTACAAGACAACAAATTAAAAACATTGGAGAAGAACTGAAGATATATCCTGCAAGGAGGATTGAGGACTCAACTCATGTAGAGGACAGATAAGCTATTGAAACCAATTTTCCCTTCTGGTGGAAAAATACTCTTATTTGAGTAGCCTAAATGCCACAGTAACCTCTTTGACATTCAGTTATATAATGCCTATGGTAACAGTTACAGAAGGACAGACAAATGGAATATTTCATTGATTGCTTGACAGGCTTCAAGAGAGAAGTTGTCATTAAGATGGATCTAGACTTCAATGATACTTATAGTAGAGAAGTGTAAAGAAAGGGACAGGTTATCACAATTAAATAAAACCTGATTGATCTCAATGGGCCTATTCTCAGAGTGGCTGCTATCACACTAAGCCATAATAGAATTTGATTTTGGTTTAATATGTTACAAAAACTCAGCTGCTGTTCCTTATAAATTATAGTTTATGATTCAGTATGATGTGCAGCTGGACTAATTACTATGTTTGGACCAAATCTATTTATTACTTTAAATGTATGTTTAAATGAATATACAAATTTTGTGAGGAATGGTTTGAGATTTGATAGACTTAGCCCCATTCCAATGTAAAATAGTGTTTATGAGTTAGAATATTTACAAGTTCTTGCTCAAATTACAATTCTATTTGGGGGGGGGTGAGTTCTTTGGAATTTTAAATGGATAAGAAAACCTGCAGTTTTCCGAAGCTGATGTTTGTCTTTCAATTTTGCTGGTTATGAACCATGTCTAAACTTCAAAAGAATCGAGACTTGATTCCCTTTGACTTCAAAGGATTTGAAAGGCTATAATAAACATTTTAAACTCTCACAATGAGAAATTGTTGCCATCATTTGTTTAGCTTCTTATATATTTAGTATGGTAAATTTTGGAGGCTTGCAGTTAGTTTTGCAGCCAAAGTTATTAGAACTGGCTGCTTATTCCTTTTACATCTTTTCAGTCTGAACCCATGTGTTCTGACTTCTGATGTGGAATACTACACCAGACTCTGATCTGAAAGGTTTTCTCACTTGGGGAAGATGAAATGTATTTTTTCACAAAAGCTCATCAGAGGCTGGAACTTTGGAAGACCTCACAGGAACAAACCAGAAGAAAAACAGAATGAAGCCAAACCACACAAAATGTGGAATTAACAGCATTAGAGTAAGAAGTACCCATTCTGGAATAAGACAGTTCAATACAATTCTTTCTGTAAAACCTGTATGGAATACTACTGGAACAGCTGAAAAATAAAATCTTTTTAGTTGTAGAATAAAACATACTTTCTGTGTTCAGGTTAAGAAAATTGGCAAAATTCTCCAATTCTAAATAGCTAGATGGCTCTTACTTGTTGAATTCCACCTGTGCTTTTAAAACTTTTGGTATTGTAAACAAAAATAATAAATAATGAACCAAATAATTGTGTTGCTCTTAATTACATTTTAGGACTTCAATATCTCCAAGAATGTTTTCTCTAAACCTGAATCTGTATGTCCAATGAGATCTCAGAGGAAGGGTTTGCTCTAGATCTTAAGTCTGACAGAATGTCATCCACATCATCTATTTGTTTGTAATCCTCTGAGGGAAGGGTCCATCTTTTAAATAGCCCTCCTTATTGTTATTTGGACCATTCCCTCTCCATTTCAAAGCTCTATTTTCAATGGTTTTGAAACCATGGCTCTTCAGAGAGACAACTGAGGATAAATGAAGATTTCCCTTCCCAAATGGGCCATACCAAGCTCTTGTTGACAATGTTACTGATTTGTTGTAATTTAATTTTATTCATCGTTGGTATCAGAATCTTTCAAAATGGAGCCGCATATAAAATTAATCAACTAATCCTAAATTCTACTTTTCCTCCGAGAGCATGGTGATGCTAACATGGCAGTGTCCTTATCATTATGATTATAGCTGACATTACAATGACAGCCCTACATAATAGGTGAGACTGACAGAAAATGACTAGCCCCAAATTATCAGTGAGCTCTGAGTAGACTGAAACTGGACTTTCTTGGTGCAGTTTTATACCAGTACAATTACACTACACTGGTACTCTTCAGTCAATTGAAAAAAGGATATGGATGTGCAACAGCTTGTATACATGGGATATTGTTGAAGTAGAGTTTAGCCAATGCTGGATTACTCCTTATGCTCATAGCAAAGGATTGAGGATTTCCTTATTGATATATACAGGGAGAGGATGTAGTTTACCAGGTGTTAATGGTGAGCTCCTTTAATTTGTCCATTCTAATGGATTAAATGCAGATTTCATGCTGAGTAAATGATAATCATAATCATCTGAAGTCCTGTAGCATATTGAAGTGCTCCAATCATTTCACATCTGGCTGTAATGTTCAATGCAACCTTATAATATAGGTCAGGGGTCCTCAACCTTGGCGACTTTAAGATTTGTGGACTTCAACTCCCAGAATTCTGGGAGTTGAAGTCCACAAGTCTTAAAGTCGCCAAGGTTGAGGACCCCTGATATAGGTCATCTGTACCTTGCAGCAACCATCTTGGAAGAAAGCCTTAATGTCTCATTTTTCAATGATGTCTTAAAGTTATTTAAGAGTGTCAGCACAGGAGATGATCAAGCTCAACAGCGCAGACTATGCTTTCATGCAGAAGGTTCAATCATAGGTATTTTTTAGGTTAGGAATGGAGAAACCTTCTGCATGAAAACTTGTGAAATGCTTCCCGTCAATGTTGGCAATATTAGTCTAGATATGTCGACTATTTATTTCAATGGAAGACACACAATACCTTTCTATGTGAAAATGCTTTTGGAAAAGTCCTTCATTAATAATTCCTGAACTCTTTTAACAATCCTGAGATAAAGAGAATGGCATTGTTCTCTGGTAGATTGGTAATTTCAAGAATGTCACAATCTTAAGACCAGTCACTGAATACAAAAAGTAAGATAAGGTAAGGTAAGGCAGGATAGGATAGGGTAAGACAAGACAAGAAAAGACAATGAAAGTTAATGAACAGATTTTTCAATTGAGAGGTTTGGGGGGGGATTTTTTTCAAGAGAAAAGATCTGTATTGGGACCAAGCTTTTTAATGTGTTCATATAAACAGCTGAATCCAATACACTGAAGCTTTGAAAATCTGAAATCCATCACAGATCATTATGAAAGGGATCACATTTTAAGGGGGGAAAATGCCAATATTCTACATAGTGCCCTTATGCAAACCTCTCTCAATTTTGGCAATCTTTTTAACATACTCACTTTGAATCGGCATAAATCAAAATACAAACCAGACATTCAAATATACTTAAAAAAGAAATCTGTCATCTGTAGCAGTGGAAACTTTCTTCACACATGAAAACCCAGAGATAAGAGTTGGCAGCTAAAATCTGCAAAGCTTACACGGTGTTTAAAGAAAGGATTTTGTCAGATACAATTCAGGTTTGCCAAAGAAAGATACTAATCTCATCCAGTTCCGGGTTGAATATTTCTATAATCCACTCACCCAACAGCCTGCTTTCCTGTATCTTTATCTCAGACCATCTGGTCAAATATCATGTTGAGGAAAGCATCACCCCACAAAAAAAGTAAATGAGTGAGAAAGAAAATAATGGACCAATTCCAGCAAGATCCAGTAACAAAATATACATTTGTAACATTTACACTGCACTGATTTATTACCATTATTTCTTTCCCCATATATTTCATATTATTTTTATAATTATAATTATAATCAAAATATTTTTATAATTTTGAATACATATTTGAAGTTCAGGCTGCATTATATTTGCATTACTGCAGTTCTTTATGTTGAAAATAAGTCAAAGTCAGTTCAAGATTATTAAGTAAATATATTTAACATTTGACAATCTCTACCTTCTCTGAACTGGGTTCCCCAGAAAACAAACATATCTGTGGCTGAAGATACATATTGTAGGTTTCCCCTTTCAAATTGAAATCCTTTCAGTTATTATTATTTTTTCACTACCACTTATCTGACCAGATATGTGATGGGAATTTATGAAATATTAGCAAATGTAAGTCCATGGCTAGTAATGCATTATGATAATTATGCAATCCTCTTATATTAACAGAGGGATAGATTTAAGATCATGTGAAGTATTAGTACTGCTTTACAAAGTGTTAGTAAGACTACACTTAGAATATTGCATCCAGTTTTGGTCAGCATTTTATAAAACATATGTAGAGACTCTGGAAAGAGTGCAGAAAAGAACAACAAAGATGATTAGGGGGCTGGAGGCTAAAATATATGAAGAACAGTTGCAGGAATCAGGTTTGTCTAGTCTAGTGAAAAGAAGGAGTAGGGGTGACATGATAGCAGTGTTCCAATATTTGAGGAGATTCCACAAAGAAGAGGTGGTCAACCTATTCTCCAAAGCAACAGAAGGCAGGACAAGAAGCAACTAATCAAGGAGAGATGCAACCTAGTACTAAGGATAAATTTCCTGACAGTGAGAACAATTAACCAGTGGAACAGTTTGCCTTCAGTAGTTATGGGTGCTCCATCACTGGATGTTTTTTAAGAAGAGGCTGGACAGCCATTTGTCTGGTATAGGACAGACATGTCAAACTCACGATGTCATGTGACATCACACAATATATCGGGACGGTTTTGCCATTGCCGGAAATGGGGTGGGCGCGGCTTCCACATGACACGTCCAGCCCACGGGCCAGCTTAACACCCCTGGTATAGGGTCTCCTGCTTGTGCAGGATTTGGATTAGAGTAGGGTCCCCAACCTGTAAGCCACAGCCCACTATCAGGCTGCAGTCTATTGGCCACTTGGCCATGTGAGTGGCTGGTTGGTTTGCATGCATACAGATGCGCACACAGCTCAACTCGTGTAAGGGTCACCATGAGTGTTGCGGGAGTTTACAGCCCCACTTGCATGAGTGTCAACCATTTACCACTCTTACAAAACCTTCCTTTCTCCAAGATCTCTTCCAACTCTGTTATTCTGTTTCACATTCCATTCCATATGAGCTTTAACCCAGGGGATCATTTTCATTCTATCCTGGTGCAATGCAAGGATTCTAAGAAAAGGAAGAATCTCTTTCAAGTCAACTCAGCTTAGGTTACTTCATGGAGTCTTGTCTAAATATAGAAATTGTTTTCCATTGCTTTCTTCAGGAATATTTCTTTAAAAAAAAACTCTCAGTAAACACATTCTGTTCTGTGATTTCCTAATAATCTCTTCTCCAAGCATTAAGTGCCTTAACTTTTCAAGATCCAAAGTTGGGTACATATCAGAGCTTAGCTGAGTGCAAGAATATCTATGTCACATCTAATGACCTTAATCTGTATCTTACTTTTTCTTTCATCAGTGTCCCCACTGATCTTCCAAAAACCTCTGTTTCAAAACATCATTCTCCATGCAATTAAATTTGAGACCACATATTATACTATTTAATTTTTACTGTAAAATTCTGAAGAGGACACTTATCTTAAAATGAGATTCTTCCTTATTCATGATGAACGTCCTAAGTATTTTTGTTTCTACCTCCAGGAATCACCTCCCTGCTTTCCAGAGCTTTCCTGTCCTCACCATCCAATCTTCTACATAATTCCACCCCCTGTAACTATTTTCTTTGGATTTACTTTCCTTCTTTTCCTAACTCCAACAAGAACTGTAAGTTCACAGACAATCCTTTTCATTTCACACCCATGAAGAAATGGATTGGGATTGGATATATAAAAGATGCATTTGTAGTTTATTAAGCATATTTTATTCTTTTAATCCTTCTACATGTTTCTTTTTTAAAAAAATCTACATTATTCAATAAAAATCTAAAAAAATAAAAAGATACATTTGCTAGCTGATTGAAAACAATAAGCCAGGTAACACTTTCCCTATTATTGCCAAGAAAACAACATGAGGCACAAGAAATTAAGTTCTGCTTATGAGATTCTTTCTCTTCAAGTCACCACAAAACACTTGCCTACAGTTTGCAGCATCACACCAGCCAACTTTCTTTGCATCCTGTTCTGAGTGAATGAACAGCTGAGTTCCCAAACTTTTATTCCATTACCTTCAGTCCTCAGCTCATTAATTCCTTACCCAACAAATCAAAAACAAAATCTTGCCTCAAAGGGGTTAGTTGCCTTAACAATAGCCAACAACTGTATTTCTCTTTTCTTGATTACTGCAGCTTTTGTTATCCATACAACATGCCTCCATGTAACTCCTTAATAAAATGAAAAAAGTAAAGAAATAAAAAGAAGAATAAAATGCATCAGAAAAAAACATTAACTGGAGGTCCAGAATGAATTGCAATGCAAAGTTGATTCATCCTCAAGGCTGATTCTCAAAGTTGACAAGAAATATCTGCCTATCAATTATGCAATAGAGAAGATATGAGAGAGAGAGAGAGAGAGAGAGAGAGAGAGAGAGAGAGAGAGAGAGAGAGAGAGAGAGAGAGAGAGAGAGAGAGAGAGAGAGAGAGAGAGAGAGAGAGAGAGAGAGAGAACCCTCTCTGTCAATGGGAAAATAAATTCTGTGTGTGAGGTGGGAGACATATAGTTGTATTATTGAAAAAGAACATTGAAACTCACATGCCAAGCCAGGAACTTACTTGGCAGTACCAATGAAAGCTGATTCATTTAAACAGAAAAGGACCATTTGAGGTAAGCTTGTAATGAATCAAAGAGCTTCTTACTGATTACACAAATGTGCACCTCAGTTCTCATGGTTTGACCCTCATGAAGCCATACTTTAGTGATGGAAGCTGCTGGAGGATGTTTGTAATTGATCTCACAGAAAAAACACTGTGCTTGTCTTTGTAGATAAAGCCTCAATTCCTCTTCCAAATTCATTTTTAAAAAATGGCACAAAAGACGAAGCATTTTTAATGACTGTTCTTGAAGAGGAAAAAAAAGAAAAGAAACATTTCTATATTTCAGATCCAGGGCTGGTTTTTCTCAAAGTGGGAAAACAAACAAAAAAATGATTAACCTTCACTCTAAAGCAGTTGGCTGTCTGGTAGTGTGAATTTTAATGTAGCCCCTCCAGACATTGGTTGGATCTACTCCTGGTATTTGTCACCATGTAATTTCCTTTTGCTTTTTTTTTTTTAACTTTTCCTCTTGCTGTCTAATGTTGGGTGCTTCTAGATGTCGTTTGTCTCTGCTAACTGTTAATTGTTTTATAAATACTGCAGTCCTATGCCAAGATGACAATTGCGAGGTACACATTGAGGGTGCCATTTCCTAAGCTGCTTTCTGCTACTCCAAATGTCCAAGCAGAAATCCCACAGGAGGGAACAGCAAACGCTGTGAAGAACTAATCACAGCATTCTAAGCCCTCAGGGATAACAAGGCTACTTCTCTGATATGAATTCCTGTCTTTGGTTGCTTCTGTGTCTGCAGTCACTACTGCTTTTGAAGACCAAGATACAATACTTTTTTTCATAGTTGAAAGAGTATAACAACAGGAATGACTAAGCGGTATTATGCTCAAAGGGATTATGGAAATAACTACCCATGAGAATACTTGAAGAAAACTTCGAAAATGCATTTTATTTGAACAAAGCATTTTAGACTCTTGTGTGCCGAGCTTATATTAGTCTCTTCTATATCAACTTCACTAGACATGCCATGGTCAATTGAGTTCTGCATATATATATATATTTTCTGAGGTTTTCGCGGGTGTTTGTATGTAGGTCTTTGGTTATTCGGGTTTTCTCCTCCGTAAAATTGGAAGTGTCTTGGCGACGTTTCGATGAAGTCCCATTCGTCATCTTCAGGCTGGTGTTTTCGGCTTTGTGCTTCTAGGAGCAATGTGTGGTCGTAGCTGTTTCTTCCTTTTAACTGCCAGTGGGGGTATGAACTGATTGGGTGGGAGCTTGGCTGTGTTCTGATTGGGTGGAAGTGTGTTCTGATTGGTTAGGGGCTTGGCTGTGCTCTGATTGGATTGGGGGGGTTGGCTTGCTCTGATTGGATGGGGGTTGGCTGGGGGAGTGTTCTGTTTGGGTGGGGGCTTTGTTGTGCTCAGGTTAGTCTGAGTTGCAGGGGGATTTAAGATGGTGAGTTGCCTTGCTATTTTTTGGCTTCGTGTTCGTGGTCGTGCCTCATCTTCATGGTGGGTGTCAGTTTGTTTCATGTATGGATTGGAGGGGTTTAAAGTGGCTAATGATGCAGCTGTGGTCTGGCTTCTGGTTTGTGGTTGTGCCTCATCATCGTTGTGGATTTGGGTTTGCTTTTTGCGTGGATGTGTGGTGGTGACATCCTGTGTGGGAGATTGGGAGAAGGGAAGATGCTCGATTGATGTGGACTATCCCAGCTCATTCAAAATACAAACATATTATTACACAAGCAGATGTGAGTTATTCCTTAATCTCAGCATGGTTTCATCTGATTTCTCTCCTTCATCATCTCTACTTGTAACTTTTTCTCTCTCTCATAATCTCAGTTGGGGAAGATTGTGGTAAAATGGGAGTGAGGTTTGGCAATCAGGTTCATCCAGTGGTGGGATTCAGCCAGTTCGCACCCCTTCGGCAGAACCGGTAGCTAATTCTTGTTGCCCAGGCCCGAAGCGGCATCCACACAGAGAACTGGTCATTCACATATTTGAATCCCACCACTATGTTCATCTCACATAAGATCCCATCCTGGGAATTAGGAAATGGAAATGTTTTATTCTTTCTGCATAGAGTTGCAAAGATTCGGAACTGGCCTAGCCTACACCTAGTCAAATATAGTTTGATCTGACTTATAGTATGGTTCAGAGAAACCAGACTTCATTTTCCTTCTCGTGTGTGTGTGTGTGTGTGTGTGTGTGTGTGAGAGAGAGAGAGAGAGAGAGAGAGAGAGAGAGAGAGAGAGAGAGAGAGAGAGAGAGAGAGAGAGAGAGAGAGAGAGAGAGAGAGAGAGAGAGAGATGAATTCAAAATTGCTTCTTTTTGCAGAATCCACAACGTTTGCCAGGATGCTACAGGATTACAACACAATAAGTAGTTGCAGGATCTTTCAAGCTATTTTTCTAAATGTCTGTACATAAGTATTGTTTCTATTAAGGATGCATGATCAGCAGTTTCAACACCTTGATTTCCACACTATAAACAGGTGAATGTCCACCTTCTTTAGAATCCTATCTTTGTTCATTCTAACACTGTGTTTGTTGGCACACGGTGTAACTACTTCATTGGCAGAGAGTGTGATGTTCTCCCCATCCCAAAATCAGGTAGAACTCATCCTGCCTGGGAGGGGTTAGCTATCAAAGTTGGCAAAGCACACATGGGGGGGGGGAAGTGTTCAATCTGAAGACTCATTCCAGTGAACCAACGCTTCTGTTCTAGATAGGAATAGGAGAAACAGAGAAACAGAGAAAAAATGGAAGAATCACAGCACAGAAAAGAGTGCATGTTTTTCTTTTCTTTTCTTTCTTTTTTATCTAAGTAACACAGCACACACTGGATTATGTGACTGTAGGATTAGAAAGATTTTTGTCTGTTAGGCTGCTGTCTGTTCCTGTTGCATTCTGAAATTGTTAGTGCAAACATCTTTCCCCTTTATTTGCCCTTGATGTTAACCCAAACAGATTCTGTCTGAAATTTGCAGTGAAACACAAGCACTGTTGGGATCCTAGCACACACACACACACACACACACACACACACACACACACATTCTGATTGTACTGAAACATTTTGTGTGTGTGTGTGTGTGTGTGTGTGTGTTAATGCAATTCTAACCATCTGTTAAAAAAGAACTTCAAATTAATGTTGCTCCGGTGGCTGACATTTCCAGATTCCTTGGTGCTTCCCTGTGAGAGTTTCTATTTTTCCAATTTACACATCATTGTTTTGGCATGTTTGGTTGGACTTTTAGGAAGACAATCAGCCTCACAGCAGGGTCTATCTGTTTGCATAAAATGATGAGACATTTCTCCAGCTCCTCCAACGAATGGAGAGCCATTGATTGAATGGGAAGAATTATCATTTTAGAACACTGAGGCCAGAATATTTAAAGAGGGGAAAAATTAAAATCACTATCACTCCCTACCCCTTAGTAAGATTAGTGGGGAAAAACAACTGATTTGTTAAACAATCAGTTTAACAGAGGCAGACCTTTCCACAACTGTTCAGGTGTCTGATGCTTAAAAGGTGCACTAAATCAGGAACCAGGGCTGTGCAAAGGAGTGCAAGTTGATTCCATGCTATTTTTCTACCACAATCTTATAACCATATTTTTTTAAAAAAAACTAAACATAAAACACAGGATC
Organism: Bothrops alternatus; assembly: GCA_034064705.1. Classification (NCBI taxonomy): domain Eukaryota; kingdom Metazoa; phylum Chordata; class Lepidosauria; order Squamata; family Viperidae; genus Bothrops; species Bothrops alternatus. The sequence goes on from JARGCV010001042.1 coordinate 91,586, forward strand.
TAATTCCAGAGTAAAACAGACAAAAGAAATTATAGTAATAAAATACATCTGTGGTAAATACAAAGAATCAACCAATGTTCAGATAAATACATAAAGAGACTTTCTTAAGATGCTGTTGTTTGTTGGAAAGGCAGAAAGAATAGAGAAAGGAAATCTGGAGTACTGAATGAAAAGTGTTTAGCAAAAACAGTACTGGCTTGGCACTGTTTTCTGAGTTAAGATTATCTCTTATTTGCAGTGATGTTCCACAAGTTTAGACTGATGTTATTCTCTAGCTTTATTGGGAGATGCAGGAGAAAATGGGTGGAATTCCACAACATTCAGAAGATAGCTGACTATATTAATTATACATAAATTTATGGACGAAAAGACATCCTCAAAAAGAACACATTCCTGCCATAACATATGATATCATTCCAACTTGATGGTGAAAACATAAGTCCTATGTTCCCTGTTTTACATGCTCCTTTGAATTTATGATAGAAATTAATAATTCCTTCCTCACTGGCAATTCCTTCAGCTTGCTCCATCAAAATTGGCTGGCCCCCTCTCTTACCTTGATCTGGAGACTACATCCCCCCCCCCCATATTATATCTGGCTTTTACATTGCTGGATAAATCCATGTTTTGATTTTCATACCTGCTTCTATTTATTGTACAGATGCCATGGTTTTAATTGAAATTGCCTCTTGAATGCTAAGATGCCGTGAGTAATGTAGAGACATCAGAAATGTGGAAATGGAGCTTTTTTATATACAGTACTGCATTGGAAAAGTCTGGAATATACAGATACTACTAAGCACATTATTTTTTCCTTCAGTTGCAATATTTTAAGAGTTCATACTTTATATTATATGTTTAAAGCATATAAATATCTATATGCACACTAGATGCACACACACTATGTATGCATGAATACACACATGTTCTCTTACATACAGAAATACAGAGATTTTAGTAGAAATAAATGACAATTTCTATCCAGTTTGATAAGAGGCAAAAAGGGTGAGGTAAAGTGAAAAAGAAAGGAGGTAAGAATAGAAATTATGTAGAAAAAAGGGAGGGAAATATTGACAATAATAAAAGATAGAACGTGTGAGCAACTGTATGTTCAGCTGTATAAAAATATAAACAGAAGTATTCTCAGCGATACATGTAATGAGCCTAAAATCCAAGGTGGGTGTATAATTTAACTGTAAATAATCAAATCAATATGCTTTCATAATTATATCAAGTATAAATGTTTCTCCTCTTCGAGAAAATACAATTTAAAAATGCAAACCATAAACATGATTAAAGCATGCCAGTTAAAAAAAAAATCAGAGACTCTTCATGTGCTGATTAAAATTGAGAATGTAAATTAGGAAGATTACCTTTTCATGGAACTAATATTTGAGTAAGTATAAGTGTCCATATGTAGCACATAAGTAAGTCTCCACATTTTCCTACACTCTGTCTTTGACCATTGAAGATGTCAAGACCTTAGACGTACGTTAATACTATTAAAAATGGTGGGAACCTCTTTTCATTCTGAGCATCCATTTTAATGTATGTATCTATTTACATACAGAATAGCCCTAACTTACAACCACAATGGAGCCCAAAATATCAGCTGCTAAACGTGACAGCTGTTAAGTGACCTTTGCCCTATTTTACAACCTTGCTTGGCACATCTGTTAAGTGAATCACTGCAGTTGTTAAGTTAGTATAATATGATTGTTAAGTGAATCTGGCTTTCCCATTGACTTTGCTTATCAAAAAGTCACAAAAGATGATAACGAGATCCCAGGACACTGCGGCCGTCATAAATATGAGTCTAAATGTCTGAATTTTGATCATGTTGACCATCGGAATGCTGCAATGGTCGTAAATGTGACAAATGGTCACTTTTTCAGGGCTGTTGTAACTTCAAACAGTCACTAAACAAACTGTTGTAAGCTGAGGAGTATCTGAAGGTGGAGAAACAGTCTGTATGCCCAGGCCCCTCACACCATTTAAAAATGAGTCCGAAGGGAGCTGATCAAAATGTGATTTCATTCCTGTAAAATCAGGAATCTTGAAGGATTCAGGAAGCTCGGATATTTCCAAGAAGAGAAGGAACTTGGACAAAGAATGCTGCGTACATAGCACAGGCAAGAAATTTGTTTGTGAAAGGTAGGATGTTCACACACACACACACACACACACACACACACACACACACACACACACACACGTCTCAGATTGCAAGCTCTCTACCCACACCAGTGTGTTACATCTTTGGAAACTTTCTCTTTGAAAAGATCTCTTGTTTTCTTCCATCAAGTTAAAGAGCACTATTCCATAAAAGCTCTGTCCAACTCTGTCCAGCAAAAGTGATCAAAGTTATGGCCACTGAGTCAAAAGTAGCTATTTATTTATCTTCCTAGAACTTATGAAAGACAGACAGGTATTTGATTTAGTTTTTCCAAAACTTTTAAAAGAGCAATTAAATAAAATAGATTTCAAATGCTGGTACTTTCAGATCCCCCCCCCACATAATCCTTTTAAAAATGGTCAAAATGCAATATTTTAGGAAAGGAATTAATTCAGTAGGAATTAATTACAGAAGGCAAGTGGATGTGATTCCTGCTTATAAAACAAGAAAATTAATAAAACCCTGAAAACTGCAAGCAGCTTAATTTGCTGAGTATAGTCAGCAAATTATATGTTAGGTGGTTTTATGCAAATTGGTTGACACAACAAAACTGCAGAGTGGATGAATTGGTGGGCTTTGAAGCTAAAAGGGCAATTTCTGATATCTGTTTGATCTTACAGCTTCCTATTCAAAAATAACACAAGCATATCCAAAGGAAGACCTGAACGTGTCTCTTTCAATTGTTGACTAATTACTATGAAATTACAGGATCCTCCATGGATAGACGTTTACTTCTAGGTTTAACTTAAATTATATAAAAATTATAAGACAATGAATTTTTTGAGTTTTACCTAGAAAAGACAGTTTGCAGTTACATTCCAGAAACGGAAGATTTTAGATAAGACATACATTGACTTCTGTGATATTTAATGATTATACCATCTTTCTTGTTGGAATTCTTACATGCTTGTTATTGTCTATTCCCCAATATCTATTTTGTTAGTAGATCATTGTTTATACAGATGACAACACAACACATGGACAGACTTACAACATCTCACAATGTATGGAGAAACTCAACCATCATTTCAATGAGGAAACTGTAAACATCCTGGACCAAGCTAAGTCTAAAAATGCTAGGGAATTCCTGGAAGCCTGGAATGCATAGAAATCAGCCATCAACAGACACATAAGAAATAAACCATATTTACATACCATTTAAAAGAGACAATAGAAAAAGCTAAGAATAAAACAAAAAGAATATGTCCTCTCCAGCAGCCAACAACCAGATAAGCAGGGATTAATACCAGACAAACATCAGGCAGAAAATAATATCCTAATCAAGGAACTACCAAGGAGAAAGCCAAACCCCTATCAAAACTGGTAGGGAAGGCTACAGTATATAAACAGGGAGCAAATGTCACACTCATTGGCACTGATTATGTTACCTAACTGGGTAATAAAACATTTGCAAACAAACAAATAAGCTCAGAGAGCACAGTTATATATATGAGTTCTCCGGAATAGGGCGGCATAGAAATCGAATAAATAAATAAATAAATAAATAAAATAAATATGAGTTGGCAATTATTTTTCTAACTTCAGATGATCTAAGACAATATTACAATTCCTTGCACAAAACAAACCTGTCGCAATTCATTATTCCCACCTCCCACAATAAGCCACTTTTTTTTGCAAGGTGTGATAAAGTAATAAGGGATAACTATATAACTTCATCTGTTAAACAAGATTACTATCAGGGCTGGTATTGTTTTTCAATCCACAGTGACATAGAAAGCACACATAAAATATTTGGCTGAAAGTATCTCAAGAAGTGTCGCCTCTACTATTTATGAAGACGTGGTGGTCCACATGCTAAAAGATTTCAAGGCCATGTTTGCAGCACAATTTCTATATGGCATTCAAATTTGGATCTCTAATATTAGGATTATATTATATCGACTCAAGGCCATTAAGTCAAAATGTCTTTTGTCAATCCTGACTGTGTGTGCTGTAAGTATTGAAAATGTAGCTTTTTGTTTACAAATGTGTTAGTGTCAATAGAGACCCGGAATGGAGTCTTCTCTTTAATTTCTAGCTAAAACATTTCACAACCCTCTTCTTTTATAATGTTACTTTAAATCATATTTATTGAAAGCTGTGTTGGAAAATTCTGCTTCTGTGGCTGTTTCTTGGAATGTATTGTTTCTCTTGCTAAAAGGGGGCTAAGAAGATAATCAGAAAGTGAATACTCTTGAACCACTATTTTTTAATCTCAATGGCTTTAAGATGTTCAACTCCCAACTAACATACTGGCTGGGGAATTCTGGGAGTTGAAGTCCACAGATCTTAAAGTTGCTGAGGTTGAGAATCAGTATCTTAAAGGATACCAGAGGCTTTATGAAAATTTAGTACACATTTAGTATAATATAAACTGTACAAAACTGGTCATTTATATGCTAGCTAGCTAATACCTGAAAATTCATTGTGTGCATCATCTTTGCCCTTTGCAGTGGTAAAAACCGCAACAGCAGAACATTACTGCATATCCTCTTTATAATTAATTTTTATTGTACTAATTAAGAAATATTTATGAAGGTCTCAATCTATTGCTTTGTATATCCAGACTAATCTAGTTCTAGATATACCCCATCAGGTAATCAGTATTTTCTTGACAGATTATTGACTAGTAGTTTTACAAAAGATAGACAAAACTACCTGTTTTATTTATTTATGGTATTTATCAGCCACCAACTATGATAATTTAAGCTAGTGATGACATAAATCAGACTACGAGTATATTAATAGTAATACTTAGTAACAATTCTATAGGAGTAAGAGATAGCAGAACATATGTTCTGAATATTTTCCTTCTCACTTAACAGAATAAATTCATGGATCAGGAAATGGATAAATAAAAATATATATTTCAATAATAAAGGCAACAATATCCCCAATTTGATAACCTAAAGACATGCAAACTTCAACATGAAAAAAATTCAGCCAGTGTTGTAAGGTTTGAAAAAGCTATCTATCTATGGGCCAACATATTTACCTCAGATGGTGTAACATCTGCCTCTATCTTTGAATAAAAACTAAAGAAAAATGAAGGAGGAGAAGGAAAAGGAGAGTCCTGTCTACATAAAGAAAGTGTCAATGCTGCAAACAAACCTTCATTTTCGATTGCCACAGAGTTGGGAAGGGGGAATGAGCATTTCTTAATTTAGACAAAACAATAAATTGTTCTGTGGGAACCAAGGTCATTGCTGCTTGAGTTTCGTTAGAAAGCCCGCCAAAGTAGTTCATTGGGAACGTGATTTGTGACATATTGCTGGGGTGAGAAAATTAACTTTGGAACATTGTAACTTTGGGGGGAAAACTTCAGTCTTCGTTTCACTTTTGAATGTGCTGATATTTTGTAGCCAAATAAATATGTTCTCTAAGGAAACTTCTTGCCTTGGAATTCTTTATTTTCTGGTCTCATCTGTTGGAACCATGACAGAAAGATAGTTATGGAGGAGAAGAATTCTGCTATAATTCTCCTCCCACACAAACACATTTTAATTTGCTTTGGTGACAGCTGTTTTCCATGTTAGTGCTGCATTCTGGAGTTTTATCATTTTCTCTGTTGTTTGTGTGACCGAGGACTAAGTCACCCTTGCTGGAGACATGCTGTTTTCCCCCCCTCAGTTCAGCTTGAACAGCACCCAAACCTGGCAGTCTGAGATGTTCTGACTTTTCAGAAGGACAGTGCTGAGCTGTTCCTAAGAAAGAAAGCAACAGCCTGAGGGGAAATTGGGAACCTCAGAAATCTGGACAAGCTGTTAACTAGTGAGCTGATTTTATGCCATTCTTGAGAAATTATACAGGCAGAACAATGCTTCTCCCGTCCAAGACATGTCTGGATGTCTCTGGAGTCCTATAACTTTTTCCTATTCCGAGATGCTGCAGGAATGAAAGATGCAAAATGGAGACTGCAAAGAGAGCCTCACCGTCTGCGATGACAGAGTGCTTTGTCTTTGCAACATCAGTTCAGCTACCATGGTAATTAGTCACCTGCACGTCTTTTGAAATGGTAACAGTTAAACATCATCCTGTTGTGGATTCTGGTGGGACTGAATCTGAAAGCTTCAATACTTTAAGCCTCTGGCAGGACAAAGCATTGCTGAGTAGCTTTTTATTTTTTTTTCTGGAGAGAAGAAATAAAAATCTATTCTACAGTGTGGTTGGACAGACTTCCCCCCCCCAAAGATAGGCTCCAATGTTCCCCATTTCAACTTCCCCCAAATATTTTAGCATTCATTCATTTCTACTGATTTTCTGATAGAGGAATGAAATAAGTTTTTGTTTTGTTTTTACTGTTCACCTGATTCATCATCATGAGATGACCAAAACTAACCCTCCTTATTGTCAAAGCTGTTAATTTTGGTTCTTTTTAATACTGTTTACTATTTGTATTTCTAAGTATGGTACAAGTTTTGCTATTTTTTTTAATGTGACTAAATTACAACTGTTTGGATCACAAACTATATGAACATAATATAACAAATATACCATGACATATAATAATATTATGAACATATAATAATAGTGTTGTAAGGTACCTTGGAGTCTTCTAGTCAACTTTCTGCTCAAGCAAAGACTCTATACCAGGCATGTCAAACTGCCGGCCTGCGGGTCGGATGTATCACGCCGAAACCGCGCCCATCTCATTGCCGGCAATGGGGAAAAAGTCCGGATACATCGTGCAACATCACATGATGTCGCAAGTTTGACATGCCTGCTCTATACTATTTCAGACAAATGGCTGTCCAAAGTCTTCTTAAAAAGCTCCAATGATGGAGCACCCTCAACTTCTGAAAGCAATTTGTTCCAATGATTAATTGTTTTCACTGTCAGGAAAATTCTCCTTAATTGTAGATAGTTCCCTTCCACCCATTACTTCTCATCTTACCCTTCTATGTTCTACATGCAGTGCTGAGCTAAAACCAAACTGACCATAAAGTGATATATAAATCAAGCCAACATGTTTGTGTCCCAAGATGGCTCAGAAAGTTTATATTACAAGAAGAGAAAAAGTTGTGATTCTTAACTATAAAAAGATAATGATCCTGTCAATTAGAGTTTCATTCCTGATCATTACCTCCAAGTAGTTCCCTTGGCTATATTATAGAAGTTTTTTATTACCACCTTCTTTGGATTTTTTTTTAAAAAATTCAAAGTATTGCCAACAGTACTGGAACTCTTAAAAGTCAGGTATAATTAAATATAATTGATAAATGGGGTTTCATTTTCTCTGTATCTAAGTCATTTTTTAAAAAAAAATCACACAATATTATTTTAAACTTAAAATAAAAATAAAGGAAAGAGCCAGTTTGGTTAGTGGTTAAGGCACCAGGTTAGAAACCAGGAGATTGTGAATTCTAGTTCCACCTTAGGGATGAAACCAAATTGGGTGACTTTGTGCTAGTCACTCCCTCTCAGCCAAACCCACTCAGAGTGTTGTTATGGGGAAAATAAAAAAAAAAAAACCCAAAGGAAAACTATGTTCTGCTCTCATCTTTTTAGCTTCCCAGATTATTTTCTATTAGAGGGATGCTTTGGATTCAATTCAGAATGGGAGCTTCAGACCCCACAGGTGTCTGAACATGGCCCCAGTAGCTCATGATTTATCAAAACATCCACATCTGTTTCTAGGTTATAGCCTTTTCTTATCTCATCCTGGATAAAGATGTGGCTGTTTTAAAGAGTAGCAGATATGAATTGCATTAGCATACAGACATGTTCCTAAACACAATTTCCGAATGGAATTCAAAGCATTGCATAACATTTCCCTCTTTTTCATCCAAAAAGATTGAATGTATAAAGATCAAGGACTTCATGAAATATCCATAGAAGACCTTGGCTTAAAAACCCTGCCAGGTGCCCAAGAAGCTCAGCTGTTACAAGCAGCCACAAAAACCAATCAATCAATCTGAGATGAGTGTTGTTAATTAGGTGCCTTAGCTGGTCATAATCATATTTATAAATCATAGTTCAAAAGCTATTTCTTTTTTTCAAAGTTGCTATTCTAACAAACCAGTTTGAGAGGCACATTGATACACATAGTTCATTCTCTAAAACCTGCCCTGATTGCTTCCAACATCTTGGAAGCTGTTAATTAAGTTGAGTAGGAACACAAATAAATACTTGAAATAGAACAAAGCTGAAACAGAAGCAACCAGGTCTCAAGATTTATTTTTAAAGGGGCATCTTAATATCTTAATATCCAGATTCATTGACACTTATCCTACTACAGACTCCATATTTTGGATGACTGCAAATTAGTATACAAATTAAGAATGAAAGTAACACAGATTTAGAAGCTGACTTACACTGATTTGTGTAGTTCCATATTTGGATATAGTAAGTTTTGTTTGGCTCTTACTAAAAAGTTGATGATAGTTTGGGACTCAGATGTTAAGACTTACACAAATTTTCTGCACAGTCAGCCACGATGAAATTCTTCTTTATAACTGATGCTACCAGCATTCTAATTAGAGCAAGGAAGGCAATGTGCTTAAAGTCACCTCTCTGGCTGCCAAGCTTTGTCTTTGTGCTCTACACAAATTTTGTTTTTAAAATTATTTTAATTGAAATAAACTTAATCAGAACCCAGCATGTTGAAAAGCAAAGCACCATTATCTCTATCTTCTTCATCAGTCTTCTTAGAAATTATGAATGGCTTCAGCTTAGCATTTTAGTCTGTTTGAGTGTTACCTGGCCCCCAAAAAACATGACAAAGGTAACTCCAAAGGTATTTATTAGAAGGCACTTGAAAGCATCTGAAGGCAGAACAAGAAGCAATAGATGGAAATTAATCAAGGAGAGAACCAACCTAGAAGTAAGGAGCGATTTCCAATTAATCAGTGGAATAGCTTGCCTTCAGAAATTGTGGGTACTCCATCAATGGAAGTTTTTAGGAAGAAACTGGACAACCATTTGCCTGAAATAGGGTTTCCTGCTTGAGAAGGAGATTGGACTAGAAAACTTCCAAGGTCTCTTCCAACACTGTTATTCTGTTAAAAGTCATAGGGCATGATCTTGGGTGCTAGAAGTAAGCCCATCAGATCACCTTCTGGTTAACTTGGAAGTTTTGAAACAAGACTGACACCCAATATATTAGTCTTCCAGTGAGAACCATTTTGTGGAAGCATCTGTTAATACATAAAAGTATACATGAGGGAGAGAGCACAAGTTATGAAATGAAAGGATTTTGAATCTATGGGAATTGTTATTGATAATAATTTGTTTTGTCTATAAGCTGTCTCAATGATCCAAGAGAATCTAAATTCTTAAGTCATTCTTTTTCTCCTTTTTATACCTCTTCCCTCATATAAGATAAGAACCAAAGAGACAGCACACTGAAACAAGCCTAAAAGATGACTGAGAATAACCTCTGAGAAAGAGACATATGTGCATAGGAGGAATGAAACCAAAGACTACACCAGCTGACAGCAAACAATGAATGATAAAATGAAAGCAACTGCCAAGCCACCAGCCTTATTTAAATCAGCCACAGCCAATAAACATGAAGAAAATAACAGCTATGGTGATGTCTGACGGAGGGCTGCTGGCTCAAGATAAGACGAAGGATTTATCAGAGAACTCCATCTGTACAGACAACCATCTTTTGAGCATTATGCAATACCTCTAGCTTTATCGGACCAATATTGTAGGATTGTAGCTCATCCTCAATATTGGTGAGTATGATGATGTAAGTATCTGCAGCTTCAAAAATATAATCAATATAGCTGAGGTCAACTTCTCTATTATTGCAGAGATGATCCTACAGGTCAAATATTTAATGCTTCCTCCCAGAAAAGTCATCAGCACACTGGCCCTCTATATTTCCTTCTCTCATGACATCAACATAACACATGTAAATGGCAGGGTTTTTATGACTGTCTGAGCCTTTCATTTCATTGCTGAGTTTGCTTCCCTTTTGGTTTTCAATTTTTAGAAATTCATGCACTCACTCTGCTGGTTAATTAAATCTGGAGGAACTTGGGGTGGAATTTAGATTTTAAATACCTCTCACAGGACAATGCGCTTAGGAAGTTAAAAGAAAGTGAGAAAAACTAGTAGGTGAAATAATATGTAAAGCTGATCTTAGATGAGAATTCATAAGGAGCGTGGTTGAAAAGTTGTTTTTCTTTCACCAACTTTTCTTCTTCCCCTGAAAATTGCATTGCATGATTGTAGAGTTGGGCAAAGCTTACATCAAAACAGTGCATTAACCAACTTGCCTGTATTGAGACACATATACACGCACAAACAGGATTAAACAGACACACCTATTCTCAACAAAATTCCTTAGGAAATCTCACTAAAATCCAATGTACCAGATTTTCTACATTCTGAGGGTTTATATATTGACCAAATGCCATTGGTTATTGATTCCTGATATAACTATTTGGGGAATATTTACTGACTCTCTGAAAATATTCAGATGATTTTAGTAATCAGCTTTTATCAAAATTTGAGGATGATAATTGGGAAAACAATTTGCCTTGACCCAGTCTTAGGATGAAAAAGATCAACCTAGATAAAGGGATAATCTATCTACTTAATGAAGCAGTAGCAGTCTGCAACTAGTATTCATATGGTGGTTATTTGATAAAGTAGAGACAATGGCTTTTCAATGAATAATTTACCAACAGTTACCACTTCCAGTATAATTAGGTAATTAATTATATTTTCTAATCTATTAAGCTTTGATTGCTTATCAGAGCATTCAAATGCAACATTTTCCTCTTGTCACTTCCAATTAATTTTGCACTTAAAAAGAGACAATGAGAGAGAAGGAAAAAAAGAAACAAGAAAGCTTAATAATCATGCATTCTTCTCTCCCATAGGGATAGTACATATATTTAAGAGTCTGTGTGATAATTGGAAAGCTGCTCAGAAAAGTGAATGCTTCCTTATAGTAGAACCAACAGAGGATGGACACTGTGAGTTGGTAGAAGAACACCTGTTTTGCATGCAGATGGCCCCAGAAGCAATCCCCGGCTTCTCCTTGATTTTTTTTGATTTTTTCCTATATATATATATATATATATATACATACCTACACACATACATATATATGCTGAACTCAATGGTGTTTTTGGGTGTCAGACACTGTAAATTAAAAAAAAGAAAACAAACACAATTTATTAAATAAAGTATACTGAAATGAGGGACAGAAACAAACTCTATTGGCATAACCCAACAGAAGCAAAACCCAAGTCTTCAAGGCTTACTTCAAGGATAGCAGGGGGACACAAAGCTAGAGTCAGGTGTCACAAAAAAGATCCATCCGCTCTCTAAGGAAATTGGTATCCATTAAAAGATGGAATGTAAAGTGAACCCACTATGCTGGGTCTTAGTGGATCGGAAGAAACAGTATGTGAAAAGCAGTTTTGAAATAACCAGGGGTATTGTGTGGTATTCAATTCCCAGAATACCCCACCAAAATGGGGCACGTGTGCTTGGATTTCTAGAATATGGACCACATATTTAGGGGGCACTAAAATTGGAGAAGGTAGAATTAAGAATGTATAATTCAGGTAAACTCATAATGGAGTTTTCAAGCATCCCTACTTAGGGTTGATGTAATATGGAAAAGAAATAACCTTGAGGGGCAGCGGAAGGGCTGCAACCAAGACAACAGTCAGATAAAAGAAATTTAGACCCAGAGCAGAAATGGAATTTGAGAAAGTGTCTGATTTGTCCTCCCTATTTATTATGAGGATTAAGGGAATGAGGGAAGGAGGAAACACAAGAATCTGTTACTTTAACCCTATTATAAAAGTAGTTTTAGCAGTCATAACTTTAGTTTCTAATCACCTCGAAGAGCTGACATTTATTTTGTTAGGGTGGCAATTGTGACAGATCCTGAAACCTTTGCATGGGTTGAAAAGTTGGATCATGCAAGTTGTATTACAATGAGAACTGAAGTAATTTCTCCCCATAAGCAGTAGTTGGGATCAGTAAGTAGTACTGATTTGGTATGTTAGATGATTCCATGCCTACACGGGTATGTATATCTTTTAAATGCACCTTTCTGAATATTCCTCAGATTAATTTTAGAATGTATTCTCTGGAAATCAGCACATGTATTATTAGCAATATTATTTCAACAGCAGAAGAATTAGAGTAGTAATTAACATGGTGTGAGCTTAGCAAGGTGGAGTTACATCAGTTTAATGGCATACCTTGTCAAGATTTTACCTGCACTTTACAGAAGGGAAAAATTCCCCAACAAGGGTAGCTAAAATAAAATTAATTTCATTAATAGCAAAAATATGGATTACGCATGAGAGACATTTGTGAAAAGATAGGGTCAGAGGGAGGTGGAAAAGAGTATTTACCTGATGTAAAATCAGGCATAATTACATTACAGGGATTTAAAAATAACCTCAAGAGACACACATTGGGGTTATAGTTATTCCTCTCTATATTTTATCTGTTCTTTCAGATGATAAATTAATCATAAGAAAAAGAAAAGGATTTCCCTCAATTGTCTCAATGCCTATTTGAATGACTAAATAATATAAAGGGATGATTTGCACTCCACCCTCCACTACCTGAATTCTTATTTTAAAGAGGAATTCTCTTTCTTGTGTTGACTACTCTGGAATGAAGAATGCATTGACATCCTTCAGTGCTATGGTAACCACAGGCAGAACAATATCTTGGGAAGACATCTCTTCTAGCAGTTGCTAAGGGATTTTAATAAATAAATAAATACATAAAAAATCTAGCCTGCACTGACAAGGATCTCAACTTTTTGTATGGTTTCCTCCCAAAGACCATAATCAGTAAATTGCAAGAAACTCATCTGAGTTTATCTAACCTCTGGAGAATATACAGTAGTACTGCATCACCTCTACTAAGTTCCTAGAATCTTTCTGCCTTGTGCTTTTGATGCAAAAGGTTATTCTGCCATTTCCTCTGGCCACACAGTCATCCCTCTGATTGACAGCCAGCTTTTCTCTGTCTAACAATGTCTATCCTGGTAGAATTACAGAGGTGATAGAGTGAGATTAGTTTTCCCTCAGGCCTTTGTCCCGATTCATTTTCTTATGTTTGCTCTCTCTAACGGCATTCTTTTATAAAATAAGATGTGAAAAGAAGAAAGGGAGCCAGAGACGGGCCTTGCTTAAAACCAGGTTTAACTCTGAACTCAACAAGCATCAATGGGCAATATTTTTCTTTTTATGTTCTTAAAAACAAGAAAAGTAAGTTCTTCCTTGCTTCCTTATTCTCATGGGTTCATCAAATTTTATTTCTTGAACTTGAGGGTTTGAATTGTGGTTGGTTTTAAATTTGTACTAAAATTTCCATATAGTTTGCAGGAAACATTTCCAAGAATTATATTGGGGGGGCAATTTTAATGTTCATTTGGGTTGTTGTTGTTTTTTAATTAATTTTAATATTAATTTCGAACTTTATTTTTCTCAGGTTGCTCGGGGCTTTGAAATCAAAGGGGAAACTATTTTGATATGCAGGCTTATCAACCCACTGAGTCGTCCTTAGATAGGCAGAAGTTGTGGTTTGATAGTGATAAAGGTAATGTTGCAGGATGTATTATGGATCATTGTTATTATTGTTATTATTGTTATTGTTATTATTATTATTATTATTATTATTATTATTATTATTATTATAGATACTGTACAAATGCCTGTGCATTAATTGGAGTGATACTGAATATTGCTCAATGGAGAATGCCAAAATAGTTGGTTTTCAGATTACTAAAGTCCAATTTATTCATACAATCAGTTCCATATCTAAAGCCTTCTGAATGTTTCTGTTACATGTCCAAATATAAAGGACATATACTCATGTAAGACACAACCATATGTCTCTTTTTCTGCCTGTTGTACATTTCTGCAGTTGGGTCCACCAATCGCGCAGACCCATTCCTTGTTTCACCATAGTTTGGCAAGTAAAACACAGTTAGTTAGTTTGCTTATTAAACTAATCCATAGACCATGATTTATAAAGTGCAAAGGCTAAGTTCACATAAAATACTAACCAAAAGAGCTCATCATGATGCATGAATCTTGTGTAAGCCATCATATGCATTGTTTGAAGGCTTCCTCAGTCCTTTACATCTTTGTGTTTTATTTGTAAAATATATTTACCATGGAGTTGCTGTAACATGATTGATAGCTAAATTTACAGATAAAGAAACTGCACAGTCCTGAAATGGATGTGGGAGAAGGGAAGAAGTTCAGGGTAACTACAACTTAGAATCTCTCGGGATATATCTAGAAGATTATACCTTCAGTCTGGCAAGATTCTATCCATTAAGGTGTAAGCAAATAAAAGACTGGATCTTGTTGTCTTGTCTCTGAGTTGGGACCTGACAATTGGCTTCCAGGAAAATAGAGCAAAGGCACGCTATGAGACTGTTTGAAAGGAAGGGATTTTGCTCCTCTAAATGAGAAACTCCAGGGCTGCTTCTGTTAAAATAGAGTAGCAAAGTCAAGTCCCTTTATTGATGACAGCCAGCCATTAACTCCCACTCCATGCACCTTGACTTGTGAACCTCACAATCTTGACTTTGAAACTGGATCAGTGATAAACCTTCTACAAGCTATGGCCTTCGGATTTTACCTGGCCACTCTTCTGTTCACCGCTCTGATTTCGGAACTCTGTAAGCCAAACCTGCTGAAGTTTGGGGGAAGTAACCTGCAAGTCTCTGTGTTTGCAAACCTCATTTAGTAAAGTGTGCAAACTACCTCTTTGTGTACGTGTGTGTGCTTGGCCTGGAATAGGACACTCTTAAAAGAAGAAAACAGGACAAAACAAAAAAGAGCAAAAGTGGTAGATATAGCAAACCCAAATGGGGACATAGAAAAAGAAGACAACTGTCAGGTGTGAAGAAACAGGACTGCACTTAGTTATGCTGATTTATTGCTCTTGCCTATACATAAGAATCTAGTCAACTAACAGTCAGCACCAAATTGGCACTAGATAAGAGTCAAAGGAATTCAAGATGGACTGGACTTAGACTATTTGTGGGAATGTAACTACTCTAGACTGATTCCTCTCTTGATTCTGCCCTCAGCCTCTCTGTGTCCATCTCCTACCTCCAACAACAGAGCTTCAATCATTCTTGCCAAAGGCTTGGATAAAAACCCAATGAAAGTGCCTCATGTTATACACTGAGTAAAGGTTTTCAGGATCCTTTGAAACATCAGTAGGATTTCCCCTTAGTAGGAACATTAGCACTGTTTTACAACAGGCCCCACTGGAGGAGTTGCCTAATAACATCTTCCAAAATATTTTAAGGAAAGCATGGGAAACTCAGGATAGGGTAGACTCCTGGACAGATGATTGTATAATGCAACTGTTGGACATCAAAACACACTCTCTGATCACCTGGCAACTAAATAAGTGCAAGAATACTATATAGTACTTTGCTCATGGGAAAATTGTTTTTCCTTTTGCTAAAATAATGTTTCTTTCACTAGATTAAATGGGAATTTGTAAGCTAAAAATTGGAGAGAGAAGTAGGTTTCTTTGATCCCCTGTTGTTCTCACTAGACAAAACAAAGTTATGAATGAACATATGTGGAACTGAGATGTCAGACCAATACGTCCATCTTTCCCCCCAGTAAACAAGGCTCATATACAATGCAGTTGTCAGTGGTACAGAGGGGTTCCAAAATTCAATCTTTCTTCCACAAACTAATTTCCCAGCAGAGAGATATTCTGGATATTAAACTTGATTGCATTTGATTTCCACAACAGTTCCCTCAAATTTTCTCTCTCTGCACTCAGATATTTTCAAGCCAATTTGAATTCCTCCAGGGAATTGAACTTGCTTGCAAATGTTTCTTGGAAATATAATATATAACAATGCTCAGAGCAATATATCAATGCAAGAATAAAAAAAGGACAATGATGGATTATGACTGGATTCTTGCTCAGACTCTTGCAAGCAGAAGCACATAACATGATGCACCACAGCTGTTGAGATGCCCAAGAAATTTTCCAAATTAATACAAAACCTTAATTTTTAATGTGACAGATGGGAAAAATAATTAAGTACACGACTGGAGAATAGCCATATTTAATAGTTTTACTTTTAAATAATGTAAATGATCACTCCCAGAGTGAGCCCATTTTTCAAAAACCAGCATACCAATATGCTAATGCACCAAAACATACCTTTGTTTATAACTGGAGTGGTTCAAACTGGATTAGAAGGTAGCATGTTTAATGCAAATTAGATTCTTTGATAAACATCAGTTTTTATCATACTTGTCTCTGCTCTTAACTCTGCACATTTGTACATTACCTTTCTACTTGGGAAGAGCTAGTGAATCTGAATTCTAATCCCCACCAAATTGGATCGTGTTTATTTAACCTCTCTGAAAGTAAACACAAACAAGGTATTCTAAAGAGCTGAGGATATAATGTTAATTTGAATCTCCTATTACACCACTTTTCACCATGTCTTCTGTCAATGTATTTTTCCTTCAATTGTCCTTTGTCAGTGGAAGTCAGAAAGTGTGGGGCAAGGGGAGCAACCAAAACACTGAAAGCCTGGGAACATATGATGCAACATCAACAGCTCTTGTTGGCCTCTTACAAAAACAACAAAGAAAACAAACAAACAAGGGATGTGTCTACTTATAGATACATTATAATCTAGCTACGTTTATAATGATATAATCCATCTGCAATATATGGGAAATGTATACATCAGGTAAGGAATAATCCAGCAGCCTTTGTTAATTATCTAAATTGGACTAAGTTGAAAAACCTCTTTCTCCATATCCTCTACCTACCAACTGGCATTGGAGCTATAGAATAAAAAAAGCTGGTTTTAGAAGAAATGTAATAGAGAGAGCTCGTTTGTCACAGCTCATAACAGCAGTGACAAAAAGGACAACTCTTGTGAATGAAATATTCACATGATTAGAATGGAAAATCAACTTGATAAGTAAAGTGACTAAATTCCATCTAGACTAGAGCATTGTTTTAGCAATGGGAAGAAATCTATATATTGGTGTGCAAACTAATGAATTCCAATAGGACAATGGTGAGGTGTTGGCAAAGAAATTAATTTTATTGTGAAGCTCAAGGTCTTTCCCCTTGCTGTATGTTTGATTGTGGTTTTTTTTTTCCCCTGGAAGATTTAGCTGTAACTGTTAAGGACTCCAGGGTTTATCTCTGAAGAAACAATTTGAAGGAGTTATATGTTGCATATTCCATTCTTCATTATTAACATGGCATGGTACCAATCTCTGTATCTCTCCAAGAGGCCTAAGTATTGCTGCCACTTAAAGGGAAAAAGATTGTGCCTATGTGAAAGATTTGAGATTCCTAAGGGGAAAGCTATTTTATTAGAAAGACTGGGGACTGGTTGAATTAGAAAATGCCCAAATGGGATAATCTCTTTATTGTTTTCTCAGAAACATGGACTTGCAAATAGATTTAAGGATTACAGATTTCTGTAAAAAAAACCCAGCATGGTCTTCCTATAGGGTGGGAACACAGGGGAGAATTAGATTCAATTCTTCACTAAGCCACAAAGCTCAAAATATTATTATGATTCACTCGTTATCTCAAAATTTCACCAACATGAAAGGGATAAAATGGGGACCAACCATTTATATCACTCTAAGTTCTTTCCAAGGTACAGATTTGATAAAAGTAATAATCAACAAGCAAGCTAGCATTGTATGAAAACTGCAATAAGAACCTGACCTATATCACATATAGTTTTCTAACTTTCTTGCAGCTATATCTTGGACCCAGGGCATCTTCTGAAGTTTCATTGGGAATAGTCCATGTATGGTAGATTATGACTCTTGATGCCAATTAATTAGTTAATAGGGATGAGAAAAGGAGCAGAATTGCATTTTAATGCAATGAGTTACAATGAGTTATAGTGCTGAAACAGACTGATCCAGAAATGTCACCTCAATAGACAAGGTAATAGCTGCAGCATGTCAAATGCAGGGAATCGGGAGTTAAGATGGTTCAAACGAATGCAGATTTATTGAACAGAACTACTAACAATTAAAGGAGACTGATGACACTCTTGACTCCTCCTTTGGGCTCAGAGTAAGTATTATCAGTGTTTGGAAAAACATTTGTAGCTTTTCCATTTTTTGGGGGGAAGCAATTTTAACTCTGAAAAAAAAAGACTCAATATGTTTCTTTTTTCTATAACATAGATTTTATCATATTTTGTAGCATTAGACAATCATTATTTTACCCAAAGATAATGGAGATAATGGGTTTTGCAGGGAGATATGCAGAAAACAAATGTAATAAACAAACAAACAAACAAACAAATAAATAAAAAGTAGATTGAGAAATTTGTTTGACATTTAGTTAATAGGGGATGTGTAATCAATAAAAAGGTAATGCTACTTAAACCAAGGTATCCCAGCAATGAATCATATACATCACAATATCCTTAATTTTAAAGGTTAGCAGAATCTGATCCAAACAAAGTCACTCTAGTGCGATACCTTCCAGACTACTCTGTCCATCAAGTAATTTGAAAAGAAGTTATCTTTGATGGTATTATAAATTTCAGAGATTCAACAGAATCAAATAGAATGTTCTATTCTTGGGTAGATGGTGACAAAGGCTGTTTCCAATTCAAATTCAGCTCTGAAGTCCATCTGAAATATATATAATAATTCATTAAAAAGCCATGGTGGTGCAGTAGTTAGAATGTAGTATTTCAGGATGACTTTGCCCACAGGTAAGAATTCAATCCTGACCAGCTCAAGGTTGACTCAGCCTTCCATCTTTCCGAGGTCGGTAAACTGAGGATCCAGATTGTTTGGGGGGGGGCAATATGCTGACTGTGTAAACCTCTTAGAGAGGACTGTATGAAGCAGTATATATAAATGCTATTGCCATTGCTAAGTACTATAACAAATCTCTTCAATTCCCTTCCCTTTAAAACAGCAATGTTTTGATAAATATAGGGTGCAGCATGATAAGACCCATTATCAAGCAGAGCCTGACTCATCTGGTAAAGTGAAGATGTAAAGGTCTTACTACAGCTATTCTTAAGAAGTTTCATTTATCATTTACCTCTCTCCAGGACTCTAAGCTCTAAAATTGGTCATTTTAACGATACAAGAAGAAAGCTTTTCATCTCCTCTATCATTGATAGTTGGAAGATTTTCAACCCAGCAGAATAAGCAGATTCCAAATTTCTAATCCATCATTTGTAATTATTATATTATGCTGCCTAAGTTTAAAAGGATAGGAAAGGCTTTATCCAGAATTTGTGTATCAAAATTGTAGGTAACAAAGCCTTGGGGTTTTTTTTCCTGTTCCTAATTATTTTACTACTCAGAATATCAACATCCAAAAACTCTGGGCAGTTATATAGTGGAAAACGGGGGTCAACTTTTTCTGGGTTTGTTTATATGTATTTTACTTGTTGATTGTAGTGCTTCATTCTGAGCATTCAGAAAATCAAAAAGAGAACTGTTTATAGCAGTTAATGTCAATCACAGGTCAGTTGTCTATTCTGGAGGTCAACTAAGTTTTCAGCAGAATAATAGCCGAAGCCAAAGAAAATAATTTGAATCTGTCTTGTTTTGTGGGTGTCATTTAGAACTTGCTAACTTTCGTAGCAATAAAAATTAGTACTTTTAAAGCAAATAATTTCTCTTATACTCAAGCAATTCTCTTGTCCCTATATATACTGAACAAATGATGCCTGCTAATATTTAATAAAGTGCTACAGTTGATATGGAATCTCTGTCTATCTATATCTATATCTATCTATATCTATATCATCTATATCTATATCTATATCTATATCATCTATCTACAGTATCTATCTATCTATCTATCTATCTATCTATCTATCTATCTATCTATCTATCTATCTATCTATCTATCTATCATCTATCTATCTATGAGCAAGCAAGTGAGAGCATTCTTACTGCCACAATTTTGACATTAGAACAATAGCATTTATGAAGGGAGTGTAGTTAGCATAATTATTTTAATCTCCAATTTTGTGGACCAAAAGTTCACCTTCAGCCAAAATTTCCATGGAAACTAGGAATGAACATTTATGAATAGATTTTTAGTAGAAATATCTTATGCTCATCCTTGGGTAATATATTTGCAAACCCAAGTAGACAATAACTAATGTTTGCTGACTTAAAATAAGGCTACCATATTCTCATGAAATAAGCTCATTTCGAAAACAAAGCTCAGTTTAGATTAAAACAAGGTTTTGATAATAGCAGTTTCAATTTATCTTTGGATTCTAATTTGCTTGTGGAAAATTGTACGTTGAATTGAATTCCTAATCAATTAACAGATGGCAAGCAGATGTCCACAGGATCCAGAGATGCATATAAAACCAACTTAATTGAAATGAAATTCATAATTTATTGCAATGAATTCATTTTGTGTAGATCAAAGAACACCCTCAAGTCAATTAATGGGAAAAATGGCTTTAAATAAATAAGGCTCTGATTCTATATTCATAAATGGGATTTTAAGGAAAAAGTTTAAAAAGTATATTGTTTTCTTTTGAAAAATATCTATCTATCTATCATCTATCTATCTATCATCTATCTATCTATCTCATTACAAAGACAAAGACATCTCAATGCAAATTTCAAATTAATGAATGACTAACAATAGGAATGTACACATCCGTATGTTTGCTCACCTTCACCCCTAGCCCACAGAAATAAGCAAAATGGATATGCCGTCACAAGTTAATTTACAATAAAGAGACAGAAAGCAAGTTTTGATATATTGTTCAGTTCAGAAGAATGACGGGGAATTACAAATAGTTGTAAACTATCAAAACATACTAAGGAAATAATAATTTCAGGGAATACATTTTTTAAAATTTATTATGCATTTTCTCTTGACACAAGAAACAATTGTGATTGTTCTGAGCCAGGTATGCTACCAATGAGGGATTTTGCTCAGGAATTCCAGATAGTCATTTTTAAGAAGGAGAAGGGGGAAGGGGAGAGATAAAAAGGGAGGGAGGGAGGGAAGGAGGGAAGGAGGGAGGGAGGGAGAGATTCCTTCATCAGGATTGACTCCTGATGGACTGCTTGAACAAGTCCTTGCAATTTTCTTGGCAATATTTTTGGAAGTGGCTTGCCATTGCCTTATCCCTGGGGCTGAGAGAGGAGGATTGGCCCAAGGTCAGCCAGCTGAGTTGTGCCACTTTCTGGGAAGTGCTTGGTGCCTTAATCAGTATAATATAATCTTACATTGTGTTTTGTAAAACAAGGGGCAACTAGTGCAGGTCCTTTAGCCCAGGTATGATATAACCTCTATCCTTTTTCATGGGGAAGCAGCTTTGCCAAGATGGGATATAAATCAAATCAGCTGAAAAATAGGCATGGTTTGCACTAGTTCTAATTGTATAAAATGTGTTTTTCACCATAGCTACCACTTGTAAAGCTAGTGTTAGCTCAGGATGAAGGAGCATTCCCAGTCCATTGCAAAGGTGGGACTCCATCTTAAATTACCAGTCTGTGCATCCAGTTTTCTACTGACAAATAGTGTCTTGATCTTGTGTGCATTTAATGTTGCTCTCTTTTCTCTCATCCAGCAATGTTACGGCTGAATTTCAGCAACAAAATTGAAGACCGCTTCAAAAACCAAAAGGAGGGGAGGTCAAAAGTTTTCTTGTTTTTTTTCTGGATCTTCTGTGTTACTAGAAGCCCAAAGTCAACAATATTAAGGTACAGATTTGCAAATAACAATGCAAATATCTCAAAGGTCGTATCCCATAAATAATGTGTGGCAAGCAAAGGTTTTCTGGGATTCGTTTTTATTTTTAAAAAAAGAATGAAAGAATTAAGACAGACAAAACTAATGTAATTACCTGAGCTGGAAGAGAGCCAATCCAAGACTCTTCAAGAAAAAGAAAGAAAGCTTCCTTCCTTCCGCCCCTCAAATCAAGTCATTCTTGCTGATTGTATAGCAGAAAAGGGTGGGTGGGTGGAGGAGAAATAGGGATAACTGATGTTCAGTTCTTATTTCTTTAACATAGCACAAAGAACGCTAGTTGGCAGAACATAACAAAAGTGAATTTTTCTTTGCCCCTTTTTAATTGCAGAAGTTTTAGAAACATCTGTAATGTAGAACATAGAATAATAGAGTTGGAAGGGACTTTGGAGGTCTTCTCGTCCAACCCCTTGCAGTAGAAGACCCTATACCATTTCAGACAAATAGTTGTCCAGTCTCTTTTTTAAAGCCTCCAGTGATGGAACACCACAATTTCTGAAGGCAAGCTATTCCATTGGTTGATTGTTCTCACTATTAGGAATTTTCTCCATAGTTCTAGTTGCTTTTCTTCTTTGGTTAGTTTTCATTGATTGTTTCTTGTCTTGCCTTTTGGTGCTTTGGAAAATGTCTTTCTGGCAGTCTCTCAAATATTGGAACGGGTATTTTTCTTCTTCTTGTGCCATATCTGTTATCGGACATTGGTGATTATGTTGGCGATCTTGTTTTTATCAGCAGCCACACAAAAAAATGCTGCTGAGTTTTGTCCAAACCTGTCCCTTAGATTTTGAAGCCACAATGTTCTTCTTCTGCCTGGACCTCGTTTGCCTTCAATCTTTTCCTGGAGGATTAAATGGAGTATGCCATATTTTTGGACATGTCACATCACATGTCCAAAATATTCTAATTTTCGTTTTTTAATTGTTTTGATGATTTCCCTTGGCTTTGCCATGTGGCTTATCACCTCTTCATTTCTGATCTTGTCAACCCAGCTTATACGTAACAGCCGCCTGTAAATCCACATTTCAAATGCTTCTAGTGGCCTTCTGTCAGAGACTCCATAGAGCAGGATAGAAAAAAATATAGTATCTGACAAGCCTGATTTTCAGTCTTAGGCTTATGTCATGACTGCAGAAGACCTTTTTCATTTTGAAGAATGCTTTTCGAGCTTTCCCTATCCTTGTCTTTACTTCAATGGTCATGTCCCAGATGTAGATTAGAATCGAGGTGCGTGATCCTTTCAACTTTTTCTAGTGGTATTCCTTCTGAATTTATTGGTGGTAAATTAATGGGTTGTTTGCTGATGACCATTGGTTTTTGAGGTGTTAAGCTTCAAGCCATATACCAATGTCTAATTTCAGTAATGAGCTGCATAGATATTACTGTTTAACAGGATGAAATTTGTTGCTATCATATCTCCCCTAGTTTTTCTTTTCATTAGACTAGACATATTTATTCCTGAAACCGTTCTTCGTATGTTTTAACTTCCAGCCCTGTAATCATTCTTGCTGCTTTTCCCTGCCCTCTTTTCAGAGTCTCAACATCTTTTTTAACAGTGTGGTGAGCAGAACTGTGTGGTCTTACTAAGGCTTTGTAAAGTGATACTAGAACTTCTCATGATCTTTCCACTTAAAAAGAGTTCTTCTATGTGATTCTGATCAGATATATCAATGTGTAATTTTAATAATGAGCTGCATAAATATTACTGTTTAACAGGATTAATTTTGTTGCTAAGGTAATAACCAAGCCACCTCCAGAAGTGAGAAGTCAAGTCACTGAGAGATGGCTGTAGTTGTAAGGGGATGATTTTACAAGAATATTAATTTGTGACCTTTATTGTAAGTGAAAACCACTACCTGCTCCCACTGATAGCATTCAAAATTTACCCCAGACAGGTGCGAGATTATCCAAAACAGGTTTAGGAGGCTGCAGTGGCCATTAGAGGTAGGTGTGGAGAAAATGAAATTCTCGGTAACTCAAACAAGGTTTAATTTGCCAGCACTTAATTTCTTTCTTAAAGTCTATTGAACATTTACATATCTCTAATTCATAAATTCATATGCTAGAGATGTTATTGGAATACAGCAGATGTTAGTGCATATAATAAGCTTACAGTTTCAAAAATATTGTTGAACAAATGCAATGATGATTACAGAAGAGAAAATAACAGGGTATGGAGTAACTTTATACCTGTTGGCCTTATTGTCAGATAGATCAAATAAAATGGCAGTCAGCAAGAATGAAAGGATGATTGCATGCCTATCATAAAGTTTAGATATTAATAGGGAAAAATGGGAGAAGGACTCTTCTTAGATGGAAAGAAATATAGCATCTTGAATAAACATTAGTGCACAAGATTTGTATTTGTTTAGAAGAAATATGGATGGTAATTCTTTGGAAGTGAATGGAAGAATGAATCAGATAGAAAAACCAGATGAGTTTATACAATACTTTCCAAGGATGTGAGAAAGAATGTTTGGAGAAGCCTCTCCCTATATCCTCTATACTCCAACCATGCTTTTCTGCACTTTATTTATGTCTTCAGATATTTTTTTAAAAAAAATACCAACTCACTGTTTCTAAATCAGGTTAAACTTGTAGCAACTTCTAAGGCAGTGGTTCTCAACCTTTTTCAGGTTGAGACCCCACTTGCCCCGCCCACGCATGCCGCCACCCCGACCCGGGCGCGCGCATGCGCACGCACGACAGGCCAATTCGTGCATGCGCGGGGCGCACGCGCCGAAAAATTTAAAAATAAAAATAAAAATAAAAAAAACCAAAATGGCGGACCGCGGCGGGCGGATCCGCGCATGCATGGCGCGTGCACGTGATGGGCAGATCCGCGCATGCGCGGCATGCGCACGCTGAAAAAAATTAAAAAAAATAAAAAAAAATTTAAAAAAATTAAAAAAAAACCAAAATGGCGGACCGCGACGGGCGGATCCGCGCATGCACGGCATGCGCACGCCGAAAAAAAATAAAAAAATTTAAAAAAACAAAAAAAACTCAAAACAAAACAAAACAAAATGGCGGACCGCGATGGGCGGATCCACGCATGCGCGGTGCGTGTGTGATGGGCCGATCCGCGCATGCGCAGCGCGCGTCATGCCGAAAAAAAATAAAATAAAAAAAAATAAAATAAATTCAAAAAAAAAATAAATGGCGGACCGCGGTGTCCAGCGACCCCCGTGAAACGGTCGTTTGACCCCAAATGGGGTCGCGACCCATAGGTTGAGAACCACTGTTCTAAGGACACTACAAGAATTCTGATTTTAATTTTTAATTCAGGTCATAAAAGATTGATTGAGCATTATATGTAGGAGAAGGAGTGACAGAGCCTTGGGGCAGAATCAAAAGAGGGATCAGTTTAGAGTCTCCACATAGCCACAAAGTCCAATCCCTCTTGGATTCCCTTGGACCCTATCTAATATCAAGATTCTGAGAACCGTTGAGTAGATTCCTGTACCTAGGCATGAGCAATAAATTAGTTTAATTGCAACTTCATGTATAGTCCTGATCTTTCACATTTATGAAGTTATATGGTGCCCTGGAGGTCCTCTATCCTTGGGGAGTCACATTCCCCATCCATTCTACAGTGCAACAGATACCAAATGACGCAGATGGGCTTGAATTGGGCTACCAGATCTGAGCTCTGAAAATCTGCATGACCACTAATCAGAAGCAAGGAGAGATAGAGCTCTTTTTTTTTTTTTTGCCAACCACGCTTATGCAAATTTTTGCAGTTAAGATCTGACAGCCCTAGGAATATCTGAAAGCTACCTTGGCTTGATTTAGGGTGGTAGGGAATGTTATTGATGTATGATTCAAAGTGGGGTTTGTCAAAAGATTTCATGAAAAATATCCAAAAACTTAGGGAAAAGAGTCCCGTATTTGCCAATCTAATTACATGTCTTGTTATAATTAATTAAACTGTATTCCTTTTGCAATATGTCTTGATTGTAACGGGGAAGGAAAGAAACACCTTTTTTTAAAGCCTGCAAATAAATGGTTTTGAACAACTCACAGCCATGTCAGCTACTTTTACATGTCAGCTTTGACAATCATTATCAGAGAAAAAAATATATATGTCACTTTGTGTGTGTTTTGCATTGGGGAAAAGGGAAGATGTTTTACCAAAGAATAATTACAACTTGTGTCAAATCAGCACAAGTATTTCAATTTCTGGGCAATATAATTAGATGTGGGTTGTTTCAATCACAACATGTCATGGAAAACAAATGCACCAAATAGTTTTCATGCATACAAGTCAACATGAAATCTTATAATTAGAAAAAGCACAGTGTGCTGAACTACCTCTGAACACGCACGACACCGACCGGAATATTTTGTGCATTGATTTAGCATGCATATTCAAATTCTTGATTTACTATCACCTGGGGCAAAGATGAGCAATTTTCTTGGGACTGGGGACATTTTTTCCATTGATTTTCCTCTATTCTCCAAATATGATCAGGCAAAAAAGACAAAATTCAAAAAGCTAAAGGACATTGAATATAAATCTGAAGTCAGCACCCTTTGTCAAAGTAGCAGGACATTGATAGTACAGGGCACATGGATGCTTAAAAGCTATCTATGCACCTACAATATCTATCAGAACGCTATTTAGAGCCCACTTTCTCATAAATAGCACTTGGATTTATTATATCCCTCTTCATATTTATTATATCCCTCTTAACAGCCCTCTGTAAGCAGTTAACAGAGTCACCATATTGCCCCCAATAAACTGGGTCCTCATTTTACCAGTCTTGGAAGAATGGAAGACTGAGTCAACTTTGAACCGGCCAGGATCGATCTCCTGGCAGTGAGCAGAGTTGAGGCTACAATACTGCATTCTAACCATTGCATCACCATAGCTCGTAGCAAAGAGGTATGGATATGCCATTATGTCATGTTGTCTTGCACAGGGTTTTATATGATTTCAACCACTCCTTGGGCAGATTTCTTTATTTTTAGAGAATTTATATTATATGTCTTTTGGGTTACAATGAACAGTAGGAGGCAGAGAAGTCCATTACTGTGTCATTTGGAACATAGCAGAAATCGGTAACCAAATGATACTCTGTAGGGTTCAAACACTCTAGTAAGAAGTGAGCTAGCAGACCTATGCACTCTAGATGATCAATGCAGTGTATTAGTTTTAGGAGTGATTTGGGTCTCAAGCTCAGAGGTTGCAGGAAGGGATATATAGAGCCAGGATGGTAGGAGAGTCAGTTTGGTGTAGGTGCTGGCCTAGAAACCAGGAGACCATGAGTTCTAGTCCTTCCTGAGGCATGAAAGTCGCCTAGGTCCAGTCTCTCTCAGCCCAACTCATCTCACAGGGTTGCTAATATGGAGAAAATTGGAGGAGGAAGGCGTTTTAGATATGTTTGCTGCCTTTGAGTTATTTATAAAATAAATGGCCTGTACAATCCACCTTCCCTTAAGTTCCCAAAGCAGAGAAATATGTCTGCTGGATCCCATATAGGATGAAACCAATCACAGAGTCCCGGCTTCTTAAAAAGCTGAAAAAATTATTTGGGTGCAGGTCTAATGTTTCAAACATGCTGTTCAAAAGGTCCAGGTCAGAAATTTGGAGAGAGGAGCTGCTCGGACATTACCCCTGAATTGTATCTGAAGAGGGATGAGAGGGAAGAAAGGAGAGGAGAGAGAAAAGAGTAAAGGAGGGGAGAAGGAAGTAGGAAGGTTGGAGGAGAAGAGGAGAAGTGGGGAGAAAGGGGAGGAGAGTGGTGAAGGAAAGAGAAGAGGAGAGGAAGAAGAGGGAAGTAGGGAAGAGAAGAAAAGGAGAAAGAAGGTAGAGAAGAAGGAGTGTGGATACAGTGAAAGGGGAAATGGGCGAGCAACACCAAAAGTCATGTGTATGTATTTATTTCATTTTATTAAAAGTATCTTATATATGAATGTAAAAAGAATGTATGTTAACATCTGATAAATATCACGGTATATGTATGAGGGAGAGTTTGGAAAAATAAAAAATAATTAAAAAAAGGTTCTACTTTTGAGGTTTACTTACAGGGCAGACATGCCAAAATTCCTTTAAACGTTGTACCTTCTCATATGATTCAAAACCCTCTGACATGTTGTTCTACTACAACTTTTTGGAAGGACTGCTTATTGCCCTTGTTATGTTATTTTCCTGGAAGGGCAGAAATACTGTTATGCCAACCTTTTCCTCTCATATTCCAACCATTTTATCATGAGTACTATAGACTGTTACTGTGCAATCCTGCTGAAAATATGGCAACAACTCATACCAAAGAGATCTATCTTTACTTTGTATGTATTTTATTATTTGGGGTAGAGTCGATATATTATTGTAAGAAAGACTTGCTGTAGCATTCATTCATTCATTTATGGGGGTACAAATAAAGATTAAAATCAACAAATTGGGATACTGTTTTGAGATAGCTTTGAAGGTATATATATATATATATATATTTGTTTTCTGAGGTTTTCGCGGGTGTTTGTATGTAGGTCTTTGGTTCTTCGGGTTTTCTCCCGCGTAGATAAAACGTTTTCCTTTGCTTCAACTTTGCTTCAAAAACTCAGGTTAACACCTCCTCCCAGACTCTGGGCTGAATATGCTATTAGTTGTCCATGCCAGTTCTGCCATTTAAAATCAAACAAACCCTCTCCACTATGTGCCTAAAAAATGCAAATGCTGGCTGGAAGCTTAAGAGAAAGGCAGCTGCATTCTTTTCCACCAATTATTCCATTGTCTCTACAAAGCCAGGACTATTTATTTTTTAAATGATGGGCTGGCAGCCACAGGTCCATAGAGAACCCATGCAGGTATTTCATTAAAAATGCATAAAAATCCCTTAGATACTTTGTTTTTCTCTAACAACTCGCAAGATTGTGTGCAAAACCCAGAGTTTTTCCCAGTTGAATTTGGAGGGGAAGCCAAACCTGTTCATTGCCATGGTTGACACTGCCGAGATCTTTTACTGAGTTAATTAGTGATTATAATATCAATTACAGCCAATTGGATCTTCCAAGAGATTAATACATCAACCAGATGAGACAATCCCTTAGGATAATATTTTTAAGCTATAATACTTGTGCTAAGAAAAACAAAGAATAAAAATGAGTGGTCACATTGTTTCTTATCTATTTCAGTTTTGGTGCTAAATCAAAACTACAATTGAAAAAAAAAAAGCTTGCACAGAGGTTACACACGCAAAGAAACACAGGTGTAATTCCCTAGCTGACCGGCCTCTTTGCTAGATCTGACGAGATGGGCAGATATACTCGTGGAAAAGAAGTCCTAAATCAACACCTTGAATTGGACCCAGAAGTAAACTGACAACAAATCCAACTTTTGGAGCACAGGTATAACATGTACTGTCTAGAAGCAAATATAACTGCCTGCACCAGTGCATTCCATGCCAGATTCTCTTCAAGGGCAGCTCCATGTAGGGCAAATTACAGTAGTCCAATTGAGAGGCGACTAGAGCTGCTCACTAGACTAGTGAGTGTGAGTAGAGCCTCCCAATCTAGGAATGGGCACATTACACAAAGCTATACAAAGGTCACTTAGTCACAACTGCCATTTACTCTTTGGGTATGAAGCATATTGTACACCAGATCTGTCTGGTGTCTTGGTGCAACCCCATCTAGCACCAAAATGGCATAATCCTAGAAATGACAGGCCCCCAAACCCAGAACTACTGCTTCTTGCCAGAGTTTAGTTGAAGCCCATTGTTCCCTACTCAGATCCTCATATCCTCCAGGCACCAAGACAAGACAGTCATGGCATATCAGCATCACTTAAAGTTATGGTAGGTGCACTTTAAATGCATTTTTATGCTATATTGCAAACTTTAGAAAAGGATACAAACCTAAGAATGACTTTTTTCTCCATCTGAGTAGCAGTCCAGAGAAAAATGTAAATTAGGGTGAATTCCTTGAAAATGCAAACTACACAAAATTTACTTACGTTGCTAAAAGAAATCCCACAAATAGCTGCATTCCTTGTTTATGTCACATGATTGCTGCATGTTCTTATTCAATTTATTCAGCCTTCCTTTCACCCAATATATATTTAACAGTGTCTGGTTCAAAGTATTAAGAGGTTATCTCCAACTGATAATTAGTACAGGAATACCACTATCAGAGACCTTATTACAGCACTAGGGATCATGGATGGATTTGTGATTACCATATCCAGTCAGTAGGATTTACCAGCTAGATTCACCAGCTTGATTTGAAGGGAAGGTTACAGTTTCCTTTATCCTATAAATCATGTTAAGGATAACATAAGAGGTATGATTATCTATAATGGAAATCTTCAATGTCAGCATGAACATGGAAAACTTTCTATGTTAGCCATAAACTTGATAGTAAAGGAAGACCTTCACATGTATTGCTGTACACATGCAAGCTCCCCATGGAACACAATCTGCTATTCTCATGGAAATCAACTTCTTAATATGACATTTTGGAGAGAAAAGATTTTATTTATGGAGAATTGGTCATGTCTTTGTAGGCTTGAACAGTGACAATGATGCTTGATATCTTGATGTTGAGACCCTGGAAAACGTTCAGAGAAGAGCAACTAAGATCAACGGCCTGGAGACTAAAGCATATGAAGAACAGCTGCAGAACTTGGGTTTGGCTAGTCTAAAGAAAAGGAGAAATAGGGGTGACATGATAGCAGTATTCCAGTATTTGAGAGGCTGCCACAAAGAAGAGAGGATCAAATTATTCTCTAAAGCACCAGCAGGCAGGACAATAAACAATGGTTGAAAACTGATCAAAGCGAGAATCAACCTGACAGTGAAGACAATTGACAGTGGAATAGCTTGCCTTCAGAAATCGTGGGTGCTCCATCACTGGAGGTTTTTAAGAAGAGACTGGACAGTCACTTGTCTAAGATGGTATAGGTTCTCCTGCTTGAGAGGGGGGGCTGGACTAGAAGACCTCCAAGGTCCCTTCCAGATCTATTCCATTCCATCTTTACAAAGCAGCACACAAGGAGTTAAAATTGTCAGTTAAATCTAACAAGAGCCCGCTCTTCCCAGCTGCCTCCAGTCCTGAACCACAAGTAAATGCCATAAATACTAAGCATGGAAGTTACAATTTTTAGGTGTCTTGAGAGAAATGCTATCAACAACCAAGCATCCTTAGATTTATATCTTGCTATGATTTAATTATTTGGCAAGAAGCATCGTGGGTCATGTCAATGCATTTGTCCTTTTCTGTCAGTGAAGCAAGCACCAATTTTGCTTGATGGAAGAAGCCCTATAATGGACTGAGAAGAAATAAGAATGAAAAGCTGTGACTGTGATTATTGTAATTTTCAGTGCCATGATGAAATTATTATCCTTTTAAGCCCGCACGGACTCTGCAGAATGAGCCTGAATAATCACATACGTTTGGTTTTTCATATACACTTATAAAGCTGTTATGCTAGTATTGCCCCTGAAGCAGTTTTCTGTATCATATGTCCTTCTAAATGTCACCAAGTGAGTCAGAAAACAAAAGGACAAAATAAGCAGAAATAATATGCTTTGTTTCATGACAGAATTTTGGGCTTGGTGCAGATTTGCTTTTGGGGATGTGGCATGCCAAAACACAATTCATTTCAGCATGAACAGGAATTCTCTATCTCTAAGTATATTGGTTGAAAACGTCATACCTACATTTTGGGAAAATTGAAGACAACAATATATTTAGGAGAAGTTACCTGTAATGTTCTCTATGCTGGGGAAAGTTGATGTTGTGGTTAATATAGTGCATTGGGAGAAGAAACATCCTAGTCTAGCTCTGCTTTCAAGCCATGAAACTCTTGGGTTGAAATTGAACCAGTTCTATAAGTTGCCTTGAGACCCCAGATAAATAAGAATTAAAAAATAGGAAAAAAAATAAAAAGTACAGTGGTACTCAGCATTAATTCTTTCTGGGAGATGCAATGGTTACTAAAAAGGATGAGTCCCAAACAAACTATGTGACTTACCACATGACCCTTTGTTTTGACCAGGAAGAACTTTCCGTCTGTCCCCTTTCCTATATCAGTAACCTTTCCAGCATGGCTGACTTCCTGTCCATTCCCCACAGCCGTCCCCTCTTCCTATAGCAGTGAGTTGAGTACTAAACAAAGGCCGAGTACTGGGACATGTCAAAATGCATAAAGAACCAAATTTGATACTTCTGAAACAGTCGAGTACCAAGATACCACTGTCTATATTTTTAATGTATATATATACCTACATGTGCAAACACCACTCGCATATCAGAATCAATTTACAGATGAAAGTCCTATTGAATTCAATGGACACTAGGGCTTGTTCTTAAGTATGTGGCCAAAAGTTTGGCATCTCCAGAGAATCTGAGTCTTAATGATCCATGTCTGAAAGACCTTTAAATCTTCACTGCATCCACAAGAGTTAGAGAGGTCATCTTTTGCCTATACCGAAGTAGACACTTCAGTCTTGCAAAGGTTGTGGTCCTCAGCAGTTGCAAAACTCATCTCAGTTGTTTGGGGTATCTGGGCTCAGAGATTTCTTTGAATGGATTTCCAGCCTTCTTAATATTTCCTGGTGAGTTTTGCAAAGACCAATTGTGTATGAGAGCACCAGAATGAAGAGTTCAAATATGAAAACAGAAAGAATTGTTTTCTTTCCCTGAGAAGAGTATCTAACGAAGATACTTCTTTATTAACCTCTCTCACACTGGGTTTTCCTTAGTCTCTGCATGAAACTTCCAGCTTCCTTTAAAACATTTCCTTTGTCCTAGCTGTAGCTTTAAAAGACATCTCAGATTTATGATCTTAGTTTAAGAAACTGCAGGGAAACATGGACTTCCTAGTATTTTAATCCCAAACTGTTACAATTGGCTGACAATTTAATACATCCCTTCTTTTGCCCACTGTGGTCACAATAATATTGGTTTATGGAAGTTTCACTCCCTAAGGTTTTTAATGATGAATCAAGGCACAGGCATTGGTAATAAATAACCTTACCTGGATATAAATGTAACAATTTTCATAATGCAGTTGTAAAAAGAACATCCCATTCAATAATGCCATCTTTCTTGAGGGTATCCCATAAACAAACTTTTTTTTTTTACTACTTATGCTGAATGTTGCCATGAGAATGATGGAATAATGTTTTCAGAGGAAACAAGAATGACTCCATCAATCAATGTAGGAAATACCTAGATTGAGCCCAAGGGAGGGGTCAAATGCATCATCAGCCTCTAGTCCCTTCACACCCACAAGAGATCTAAATTCGATTTATCCCAATTTGCTTTGACCATTGGTAGTTCAGATTCTTGTAGATTCTTCATTTCCCACAATTCCTCAATCTCTATTTCTTTCTTGTTAACCATCCTGTCTCCAGCTACTGCAATGTCAATTATTCATATTTATTTATTTGTAAAAAATAGTCGTATCTGCATTATTAGTCATATCAGGCTAAATGTTTATTGGCTTGTGTCTGGAAGTCTCAAAGCCTTTTGACCTCTCCATTCTCAGTGCCTTTTTAATTTTTTGTTATTGTTGTTGCTGTTGCTGGTAAATTATAATGATGTGAGTAGTTATTAATATGATCATTGTTATCATTATAATTAAGTTGAAGGTTGAAAGTAAAGCCCTTTTATGTATTCTCTGAACATACCATGAGTCATAGAGCTGTCTCTGTGCAGGAAATATGCATGAATTCAATAATATAACTATAGGGTTTAGGCCAGTGGTTCTCAACCTTTTTCAGGTTGAGACCCCACTTGCCCCGCCCATGCGTGGTGCGACCCCGGCGCGCGCGCGACGGAAAAAAAACAAAAAACAAAAACAAAATGGCGGACCGCGACGGGCCGATCCGCGCATGCGCGGTACACGCAACAAAACAAAAAACAAAATGGTGGACCGTGATGGGCCGATCTGCGCATGCACGGCGCGCGCGACGGACCGAACCGCACATGCGTGGCGCGCGCACGACAAAAAAAACAAAACAAACAAAAAAAAACAAAATGGCGGACCGCGGTGTCCAGTGACCCCCGTGAAACGGTCGTTCGACCCCAAATGGGGTCGCGACCCATAGGTTGAGAACTGCTGGTTTAGGCAATACTTATGAATGAACACGAGTTGGAGCTTTGGTTTTCTAATTAATTGGTACCAAGAGTTATAGGAAATGCAATGGAACAGTTTGAGTAATGGCCATCAAAGAGTTGGCAAAGATAGAAGGTAGCATCATACAAGTATTATTTTCTCCAAGTTCAGAGAAAATATACTTTGATTTCTACTTCCTAGGAAACGAGCAAAATAAAATAAAATAAAAGATTGCTGTCAAGCTTCTGTAGACTTTTCAAAGATACTGTGAAAAACCTAACTATAAAAGCCTTTGTTTTATTGAAGTATGGCCCATTTTATGTTCTAATTCAGAGACTCAAAAATATTTTAGGTCAACAGAGAACACACTGGAACACAGATCCCTTAATATGTTTGGAAGTCCCTCTGGAGCAAGGGTGGGAAACTGTAGCCCTTTTATGACTTGTGGACTTCAATTCCCAGAATTCCTGAGCAAGACATGCTGGCTCAGGAATTCTGGGAGTTGAAGTCCACAAGTCATAAAAGGGCTATGGTTTCCCACCCTTGCTCCAGAGAATCAGGACATCATTCACACATCTCACTCTAGAGCTGTACAGAGTCTCTTTGCCAAAAGAGATGGCCAACATCCAGCCCTTTGAAAGCTTGCATATGGGGGTGGGAAGATGTAGACTCAACCTGTGCACTTCTCTACAAGTTCACCAATTGTCATGCAGAGCCAAGTCCCAAAATCTAATGGGCTGGCTCCCTTTCAGACAGAGGCATTATTTTTGAGTCCCTCCTAACAACATTGATTTTATTTCACTGTATATACCATCGCTTCTGAAGAGAAGTAGCTTTTGAATAGCAATCTGTCTCACTCTTTGTCCCCTTCCTCCACAATGTGCAATTTTACTGGAAACCTATACAATTGTTTAGTATTGCAAGGCTTTAAATGGGGAAGTATGGGAGATGACTAAAGGAGAGATGAAAGGATGACAGCTGGATTAAATGCCTTCTCTTGCCAACCACTTGACAGAAAAATAGTCATTACTACTATAGAGATACTAATATCTTCCACATCTCCCTCAGAGAATCTGGGACTGAGAAATCAGTAACTACCGTAATAGGATCATGGTGATTAGTACCATGATTCTCAGATAGCACTAGGAAAATGCCTATGTATTTTTGCCCATTCCATACGATGATAGTAATAATTTGTGGAGGATGTTTGTTAGTTAGCAAAATAGTTTACTGAATTATTGGGCTCCTATTGCTACTGGCCACGCTAGATGGGAATACCTGGCCCAAGTGCAAAGACTGTAGGAGAAGAACAGGCTGAACTGGAAGGCAAGGTTAAATGTGTCATCAGTTCGGAGTCATTGCATTGCCACAATAGACCCAAGTTCATCAACCCCCTCATGAATTCCTTATTTAGCACCAATTTAGCATTGACCATTAGTTGTCTAGATTCTTGTTAAAGGTAGCACTAATAAACTCTTTTGTGCTTTGAACTCAAATAATGCTCCTGGCTATTTGTGCCTAATGGAGACAAGACAGTGAAATCCAATCATGTCCAATCCTTTATTTGCTCACACTTAATAGACAGAGTCTTGCCAAATTAAAGCTATAACTTCCTAAGCTGCTAGAATCAGTGTTTCTCAACCTTGACAATTTTAAGGCATGTGGACTTCAACTCCCAGAATTCCACAGCCAGCAATTCTGGCTGTGGAATTCTGGGACTTGAAGTCCACATGCCTTAAAATTGTCAAGGTTGAGAAACACTGTGCTAGATTTATCCTGAGAAATTCTAGGGTGTAATTACCCTGGACCTCTTCCCTCCTCCTCCATCCAGCTCAGAACTGTGTGGACTTTGATCCTGGTCTCTTCCTGGAAAATCCTCTCCCCTGCTGTTGCAGGTGCATATTCCATTGCAATTCTTCAATCATATTTGCCAGGTGGCTAGTTCCTCACCTTTATTTCACAATGATTGAATTGTATCTGCCTTGAATATGAAATTGTCTTGAACTGAAATGGAATCTTCCTTGAGCTTGTCTTTGGAAACACACACACACACACACACACACACACACACACACACACACACACAGAGTCTCTCTCTAAAGTAGAAAAGCTAAAAGCAGTACTAGTGCTAGAATGATCCAAATGAGGTTTACCCTCTTCATATTAGAAGAAAAATGACATATGGGTGATTGACATGGAAGCATTAAAAATGGGATTGCGATATAAGGCTAACCAAGGTTCCCTGTTCCTCCACAGATAAAGAATGCTATTCCAGGTTCAACAGAACATCATCCGATTTACAGGAGACAGAAGGCAAATTCATTATTGGCACCTCTACCATTTCACATTGCATCAGTCAGAATCTTAATCCTTTGACTTAATTTGTAACACTTCTTCTTCCAGCCCTCAATAACTGAAATTTCTAGGAATGTGCACTCTGCTTTCAGTGTCTCATTGGCAGAGATCCTTTTAGGTCAGTGATGGCGAACCTTTTAGAGATCAGGTGCCCAAAACCCACCACCACCTGCCCCTGCTCCACCTCCCGCCCTGCCTGCTTTGCCCCCACCCACCCCCTGCCCTACTCGCCTGCAGGGCCATGCACCGCCTCCATGGCCTGCTGCAGCAGATCACCAGGCAGCCCTGCAGCACCATGGTAGCCGTGCCCTTTGTCCACACTCCGCAGCATCATCTGCACGCTATGGGGTGCGAGGGCGGAGTCTTGTCCCTGTTGCCCGGGGGCGACTCTCTTCCAGGGGGACTGCTGGGGAGGAGGGGGCCATGGGGGGAGGTGGGGCTGGGGCAACGGTGTGCGTGCCTACAGAGAGGGCTCCGAGTGCTGCCTCTGGCACCCGTGCCATAGGTTTGCCACCACTATTCTAGGCAAAGACATGGGAAGCTCACTAGCAATAACAAAAAGCCACGCTGGATTCACCAAGATATTGAGTTCACCCTTCTCAGTCCCTTCCGTGTTCAGGAACAAGGATGGAGAACAAAAACAGTATCATTGGAGCCTTAGCAGTCCAAACCAAATAGCACTCAAAATCAGATATCTAACCAAAGTTATACAGGTTTGATAAGGCTAATCCAGCAGATGCTTTTTCTGCAGGCTTCTCTTTGTCACTTGGAACCTGCTATCTCCTCACCTGTCTTCTCCAGCCTCCCCAACCATCCTTTCTTCAGAGCAGCCTGTATGCTTAAACAGGCATTGAATAGGCAGGCACCTGTTAGCCTTCCTAAGTAGTCCAGACAGGAAGCATGCCCATGAACTAATACTACCATATTGTAAACTTATATTACTATATTGTAAGGTTACATTACAGAGACTTGCACGTCTGAAAGTACATTTCTCCCCCATTGCTTTTACAGTCTAAGAAACTAGGAAGGGTTCCTTCTGACATGTTTACCAAGATGACCTTCATTCTGTGGACCAGTACCATGCTGCAGCATGCCAGCAACCAGTCCGCACAAACAAGCAAAGCCCCATCCACGGGATGCAGGCAGCACACAAAACCACGCCCCTCCAGTCCACGTAAAAACCTCTCTCCACGGAACTGGTCCCTGGTGCCCAAAAGGTTGTGGACCTCTGAGCTAAGCTTTCACTTATCCAACTCTTCTCCTGTTTCTTCCACCTGTTTCCCAAGGACATTCCCACATCACATCAATTGATTTATAATCTTCCTTCCTTCCTTCCTTCCTTCCTTCCTTCCTTCCTTCCTTCCTTCCTTCCTTCCTTCCCTCCCTCCCTCCCTCCATTGCAGGGGGTTAACATAGCTTTCCAGTTGTTTCTGGAATGAGAAATTGTGTATATTTGAAGGAGAATCATTCTATAAAATATTACTGGTACAGTGTAGGTAAAATACATTTTTTATTTGTTTGTTTACTTCATTGCAGCCTGCTATGTATGAGCCTCTACAATGCTATAATACAAGTACCAATTCACAACTGTGTGGAGGAACAACGGTGGCCTTCCCAGAAAGTAAAATAAAATAACATTTTATTAATCCCAGATAATATTTAGAGAAAAATCCTCTGAAGTTGGCCATGTTTTTCCGGAGGAGAAATTAATTAGGGTTTAGAGGGGGCAGAGGTGAGACAAATTCTTTCTGGAAAGAAAGGTAGGAGTATGAAGTGAATAAGACTGTGTTTTCAGGGGAAAATGATCTTAAACCTTTCCCCCCCCCATTATATAAAGTTTGCAATACAGTCAGAATAAAGAGTTTCTGTTCTCTCTCTCACTCTCCAGTTTTAATAGTTTCCTGCTTTCATTGATAATGTTTTGAGGAAAAAAAAAACCCACAGGGCAGAATTTAAGGAGAAGACAGAATTATCAAGCAGATATCAGTATTTATTGTCCAGTATTATTAATGCCGGTCTATTTTCTGAACTTCTACCATTTTAGAATATTCCATTGGGATTGATTTTGCTGCTGGGACTTTTTTTGTGGCTCATTGAGCAAAGTTAAATGAAGCAAGAGTGTCATCTGCTGAAAGCAAAAGAAATGACCAGATGATATTCACGAACAAGCAACACCATATATTCCTTTTGTGCTCCCTAAGGATGGTTGCTTACTTGCAGATGCTTTATTACCCAACTAAGTAACGTCATCAGTGCTAGTGAGTGTGGGGTTTGCTCTCTGTTTATATGCAGTAGATTGGTGAGATTATGGTTTTCTCCTTGATGCTTCCTTGGTAGTCTTCATGTACATAAACAGGGAGTTAAGAGGTAGCTAAGGGTTTTGTGAGAGATTGTGCAAGATCTGAGCAAAAATTAACACCAAGATTAACCCTAGACCAACAACCAAGAAGCAAACAATACTCCTAACAAGCTCAGAATATGTCAGGCCAGAACCACTAGTATATAAAATAAGAGGAAACCCTACTCCCTTGCTAATACTGATGATGTTACCTAGTTTGATAATGAAACATCTGCAAGAAAACCACCAAGCTCAGAGAACACCAAGGACCCCACAGGTGAATTGTCTCTTCAAGGCTCAGCAAAGTCCTGGGTTTTCTGTGCTGCCATTCAATCCATGAGAAGTAACCAGGGAAAAACTCCATCCAGGAGATTTCCCAGCAGTAATTCTACTATTATTGCTAAGAGGGATTTTTGTATTTGAGAAATATTGGGAGAATCTGCTTTCCTGGGAGCACTTCACAAAAATGACCCCTGCAATGCTTCTGAGGGGGACATTGGAATACATAGAGAATATCAGATTTTTTTTTCTATTGGTGGTCCAAGTAGATGGAGCTATTGATCTGCTCAAATGCTGCCTTGCAGCACAGAGTCTTAAGTATTAAGAATTGCAAGAGCAAGAGCACTTAGACTTATATACCACTTCACAGTGCTCTACAGACTTCTCTAAGTGGTTTACAGAGTCAGCATATTGCCCCTGAGTAATGACAGTCTGAGTCCTCATTTTACCAGCCTCGGAAGCATGGATGAGTCAACCTTGAGCCAGTGAGAATCGAACTGCTGTCAGTGAGCAGTGAGATAGTCTGCAATACTGCATTCTAACCACTGTGCCATTCTAACCACGGCTCTTATACCATACCTCTTAATTCTTGGCTGCTGCTAAACACCATCAGTTCTATGCCCTTTTCTCCCCTTTGGCAGCTGCTCAGGAATTCTGGGTGACAAATGCAGTGTGCATCCACTCAAGGACAGTTACTGCATGAGGCACATGTGTAATTAAAGCCAAGAATGAATTGTTATGAGCTTGAACTTCAGCTGCACATTAATTAATTGGGAACTCTTCCCCCCCCACTAACTGCATGTAATGAAGTCACAGCATGTTCTAATGTAGGCCTGCCAGTTTTTAATGCTTTACATTCATTAAAAGATGCAAATCTTTGACATATATTCATGATGACAGATTTGCTAGATTTATTCAGCCTAAACAGCCACACTGGTCATTAAGGAAACAATTATTTGGGAGTGAGAAAGTAAGAAAACTGTATTCAAACGTGGCATTTTTTGCTCCTGCTGCTATTTAAAGTAGACACATTCAACCAGGTACCCTTCAGATGCTTCTGAGTTTAATTCCCCAACATTCTAACTCTGTTAATAGTGAGAAGCAAGATTCAGAAGTTCTCTCTTAGAAATAATTGGTTCAACTGGTAAAATGCACTATTTAGGATCGAAGGGTTCTTTTTCAAAAGGCAACTGGACTTTGCTTTTCCTTGAAGATGTTTTTTTTTCTCATGCAAGAATCTTCTTCACTTATGAAGAAGTAAATAATTGTAAATAATTGTAAATAATATATATGAGATGTATAACACAGTACTGTTAAGGAAAAATGTATTTTTATTTTTGTTGTATAGTGAAAAAGGAATAAATAAAATTAAAAAAAAAGAATAACCCAACATTATTGGCTTTGTCTGTCAGCAATTCTTCAGGATAAAAGACTAAAATTGGTCCATTGCCTTGTCTACCTGACTCAGTAGTTTCCAACTATAGATGCAACATTTCGGCAGGATTTCCTGCAACATCAGGATCACTGAAATGAGAGCACATTTCCATCCTGCCCTCTTATTTAGGCATTCATACATCCTACATTTGAAAGGAAAAAAGACAAATCATATTCCAGCCTATTCTTCTCCTTTCTATATTCTGACCAGAAAGGTTTCACATGAAATGGGAGACACATTAGTCTGCTTGCCATCACAGTGCACTCTGAAAGAGGGAATTTAAAAAAATAAATAAATTCAAAAAGCCTACATTGTGTGCATTAAAAAAAAAAGAATTACAAGATGGTACAAAGGCTGCTTGTTTGTCCTCTTCGTTTGTCTATGCAGATTCTCAGTCATCCTGGTCATGGTTGTAGCAAAGGTGCTTTTTTCAAGAGATAACTGGACTTTCTTGTTTTTCTTTAAAGACTTGTTCTCTTTGTTGTTGTTACAGATTTTGCCACTTAGGGGGACAATGCCCCCAGTATAATTTTGAAACCTTGGCCAGAGATACCCTATCCTTAGCCTCAACAGCTAAACACAAGTAAAGCATCAGGTATCAAGACACTCAAACAGATGTAGCCAGTGTCTCACTTCAAGGGAGCGGGCCAGGTTGTTCTCCAAAGCACCAGCGGGAAGGATGAGAAACAATGGTTGGAAACTGGTCAAAGAGAGAAGCAACCTGGAATTAAGGAGAAACTTCCTGACAGTGAGGACAATCAACCAGTGGAACAGCTTACCCCAGAAATCGTGGGTGCTCCATCACTGGAGATTTTTAAGAAGAGACTAGACATTCACCTGTCTGAGATGGTATAGGTTCTCCTGCTTGAGCAAGGGGCTGGACCAGAAGACCTCCAAGATCCCTTCCAGCTCTATTCTGTTCTGTTCTGTTCTGTTCTGTTCTGTTCTGTTCTGTTCTGTTCTGTTCTGTTCTGTTCTGCTCTGCTCTGCTCTGCTCTGCTCTATTCTAACATTTTCATCATTGTCAATAGATCTTACAAGCCATCTAATTTCTACCTAATATGAACTTTGGATGGCTACAGGTAGTCCTTGATTTACAAACATTAATTAGTGACCGTGAAGTTACAATGGCCCTGAAAAAAAGTGACTTAGGACTGTTTTTCACACTTACAACTGTAACAGCATCCCCACGGTCACGCGATCAAAATTCAGATGCTCAGCAACTAAGTCACATTTATGACGGTTGTGGTGTCCTGGGGTCATGTAATTAACCTTTTGTGACTGGCAAGCAAAGTCAATGGGGAAGCCCAAGTCTCCTTACAACCATGTTACTAACTTAACAACTGCAGTGATTAACAACTGTGGCAAAATGGGGCAAAACAAATGCTTCGCTTAGCAGTAGAAATGTTGGGGTCAGTTGGGGTCATAAGGCAAGGACTACCTGTGTTTGTTTAACATGAATTTGTGAACTGTTCTTTAAAGACAGGAAAGCTGAACCCGACTCCCCTAAAGAAAAGATCATGGACGTGACAATAAATGATGAGTAGCACATCTCTGAGGATTATTGCACAGGAGGAAATAACTCAAAGCAGCCAGGTTCTTCCCCCTGGATACATGACAAAACCGTATTTCTTCTTCCACAATAGGAAATGTCATTTTCTTTCTCAATGGGAAATGTTACAGGTAGCTATGTATAATGTAGGGGTGATGAATTGCTGCCTGTGTGTGGCTCATATGTATACCTTTTGCAGCTACAGTATTTCAACCTTTCAGCCTTTTGAGGAGATTTGAATTTATTAGCCACCCAATTCCAATGGACTCTTATTTATCTATTTGTCACTTTCATACAGCCAGCCATCTTCCAACTCTGGAAGGTGTACACCAAAGTTAAAGACAATATATTCAAATTAGCATAAATGTTATTAATATTAAAAATGCAAGGCATAATAAAAGATGGATTACGTCAAGAGCCATCTCAATATTTCACCAGTTTCCTGGTGCCCCCTGATTACATAACCAGGTCTTGAGGGACATCTGGAAAATTAAAAGGGATGAAGCCAACCTCAGTTTGAGGAGGAGTATTTTGGTGGGGGAGGATGTTCCCTAAAGTGGGGGGGGACACAGGAGAAAAGATCTGTTGCCAAGGACCCTCCAAATGAAGCACTCTAGCAGGCGGGACTTGCAGTATGCCCTCTCTGTTGGATCTGATAGGAGAGGCAGTCCCTCAAATAACTGGTCCCATTCCATGTAGAGCTTTAAAGGTCAAAAACAACTCCTTAATTTGGACCTGGAAATAGACTGGCAACCAATACAGTTTGTGGAGCAGAGATGGCATGTGCCCATGCTGCTGCATTCTGCACCAGCTGAAGCTTCTGCATACTCTTCAAGGGCAACTCCATGTAGTTGGCATTGCAGTAGTCCAACCGGGAGATGAATATGGCATGAGTGACCATGAGTACAGCTCCTCAATCTGAAAATGGGTACAACTGATACACAATACAAGATTGAGCAAAGGCTCCCCTAGCCACAACTACCACCTGATCCTCAAGAAGGAGTCGTAACTCTAAGAGAATCCCTGATTGCACACAAGGTCTGTTTGGGGAAGAACCATCCAGAACCAAAGATAGTGTAGTCCTATAAACCAGAGGGCTCCAAACTCCAAAGCAACTCAATCTTGCCAGGGTTCAGTTGATGCCATCCATTTCCCATCTGAACTTCACAGCCTGAAGGAACATTTCTTCTCCCTCATCTTTGCAATCCAAGAAACTGTGAAAGTTCCCTTCTGAGACATTTGCCATTCTCCCATGGCTTCTGAAGGCTAAGCTGCCTCTTGTCTGCCTCTTGTCTGTCTCTTGCCTAGTCTATTGCTACTGCTGCTGCTGTTACTCCTGTCTCCCAAGAACATTCTCAGAGATTGTTACATTACCTTTCAGGACAATCTCACCTAGAGTAGCTTAAATTAATTTCCTCAGGTATTTGGTGGTAGTCATGATGGATAGCTGGACGGAAGATCGGTGTGCAAACTTTTATCTTGTTCTTGTTCTGGATATCCTGGAAAAGTTGTTTGCAATACTCCCTGATACAACACTGCTACCTCAATGGCAAAGGAGTTACTAATGTTGGTTCATGTTACAGGCATGCCATTTACAACTACACGGTAGAAATCCTATTTTTTTCTTTCAACTTTGGATGATGTAACTATTTTAGAAAAGCCTTGCATTTGCACAAATTTGTTTTATAATTTGCTGTGAACGTTTGGCTCACTCCAGAAAAAAAAAATGCTCAGGTGACTGATTTTTTTTTTTTGCTGTAACAAAAGAAAAACCACATAGTCACAATCCTCAGATCTGCACAACAACTGAAAGCATTTCCTGCTTTGTGAAGAGATCAAGTTTACTTTAACATTAAAGCTAAAGGTCTCAGTTAAAGAAATCATCCATCTGGAACATAATCCTAGGATTAAGATTTTCTGATGTTATACTGTGATATCAAAAGCCAGAGTTCGCTCACCTCCTAATAGATCAGTTAATCACCCAAAGCACTTAAAGAGATCCCTGAGATCAAGAATAAAAGAAGGGGGGCAGAATAAAGATATGATGTGCCATGGGAGTTAATGGATTATGGTCCAACAGATGGGATGGGGGTGAGATTTGGAAGCATTATGCACGGTGTTTGGAAACAATAAATGACTAAAAGAGTGTGCAACAGAAGAAGTCTGTTTGTATGATTGTGCTAGATCTGTGCAAAATGTTTACAAGAGATACTCATGCCCTGGAATGGCATGTGGGAAACACTGAGTGAAGAAGGGAATGGTCAGATAAAAAACAGCATAGCTGGATAACAGGTGCAGCAAAAGGCTCAGAAGGGACCCCCCCTTAGTTTTATGGGTTGTAAAGGAGATGGAGTGGGGAATTGTACTTTCATATTTGCAAGATTTGGTCAATGTAGCTTTACAATAAAGTGGAATTACCTAGCTCAGTGATGGTGAACCTTTTAGAGACTGAGTGCTCAAAAACCGGCCCTGCCCCTGCTCTGCCCCCCACCCCCACCCCGCCTGCATGGCCACCCAACACTTCCACAGCCTGCCACAGATCGCCCAGTTGGCCCAGCAGTTCCATG
Source organism: Bothrops alternatus (assembly GCA_034064705.1). NCBI lineage: Eukaryota > Metazoa > Chordata > Lepidosauria > Squamata > Viperidae > Bothrops > Bothrops alternatus. Next base: position 136,086 of record JARGCV010001042.1, read on the forward strand.
GCATCCAAACCCTCTGCCCGTGCCCCACAGCATCAACTGCATGTGCTGGGGCATGAGGGTGGAGTTTTGGCCCCACTGCCTGGCTGCCATTCCTTGGCTGCACTGCTCCTCACAGGCCACACTCGGGGGCAATTCTTCTCTGGGGGGACTGCTGGTGAGGAGGGAGCTCTGGGGGGGGGGAGGCAGGGCTGGGGTGACAGCGTGCCACCACTGTCCTAGCTCATCTGGTCATGATGCCTATCCTAACAAAATGGGCAGGCTTCCATACAAGAGATCCTTTTGAAACATGAAAGCAATTCTGCTCTTTTCAAACAGCTGCTTTGGAAGTGGCTGTCCAGCCATTCATGTGTAAGGAGGTAGCTGAAAGCCATTTCCAAAGCCGTTGCCTGAGCTTTGCAAAGGCTGCAGATGAATTATCGTTTCAAGATGAAGTATTTTATATATATTTCAGCATCGTGCAAAGATCTCGTTATAAGGTATTATACAGTCCTAGAATATGCCCATTATGTAGCTTACAAACCTATAGACCCTGTCAGCCCACCCAGGTAAACCAGCCAGTAAACATGACTAAATGAGCTAATTCTACTTTACTGTAAAGCTTCATTAATAGAATCTTGCAAGTCAGCAAGTACTACTTCCTGTCACCAATTTTAACTTCTTGGTCCATTCGGGTGGGTCCTTCTTAAGTCTCTTTCTCTGACTGTTAAGTCACTGCTAAGTCACTGGGGGCTCCTTCTCCTTGTTCCCCAAGCTCATCCACAAATTCCATTATAACCCAGAGTGGTCAACTTGGTTGAGCCAGGAGCCATACTTAGAATTCTAAGAGCTTCTTGTTGGCATGTTCACCAAATGATTTCCAAGGGATGGCCACTTGGGGAGGTAATTTGATATTATCAAATAATTCAGCAAGATCTAGAACGAAATCCTTCCATCCTGAAAAATTCAGTCCAAGGGTGAGCAAGACTTTTGATCAGATATTGTTCATTAGGGTTAATCTTGCGGTGGGCAGAACTTGGAACAGAGCCAAAAGTAAAGGAGACATTCATTCTCTTCCTGCAACATCTCCCCCCTGCAGAATGTAGCGGGGAAGGGACAAACACCTCACGATAGAATTGTAAACTGATTTCTTGAACTGAAGTTTGGAAATGAAGTCAAGGCCCACGTGAAAATAGACAGAAGACTGCTGGTTGCTCACCCCTAATCTATCCCATCTAATAAAGAGAAGGTTGGAGATGGTGGGCAGCCAAGAAAACAAACAAATGGACCATGGAATGCATCAGTCTTGGTGAAGGCACAAATGGCCCAGGCTCCCACTTCTGGGTCACCTAGATGACTGCTGCCAGGACTTCCTATTCTGCTTACCTCTGTAGAAGATGACCAGGCTGAGCCCAAGGGAGGGATCAAGGGTGTCATTAGTTTGGAGTCCCTGCACTCCATAAGAGATCTAATTTCAGCCCTCCTTGAATTCTGTTGACTTTTATCTACCGGTTATTTGCCTTAACTGTTAGTAGTTCAGATTCTTGTATAGAGGTAGCATGGGATAAACTTGTACTCCTTTGAGCAATCCTGGCTCCTGATTTATTGCACCTGACATTGTCTTTACATTGGCTTCTGACTGAAGGCTGAAAATCTTTCAAAGCATCATTAGACCTTCGGATCTGTTGGAATCTATCATGCATCAGGAAATCTTAATTTTACTGTTACTTGCTTGCTTTGCTTTATACACATTCTGCAATATAGTTCTTCATCCTTTTTTCAGCAATAATTCCCTTATATGTGTATTTCTTATCTGCAATTTGTTTTGCTTCATGATTCCACTAGGCAACCTATCTCACACTTTCCATTTAAGTAATTCTGCACATTTCTGTAGCAGTCTCTAAAATAATTCTTTTTGTTCGGTTCCAATCGGCTTCCACATCCTATTTTCTTGTGCCCATTTTCCAGGCATGCTACTGTGATAATAAACTATCATGTCATGTTTGTTCATTCAGGGTTCATACTTTTATGTTTCACTGTTCTACTTTCATTTTGGTTTTTTTCATTTGACTTTCTTTTTTATTTCCATGGATATTTTCCCCAAATCCATTCATTACATTATTGGATAATTGCCTGTGCCAAAATGAGAAGTACTTTATTCCATCCTTCACTAATTTTCTCAGTCTTTCATCACAATCGAATCAATGCTTTTAGATACATCTTAATTATTTTGCCATGTGTGTGTATTCATTCATCCAACCAGGCTTAAAATCATATATTTGAAATGAATAGATCTTTTTTCTTCGCAGATATTCAGCAATCACAGTTCTCATTCATTCCTTGGTCTCCAAACGGACTTTTTTTTCCCCTGTACTGTCTCATTTCATCTTAGAATGTCACTTTATGGATTACTGTTATGCTCTATGCTGCGTTAACTCAGAACATTATACAGTTTTTCTAAAGACTCATTTCTTGATTGTCTGTCCATCATTTATTGGAGCAGGACATGCCACCGTTGTCAGTCTCTGGAGGGCTATTTTTATACGCCTGCTTGAATTGTTTCTAAAAATAATAGAAGTGGGACAAAAACAAATAAAACAAACAACTAAATACAAATAGATGACATCAGTTCATACTCTCTGACCAACATTTTAGCCTTTTTGTTAATATTAAAACTTAAAATAAAATTATATAAAATGATAAAACCTACATCTTTACTTTCTGTACTCTGACTCCATAATACCTCACCACTTCATTCAGATATATTACCTCTTTTTCATGCCTCTCATTTTCCTTCCTTCCTTCCTTCCTTCCTTCCTTCCTTCCTTCCTTCCTTCCTTCCTTCCTTCCTTCCTTCCTTCCTTCCTTCCTTCCTTCCTTCCTTCCTTTTTCTTCTATTTGTTATTGCTTTATTTAAACTAAATTTTTATTTATTTTATTTTATTTATTTTATTTGGACTTATATGCCACTCCTCTCCGAAGACTCGGAGCGGCTCACAACATATATATAAAACAACAATCACAATTATGTCAGTGATACACATGACCTCTGTAGGTATAATAAGCTAAATAAATAATAAATAAATGAAGAAGCTATATAAAAATAATTAGAAATGCATATTTTCAGAGAAAGCAGCTTTAGACACATATGTTCCCCATAAAACAATATTCCCAACACAATGCTATTGGATTCCAAATGGTTGATCCTGCATCCTCTAAAACAATAGGGCCAGCAGGCCAGATGTGCAGATGACAATCTGCTCTTTTCAATTTCTTATGGTTTAACAACTTTCCTCCAATAATACAGTGAGTATGAATGTATTTAGATCAATTCTTGAGGGTTTTGCATTTTGATTAAACTTTCTATGACTTCTTTAGAGTGCCCATTTCCTGCCCAATTTGAATAATGTATTTATGATTGGTTTCTGAAGTGTTCTGTCCCTGTGAAGAGGATTCTCTTTTTTCTACCTATTTATTGGGGGGAAAGGAAAATACGTTTAAGATTTCTGTGGTGGCATTTTGGGCTTGCAACTGGAAAAAGTAGATATTGCTACTATTGTTCTTGTCTGGTTTGCACACTGATCTTACTCTGTGGGGTCCTTGGTAATCTCCAAGATTGGTTGTTTTCTTGCAGACAGTTCATTACCAAAATAGGTAACAACATCAGTGCTAATCTTACTATAAAAACCTTCCTAATCTACACAAAAGTCTCCTGTGACTTGTTTGCTCATGAGAACTTTCTGTGACATTTAACTGAAACAAAGGAAGCCAAGGAGAGAGTGACTCACTTAGTAGAAGATGACACAATGAAAGACAGTCATTCACATTTATGCCTTGGTAATCTTGTGAATAAATACAGGACCATTTATCTACCACATATGAGTATTTTACTCCCCCCCCTTCTTTGAAACAATTTCAAAAGCAAATGATCTGTCATGAAATCAAATGAGAAATGATAAAAGAAAATGCTGGAAACTTTTCTGTCTATTACTGGATCGGATCTTTTATTTCTTGGTGGGATAAAAACATTTATGAAGTTTTTCTCAAGTTTTCTGTAGGGATGATAGGAGGGGCGTTAATCCTTGATCTAATCAGTGAAAAATCAAGGGCAACATCATTCAAGATGACATTTTCTTTTAGTTCTGGAAAATAATAACAGTCACCTTCTATTTTTACTTAGGATTATGCTAGTATTTTTCCAAGAGGTCTAAGTTATTATGCAATCCGGACCCAATTTTTCTCTTTGATTAAAAAAGAGTGAGTTAATAAGGTGTTTCCAGTATATTCTTGCACAAATGAATTAAAGGCCAAAGTACATATTAAAGGCCAAGTACATATTGCCTTAATTAATGTGTTTGTTTTACTTAATTAAGTAGGCCTTAATAATCTCATTAAGTTTATTAATGAGAATAGCAATCCATTCAAGTAACCATTTGAATTATCGATGGCATTCAGCAAATTTGAGGAGAAATTTTTGGTTACTTTGACTTTCATAAAGGTTCAGCTGAGTACCATCCATCAAATCAGAAGTTGACAGCATGGCAGGCAGAGATGCGACAGCATTTATTACAACTATTTTGACAGACTCAAAATGAAAGAAATATCATTTTTCATTCAACCTTGCAATGTAACAAAAAGATAAGTATCATATAAGAGTATCAAAATCTCGTGCAAGGTTTCGTGAGCTATGGCCATTTTTGGAATGCTCTCTGGCTGGAATCATGAAAGATCTGGTGATCTCATCAGAAATCAGGTAACAGAGTGGACTACCTGAGTTATTGTGCAAGTACGTGTGATAGCTGCCAAATTGGGTAAAGATTGCCAGGCATGCATCAGATTGCCCAACTGTCCAGCTCTACAACTGCAATTATATTGGATTTCTTTAGCACACACAGCATTCCATTCAACACAGGAAAAAAAAAATCATTCAGCAGCTATAGTAACAGTAACATGGAATATAACAATTGTACTATTTCTAATGGAGATAGAAAAGATACGACAGCTAAGAGCAGTTTCCACAAACTCAAAAAAAGATTAACTTGACCGAGAGGATCAAGATGATGGATTTAACCTCTGTACAAATGACAGAACTGAAAGGACATACAGTATATTGGGATAGCAATTTACAGGTAGGCCTTGACTTACGACCACAACTGAGCCAAAAAAGTTCTGTTGCTAAGTGAGACATTGGTTAAATGGGTTTTGCCCCCCTTTTTTTATAAAAAAATTTTATTTTATTAAAACCATCAGCATTAAACATAAGATCATATTAAAAAGCAATCATCATATAACCTGCAATACAACTCTAAGGATCAGTCTTTGTAAACGTCTGGTTTAGTAAACATTCCTCACTCCTCACGTCAAGCCTCAACTATACGCCTGGTACATTTTATTTGATTGGTGTTTCTCTTATATATGGTCTATCTACTGTTTCTAGTCTATCACCTATTGTTCATTCTAGCTTTAGAAGTAAATTCGTCTCAGTAGTAGTGCAATCTTTTATGTTCCCTAACAAAGGATCCTGAGGTAGAAATTCAGTATCCTGAGGTAGAAATTCAGTACTCTTTTCCAGTATTAAAGCAATCAACATTAGATCTGGGTTCATATTAATAAGCTGTCCTCATAAGACCTGAAAATACAGCTCTTGTATATGGTCTATCTACTATATCTAGTCTATCACATATTGTTCATTTGCGCTTCAGAATTAACTTCATCTCAGTAATAGTGCAATCTTTTATAATCCCTAACAAAAGATCCTGAGGTAGAAATTCACTAACCTGAGTTAGAAATTCAATCCGCTTTTTCAATATTAAAGCAAACAACATTAAGCATAAGATCATATTAAGAGGCAATCATCATATAACATAAAATACAACATTAGGTATTAGTCTTTGTAAACGTCTTGTTTGGTGAACATTCTTCACTCTTCACGTACGCCAGATACATTTTGTTTGATTGGTGTTTCTCTTGTATATAGTCTATCCACTGTTTCCAGTCTGTCCTTTTTTAATGACCTTTCTTGCCACAGTTGTTAAGCAAATTGCTGCAGTTGTTAGGTTAGTAACAAGGTTGTTAATTGAATTGACCACATGACCCTGGGACATCGCAATGGTCATAAATACGAATCAGTTGCCAAGTGTCTGAATTCTGATCATGTGACCATGGGGATGCCGCAACGGTCATAAGTATAAAAAAATGGTTGCAAGTCATTTTTTCCAGTGCTGTTGTAACTTTGAATGGTCACTAAATGCACTGTTGTAAGTCAAGGACTGCCTGTACATCCTAATTTCACATATGTGGAGCCAAACATCAGTGCAAAAACAATAAGGCTCTCCAAAACTATAACAATTCCAATAACTGTCATTGGAAGAGGCCAAAAAGCTAAGCATGCCAAGAAGCATGCCAATTCAAAGTGTTGGTTATGACCTATAAAGCCCTACATGGCATCGGACCAGGTTATTTACGGGACCGTCTGCTGCCTCATGAATCCCAGCGGCCGGTTAGGACCCACAGAGTGGGCCTTCTCCAGGTCCCGTCAGCCAGACAGTGTCGCCTGGCGGGGCCTAGGGGAAGAGCCTTCTCTGTTGCGGCCCAGGCCCTCTGAAACCAACTCCCCCTGGAGATCTGTGTCGCCCCCACCCTCTCCGCCTTTCGTAAATTGCTTAAAACACACTTTTGCCGGCAGGCCTGGGGCAGCTAACACCTTGCCCCTAGCCAGTGTATGTTTGTGGAATGATTGGTTTCTTTTTTTAATTAAGGGTTTTTATATTTATGTATATAATGTAATTTCTATCACGTTGTGAGCCGCCCTGAGTTCTCCGGAATAGGGCGGCATAGAAATTAAATTAATAAATTAATAAATAAATAAATAAATAAGGGCAGGTAGTTATGAGCTAGAACTGCCCCACACTGCTCATAAGGTGCATTGATTGCTAGTTTGATTTTGGGTTCAATTAAAAATGCTGGTTATGACTATTGAAGCACCGCACGACATGGGACCAGGTTATTTGAAGGACCATCTCTTCCCAATTGCATCTACCCATCCTATCTTGTAGAAGCGATATGGGTCCAGTTTGCTAAAGTGTTCTATTTGATGGGACCCAAGACATAAGCCCTTTCTGCTGTGGCTCCTGCCCTCTGGAACATCATTCTCCCCAAGGTGAGGTTAGTTGCTCCCTACAAGCAGTGACGGGATTCAGATATGTGAACAACCAGTTCTCTGTGTGGATGCTGCTTCTGGGCCTGGGCAACAAAAAATTAGCTACTGGTTCTGTCGAACTGGTGCGAACCGGCTGAATCCCATCACTGCCTACAAGCCAACCAACAAGCCCTTAAAACATATCTTTTCCCCAGAAATCTTAACTATCCCATGAGAACACGAGTCTTCAAGATGGTTGTATTGTGTTTAGGATGTTGTACAGTCTTCTACAGTCTTATGTTTGTTTGTTTTAACAGTTGAATGTATTTGTTTTTACATGTCTATTTTTGCAGTATCTTGCCCAGAACCATGTTAAAAATAAATAAAAGAAAGGGATGTATGCATATCTATACATCTTTTCGTGCACGCAAGTTTGTGTGTTTGTGTTTATGAAGTGCTGCAAGTAACTTTCTAAGTGGAATAGTGAAATTTAATAGTGTTTACTCAATTACATTTTAACTGTTTAATTGTTATGAAATTATATTGTTTTTTGTAAGTTAATTGGAGGTAACCGTTTTTACAGTCCTTATTGACCTACATAACTTCATAGATGCTAGACAACAATTGTATGATATATATTAGACTGTTAAGAACCTTAGAGCAAAACTGTATTAGAATTTACCTGAAATAATATATTTCCACACAGACTGGATTCTATTGTATTAACCATGATTAATGTTCCAATAGCTGAAAAACCAAGGGATGTAAGATTTGCTGCATATTACGGAATATTGCAGAATAACTTTAATAACATTATTACAAACAAATTGAAATAAAATAAATGTTGGCAACATGCTTTATTATTTGACTGGAATGTTATTCATCTTGACCAGTGACAGCCAAAGATTGTGCCAATGAGAGTATGATATTTGTCTTTCATATTGTCTGAATATTTCAGGTTACAGTTCCTTGCAGTGACAAAATACTGATGTTGGATCTTCCAGGATTCATAAACAGGAACAATGATCTTCTGCATGTGGTAGAGATTGAGAAACATGTCCTACTAAACCACTAAACTTTAAACCAGGCACCATGTTAGAACTTCAGTGGCTAACAAAGTATTATCTGAACATCTCCTAGGATGATACTGTAAGATTAGCCTTTGAAGGACAATTGTAAATGTATACCTTCAAGACTATTCAGAAAGACTCCATGGTATTGAAAGGAATGTTCCAGAAGTCTCAAAAGGATACTTATTTCACCAAGTTCCAGACACAAATCATCCACTAACATTAAGGTTCAAAACCCAAGCCTAAAGACCGAAGGAAATTATTTTGATAATTGCTTTTCCATTTAAAAAAAAAAAGCCTGGAGCTGACAGCTCACCACTCTCATAAATATAATTGCCTAATCCAACTCTTTTAGAATTCTGTGGGGTAAAGTTTAAAGCATGCCTGATCTTACAAGGAAATGTATGCCTGCATTTAGGCAGTGGTGGGATTCAACCAGTTCGCACCGGTTTGGTAGAACCGGTGGCTATTTTTTTGTTGATTTTGGCGAACTGGCTGATGCCCTAGCCCTTTTTCACAAGGCCCAGGACAGACCACTGGAAGTGTGTGGATGCCACTTCCTGAAATCCGTTCTGGGCCTCAGAGGCCCAGACCCAGAATGGACTTCCGGAAGCGGTATCCACGCAGAGAACTAGTTGTTCAGGTATTTGAATCCCATCACTGCATTTAGGCCAAACTGGAGAGCCATGAGTTCAAGTCCTACCTTAGCCAAGAAAGCCATCTGGATGACATCAGGCCAATCATCTCTCAGCCCTACACACCTCACAGGGTTGTCTTGGGGAAAATAGAATGAGGATGGTGTGTTGGATATGTTCACTACCTTGAATTATTTCTAAAACTAATAAGGGTGGGATACAAAGGAAGGAAGGAAGGAAGGAAGGAAGGAAGGAAGGAAGGAAGGAAGGAAGGAAGGAAGGAAGGAAGGAAGGAAGGAAGGAAGGAAGGAAAATTTAACAATATATCCCACTCCTGACAGGGGAAACCATGAAAGAGATACAACATTAACAGAAAAAAGGCAAATAAATACAAGTTAAAAACTTGCAATGAAAGAACTGAAAGCAGTTAAAGTTCAAAAGCATGTCTGAGAAGAATAGATTGCTTGTGTAAGTAGGAATGGGGCTACTAATGGCATGTGGGAATGACCTTGGATCATAGGAGGAGAAGAAACAAAACTGCCTATCCTGGTTTAGTGGAATGTCTACAGACAGGCAAAGTCCCCCCCCCCATTTAGTTTCTCTACTGGATTCTGTCCAAGCATAACTATGGGAATCAATCACTGGGATGACCAGATGAGATAAGACAGTATCTCTCCCCTTCCTCTCTGTGATTTAAATATGGGAAAGATTTATATGCAGATGAGCAAAAAATACTCTAATTTAAATAAAGCAATACTTAAACAGCCAGAGACACTCGTACACAAATATTATGAAATGGGAGTGAGAATGCATAAACTTTTCTTCACCCAGCCTAAATTTAAAAAGCAATCTAGCAACTGCCAGGGAATACTAAAACTTGAAAGTGATTAAATAAATAGAAGTATAAATTATATTGGAAGGTTAATCAACACAGATGCCATTTGAAAGTTCTCTGTCTCTCTCTGTGTGTGTCTCTGTCTCTGTCTCTGTCTCTGTCTCTCTCTCTCTCTCTCTCTCTCTCACACACACACACACACACACACACACACACACACAAACACACACATTTACTAGTGACAGAAAAAAGGGCTTGTTAGCCAGAGATTGTTTCTCCATGCACTCCACTGATAGTTCTGCTTAACTGATGACACTCACAGCACATTAACACATACAAATCAAAGTGAATGGTTTTTTGAGATGATATTTCTGTCTTTTACTCCAGGAGGGTTTAAAACTGCACTTCATGGATCCATTTTCTGGAAAAAAAAAATGCATTTAGCCTTTCAGCTGTAGGGAATGGGTCATGATTTGCTCCCCCTTTTTTTCTTGCTTTTTCCTCCTTGAAAGATTATGTTTAATCTAGGCATTGCCCCTATGGAAATGTTGGATTTATTTCTCATACAGCTTAAAAGCAATAGCTTAGATTCAGACAACATTCATCATTGCTTCCTAGCATCACCAGGAAACAATTCTAATAGCTTTAGCAGTTGCAAAAAAAAAAAAAATGACCTTAGTTCCCTTCTTATTCTGTTTTCTCTCCAAATCCAAGAGTGAAAACAAAACAATTCCTTTCCTTCTGCTGAAACCTAAAAGAGTCACCGTCCAATATTTCTGTCATGTTCTCCCATTCTAAATTTAATTATTTGTTCATCAGATTTATATAGCCATCCATCTCACAAAAGTAGCTCTTAATGGCATAGAAGCAACCAAGCAAAACAATTTAAAAAAAATAAACCTGTTACACACACACACACACACACACACACACACACACACACACAACTAAAACTGCAAGGCAATGGACCTGCATCCTATACCTAGTGCAACCATTTCATGGGCTACCCATTTCTCTGGGATGCAAGTCTGTTGAAACATTTAGGTTTTCAGGGATTTCCTAAATGCCAGTAACTTTAGAGCAGATCATACCTTAAGGTGTGTACATGTGTGTGTGGGGGGGATGATGTTCCAAAGACTGGGTGCCATGAAACTGGATCGCATCAGATGGAACTCTTTAGCACCAGGGATCCACAACATGTTCCTCCTGCCATAAAATACGGTAGCAGTCTTTCAAATAATCTGGTTCCATGTCAGGTAGGACTTTAAAGGTCAAAACCAGCTCCTTGATTTGAGCCTGGAAGCGAACCAATAACCAGTTGATAAATATTCATTGAATCAAACGTAGACTTGATTCAGAATTCAGATATTTCTTTTGGGGACTCATTACTTCTTGAAAAATGTAAGAGTGTTTTTGCTCTGTGAATATTCTTTTTGTAGGTGTGTGGGTGTAAATAAAGTCTTGCTCTATAATGCTACAGATCAATCCTAGATGTAGGGCATTGGGAAGCATTTAAAGCCATGGCCAGATGCCAAGTTAGTATCATCTGCTGCCACTAGAAGGCAGGGGAGAAAGAAAGTAAGTTGTGTTACTATGATTGTTAACAGTGAGCCCAGCCTCAACAAACTAAATAAAGACTTCCTTGACTTGACCTTGGCTCCCATCACTAAGTGACACATCCATGCAGTTTTCTTGGCAACAATATAGAAGCAAACAATACAATCTGCTATTTCCTTCTTCCTAGATGTTCTTTAAAATTCTCCTTCTAGTCTACAGTCCTGGTTTTGTATCAAAGAATTGACAAGGTCAAATCTTTCTTAGTTTTTTCTGAGATCAGCCAAAGGTAGCTAGGTACTGCATCTGATTGCAACTCAAAGCAGTGAACTGTCTCTCTCTTATGTGTGTATGTGACTCTCTCTCTCTCTCTCTCTCTCTCTCTCTCTCTCTCTCTCTCTCTCTCTCTCTCTCTCTCCCTCCCTCCCTTCCTCCCTCCCTCTCCCTCCCTCTCTCTCCCTCTCCCTCCCTCTCTCTCCCTCTCCCTCCCTCCCTCCCTCCCTCCCTCTCTCTCTCTCTCTCTCTCTCTCTCTCTCTCTCTCTCTCTCTCTCTCTGTGATTTCACCATGTCTCATTTTTTTTCTTTGACTTATTGTATATCTTGCTGAGAAATAGCAGTAAGGCATAAATATTATGAACTGTACATCAGAAAGAAAAGAAGAATCTTATTCCAGTTATGCTTAAGGCATGCCAGAATTGCTTTCTATGCAAGATCATGTCAACATGAATATCCCACTGGCAATGGCAAGTGGCATTGCTAAGCAATATATAGATACCATGAGCTTAACAGTAATCAAACCAGAGCAATCTGTGTGCTATTCATATTAATGGAATTCTGCATAAACCTTTCAAATTTGTAGAATGGAAGGTACAGAGGATGAAACAAGGAGAAGGAGAGTAACTTGTTGCAGCTTTTACTAGTCTGAATTAATTTGTCACCAATTCCAAAACATGAAAACCTGGCTGTATGATCTACAGTATGATGTAATTTTCAAGGTAGATTATAGCAATGGCAATAAACATGATTTGGAATAATGTCATACCATGTTTTCATTCTGCATTTTAAAAACCATTCTCCTTCAGTTGATGGGAAAGGAATCCAAAGGACACTTTGTGATATTTTTCATAGCATAACTTTCAGTACAGCCTTGGACCTAAACAGGTTGTACATGCATGTCCTGCAGTGATGCTATTTGTATATCATAAAGGAAAAATTCCAGTGGCGCCAGTCAGCTCTTCAAAATACATTGTGGTGTTGTTGTTAAAACAGTGAGACTCTATCTAGGAAGATAGCCAAAGTCTATCTTTATGACCTTTAATCATAATTGATCAAAATTTCTATTCACTGTAGCTCATTTGTTGGATATGACCTTCATGGGATTCCTTGTCAAAGCATATCCTGCCAAAAGTTTAAATAAAGATATGACATCTTCCTGTACTCCATTGATCAACTGTGGAAAAGAGTTGTATTTAAATGCACCTGGTAAATATGCAACTGTGAAAAATGCGATCATGATGGGTATGCCTTTTCTCCAGGATCTTGCTCCCTTTCTGTAAAAAAAAAACAAAACAAAAACCCACACACTGACTAGTTAAGGCAACAATCTTCATCCCTTATTTGCATACAGGAGTTGACAAATCTGACTTCAAGGAACAATTGTGCATTTTGTCAAATGTCTGTCAAAAGCAGCTTGAAACAAGTGTGTTGATTATGATATGAAAGATTGTATCTTCTATCACATAAGGATAGAAGAAACTCTATGTCATCTCAATGCTTCATGCTGGGAATGAATTGGACGTTGGCCTCATAGTCATCATCGGAGCTTGGTGGTTCTCCTGCAGACGTTTCTTTACTCATAAGAACATAAGAACATAAGAAGAGCCATGCTGAATCAGGCCAAAGCCCATCGAGTCCAGCATTCTGTGTCACACAGTGGCCCACCAAATGTACATGGGGATCTTGAGCAGAAAGAGAAGGCAAAACCCTCCCTTTCCCTTGACCCCCAAACAAATGGTACTCAAGGGAATCCTGCCTGCCTCAACCAACATAGAGGCGGCACATGGACATCCGTTTTAATAACCACCGATACACTTGGCATCCATGAATCTATCTAGCCCTGCCTTGAAGCTGTCAAGGCTGACAGCTGTCACGACCCCTTCAGGAAGTGAATTCCATAAATCAACGACCCTCTGGGTGAAGAAATATTTCCCTTTATTTGTCCTCACTTTCTTAGCTATAAGCTTTAGGGAGTGCCCCCTTGTCCTGGTATTGTGTGATAGAGAAAAGAATTTTTCTCTATCCACATTTTCTATCCCATGCATGATTTTATACACTTCGATCAAGTCACCCCTTAAACACCTTCTTTCAAGGCTGAAGAGACCAAGGTGTTGCAATCTGGTTGAGAGACCAAGGCGTTGCAAATTAAGAACATCATCAGTGCTATCTAGTTTGGATAATGAAACACCTGCAAGAAAATAGCCAAGCTTAGAGAGTACCAAGGACCCCTTCATTTCAATTCCGAGCTACAAATATTATCCTTTATTGATAGTTATCACCATCAAGAAGAAAAGAAAAAGTTTTTTTAACAGAGAACACAAAAGCAAACCAAGCCTAAATATTAGCCTCCATAAATTTTTCTGATTGTGAATTATTATTTGTGTTTGCCTTCCTTTTTTTCCTAAGGCAGCACTTTCCATTCTCTCTTGCACTGATTGATTCTATTTCAGCCCACCTGATAACTCCCAAGTTTTTTTTTCCTAATCCTGTATTTCCATTCAATTACCACCATAGAACGTACATAACTTTTGCAGACAGCTTCTACACTCTTTGTTTAGCCATCTTCCTAATCATGGATCTGACGCAAAAATCCAATTACAGACAGACCATGGTATCATTAGATTCCTATTAGCAAAGATAAAAGCCATCCCTAGTCCCCTGCTTTTGTTGTCTTGCAACCTACTGCATGAAGGACACAGAAAATCTCCAACAAGATTTTAATTCTGCTGGTAAAAGGTCATCAGTGGGGATAACAGAATTTGGTAGTCTCAGAAATTAAAGTACCCACATTTCTTTTAGGCAATCTATACAATTAAGTGCTAGGGATTTTTTTCCTCTTCCTTCTTTTTAAAAAGCAGCACAATCATTTGCACCCTGACTTATTTCCATGCCAGTGGCTGCTGTTTGCTTACTAGATAGAAAGCAAAAAAGAGATCTGTTTTGAAGATAATGATCCAACTGAATGTTTAAATGAGAGATATAAATTCCTGAACCTGTTAGAGGCTCTTTCTCTTATGCTTGGCCTGGCTAAAGGATAGGTATGGTCTAAGCACAAGGGAGACGTAATCCTGAAGTATCTAAAAGGTTAAATCATGGCAACTGGACCCAAATTTGGTCCAATTGCTATGATTTAATCTTTTAGATACTTTTAGCCTGGATGACTGAGTCTTCATTTGACATATGAATCCTGAATTGTCACCAGTGGTTGCAATACAATTAATCCTCAACTTATATCCACAACTGGGATCAGAATTTCCATTGCTAAAGCAAGGCAGTTGTTAAGAAAGTTGCACTCCATTTTATGACTGTTTTTGCCATGGTTGTTAACGGAATCACTGCAGTTAAGTGAATCGCATGATCATTAAGTAAATCTGGCTTTCCTCCATTGACTTTGCTTTTCAAAAATTGGCTGGGAAGGTGGCAAATGGGGATCCCATGATCCTGGAATCCTGCAATCATCGTAAGTACATGTCAGATGCAAAGCACTCAGATTTTGATCACATAACCTTGAAGACCCTGTGTGATGGTCAGGAGTTCAGGGACCACTTGTAAGCCACTTTTTTTCCCAGTGCTGCTATAATTTCAAACCATTGTTAAATGAATGGTTGTAATTTGAGGATTAGCTGTATTATTATTATTATTTTAAGTTATGGAATTTAAAACTCAGTAGGGTCTTTACTATTTGTGTGGATTTCAAGGTTTACCAGTCCATAAACTAAGTTAAAGCCTTATGAAAATATGACTCAAGAATGGACAGAATCTCTTCATTGCAGAAGGATGATGGGGAGAGCAAGAGACGAACTTAATTCTGAACTTGATCACAGCAGCGAGACTGTTGGTGGGACAATACTGGAAGAAGCCAGAAATACCATCTATTGAAGAATGGACTTTGAAAGTCATAAATTTGGCAGAAATGGCTAAAATATCGGCATATTTGAAGGATTGCTCAAATGAACAATATATGTTGGACTGTAAACATTGGATAGACTACATACAAGAGAAACACCAATCAAAGAAAATGTATCTGGCTTATAGTTAAATCTTGGCATACGGAGTGAAGAATGTTTACAAATTTAAATCGATTGTATTAAGTTGAATAGCAGTTAACTTGAATTTTTTCCTGGTTTACATGTACAAATATATATCTATTAATAAAAAATGTTTTAAAAAAAGGAACATTGTGGCATTGGATAGGAAAGGTCACCCTCGCTGCACATCTGTCATATCATGCACATATATATGAAGGTAGAGTTTGTGACACAGTGCTATGACCCTGCTTTTGTCACTATGAAAAAGTAGCAAGATCTTGTACAACTTGCTGCCTCGTCGGTTTCAATAGTTACTGATTATCACTATAGCGTATGAAGAAATATAAAGGAGTATAAAAAGGTTTTGTAACGGCTTTGACATAATTCAGCAGTGTTATAAAACAACAGTCCAGACATTGTTAAGACTTATTTATACGTTGCCAGTAAAGTTTTATTCTGTAACTGAACAGGTCAAGGGTTCTATGATTAAGGGGCGTGTATAATGTGGATTCCACTAACAATAAATAACAAGGGGAATTTCAGCGGAAAACTAACAACAACTTTACTGCAAATTTCATAATTAAAGAAAATTGTTATAAAATGACTCAACTTCTCTAGCAATCAGCCAGATTTGCAAACATAATATATGCTTTTAAATGATGATGATCCCAGTTAATAGAACTAGCTCTCTCTCTCTCTCTCGTCATCATCTAATTTCTCCCATCCATCCATCCATCCATCCATCCATCCATCCATCCATCCATCCATCCATCCATCCATCCATCCATTTTGCCTGTTTTTTAAGAATTCAAGGTATTTACACAGGAATCTCCATTTCTACTACAATATCAAGCTCTCAGTTGCCCATATATTGAGCTGATCATAGCCTCTATTGAATTAAGTGAGATACTAAAATGGCCAGGTGTTACGAAATCTGAATGCCAACTATTGATTTTAATTCTGAACCTTGGAAAACCCTTTGGTGAAGATACAATATTTCCAAAAGTATTGAAGAAGAATTGTTCCTGGTGGATTCTTATTCTGATTAGAGTTTTCTTAAAAATAGATAAAAGATGTTGTAGTTTCCCCTTAGAAACCATATATTATATATCAGTCTTCAAAAAGGGCCATAGGAAGGAACCTACCAATTACCTTCCCATTACATTGCTAAATATTCCTTCTAAGGTTTATGCCTGACATATTTTGAATAAATTATAAAACTGGGAGGAAGAACCTTTCCACCAAGAACAGGCAGGATTTTGAAAAGGACAAATTATAGCACATTCTGAAGGCTCTTATTCAGAAATATACCAATGGACAGACAAAAAAAATCTATGTCACATACATTGATCTCACCTCTGCTTTTGATTCATTTGACAGGTCCCAATTATGGGGGAAACTTTCAAGGACAGACATAGATACATGTCTTCTCAAATGAAGAATTAAATTACCCACTGATATTACAGCCAGAGTAAGAATGCACTCCCAAGGGTGTCTGTCAGATCCCATTTCATTGGAGAGAGGAGTCAGACTGGGCTGTTTACTTGTCCCATTTTTATTTAACTTTTACAATAATGATACCACAATGTCAGGAAGTCACAAAGCTTCTTCTCCCTCTTATTCAGTAGATTTTTTTAAAAAAATAATTGTAATATATGTTGGGACATGTCCCTCATTTCCTATAGCAAGGTTGGGCTTAGAAGACTATTAACCAAGTTACTTATTACTGTGAATGAGAAAAACAAGTTATATAACCAAGGTAGAAACAATAATAAAGATGAATAGACAATTAGTGCCAACATATACAGCAAAGTATACATTATGATTTGTGCTTACAACAACACACGTATTTACTTATCTACAGCTACACTCTCCACCAAATTGGGGGTCACTATCCTGGGTCTAAGGATCTAAGGCAATTTGCTGCAGCCAACTTGGCATGGCCAACTCACCATGGCCTACTCTCTGCATCCAATTTGCCATGGGACAACACACTATGAGCAATTCACCAGTTCAATGACGGATTAGTTCCTGCTATTATTCATCAAAGCATTATGATTTCCTTCGATACAAGAGATAAAATAATTTTGATGAAACTGTGGTCAACAAAACTAAAAGGAACCAAGTGAATTCTACAGCGAGTTGTCCCATGGTAAATTGGCCATGGTGAGATGTCTTGTGGGAGTTGGCCATAATGAGTTGGCCATGGTGAGTTGTCCCATTCTGACTACTCCCTCACATCACTTGGGGGAAGGAGCAAATATCTGCATCCCAACCAGCACCTCAATGTCATCCATCAAGGTCCTCCCTGATTGAAGTTCATAAGTCCTATTCATTTCCTCAATCTATTATCTATGGGTGTTTCCCAGAGCATGATTTATTGCCTACCCTTCTGTAATTATGGATGGCAGGTATGAAGGAACCCCTGTAATTCTTAGGCAATGCCTTTGTGATTCCAGTCAACCTTCTTCTATGCAGAACCGCCCTCTCAATTAATTCATCCTCTAATAAAAAGACTGCCGGTGCTCCTATCACTGTTACTGAATTATTATTTTTATTACATGACAGATGTTCTGAAATCTCTGTTTAAATTGCTACATTTTATACCTTGGCTATAAAATTACATCACTTCCATTTTTTAAAAGATAGACGTACACTATGTATTAAACTGTTGTTGATATTATTATATTTTTGAATTGTACTGAGGTACTTAAGTTGTACTGGTCTTGGACCATAATAACAAGGGGATAATATTCCTTTCCTCAACCAATTCCTCAGGGGGGAAAAAAGATGGAAGTGTCTGGAACAGATGACAGGTGTAAGCAGCACACATTTCAGACCCTTTGAGATCAGTTGTAGTGTATGACAGGCAAGAGGGTTGCTTACGATGTGGCAGGCCTTGTAAAAGCAAGCTCTCCATCCATTGTCCACATCTGCTCCTGCTGTCACTCACCCAGTTTTCTCTACTCCCCAGAACACTGTTAGAAATGTAGGTTCAATTCTCAACCCAACCCCACCCCTGTCTGGACAAAGATCACAGCTGCATTGCTGCCAGTAGCACAACACCACCAAATCCCACAATTAACCAGTGGAACAACCTGCCTTCAGAAGTGATGAATGCTCCAACACTGGAAGTTTTTAAGAAGAGACTGGACAGTCATTTGTCGGAAATGGTATAGGGTTTCCTGCCTGAGCAGGGGGTTGGACTAGATGACCTCCAAGGTCCCTTCCAACTTTATTATTATTATTATTATTATTATTATTATTATTATTATTATTATTATTATTATTATTATTATTAATCTTCAGCGAGTGGCAGCATCTCCAACCCAATGCCTGTTGCTAGAGCACAACTAACATTGTTCTACTGCCAATTCACTCCATAATCTTAACAGCCATGCAGCCCAAACCTGGCCTATAACAAATGCTGGCCAGTGAGCAGATCATCTTCCTGGCCCCCCAAAACAGACCCTGATCTCCACAAGTCTCATAGTCAACAACAAACTCCACTGCCCCGATTCATTACCCAAAGGAAATTAGGCAGTTTCCAATTTGGCAAAGTTGATCAGCCAAGAATCACTTGCATTTGCATGGCTTCAGGAAATATGAATTAGGTATGTTTGCATTTAATACAGTCCAAACTAATTTCTCTCCCATTTCTTCTACTTAGAGTGAAGAAAAAAAAAACTAGACATAAATTCCATAGTGTTCTTAAACAATGAAAATTAGTTTTGCTGAAGAAGAAAAAATAGTCTAAACGGATTCTCAACAGTAGGATGGCTTTTATGCTAACTATAACTTAGAGTGAATGGAAATGCTCGTGGAGAGAGAAGCATAAAACTGACTTTGATGCACTAAACAATGAAAAGCTTTATTTATATTCTTGCAACATGAATGGGCGATTCCATGTGGCTTTGACCACAGATTACTTCTCACTTGGGGAGACATGAAGAGGGTAACTGAGCTGTCCGTGAACAAATTATATTCTTTGAGAATACAACACAACTCTCACCTTTCATGCTTTTAAGCACTCTACCTCTCCACTGAAACCTATGGTGATCTCCATCAAAATTATTTCTCAGCTGGCATCCATCAATAACAGTGAAGTAAGCTATCTCTGTGCTATTGTGTTATTCTGGAAAGTCATTGAGATGAGTGGGTGTCTAGTGAGATGAGGAAGGTGGGGAGGAGGGACAGAAGATGAATATATCAATAAGGATGACATGTGGGACCTGCTCTGCAACAAAATTGTTGTTTTATTGATTATATTCCGCCCCAGGATCTATGCTACGGAGTGAATAAGACAGATTTTAATAAATATAGTAGAAATGTTGCATTGCATTCAAGACTACAGCAGCAGCTGTTCTCCATTCCTCCCCACCAACCAACCAAATGGCATACTGATCTCTGGGTATACTGAAGCCATGGTCACTGAGCACCTTCATTTAGTATAGATTGGTGATTAGTTAATTAATACAACTCTTTCAGAAGCCTTGAAAGCCAGATTTTGAGGTTGCAAATCAACCCAGTGAGCAACAGACACTGAAGAAGAGATTTAATCATGCATGAGGTGCTTAGAATCAAAGTCAGTATTGTAGAGGAATTGACACTATTCCTCTGCAACTCTGATAAGAAGTTATTCTGTAGTCTCTTGTTGGAAAAGTGAAATAAAAATAAAGCATAGTAATAATTTTGGAGCATGTTAATCCTTAGAACACAATACCAGCAGCAGTTTATGTATGGCTCAAATTAAATGGAGAAGATGCTATCAAGTAAGTATAAACCTCATTTTAATTTCATATATGATCTTTTGAATTCACTAATTTTATCATCAGTATTGAGTTAACCTTTTCTCATGCTGCTCTTCACATTTACAAACAAAATCTCTTGCTTTGAATTGCTGCGTATTTGAACCACCCAGTTGATCAGACATGAATTGAGGATAATTATTAAAGTATCGCTACAGGATTTTGCATCTGTAGCATTGCAAAAAAAAAAAAAAAAAACCACAACCCAACAATGATGAGACAAATTGCACTTTTTTTTCTTTCTTTGGAAAACTAATTAACTTATGATTTCTATCCCCCCATGAAATAAAATCAAACAAGATGAATACTAGCACTCCAGTAACTGTCATGTTAGACCTAAATTGTTTGATACCATTTCTCTGCACAGATAAATGTGGTTGGAAAAAAAATGGAAGCTAAGTAAAAACAAAATTGTCAGAATTAAGCATCGCTAATTCCTACATTAATCTAGCCATGTGGAAACTAGTTTCTAAAAGCTTCTCTTGCATTACTTGAATAATATTTAAATTAATCTGAGACTGAATGGGCCTTGGTGTTTAAAATAATTTTGGTTCCCTGAAAAACTGTGCTGAAATTGGACCGGGGGTCTTTTACTGGGAGTAAACTAATTCCCAAAATAATTTTGAGAAAGAGAAGAGAAAAATTATTGTAAGCTACCTAGAGTTGCTTGATAGCATGATGGGCAGCCTAAAAATTTAATTAAAAAAAAACTGTCAGGCCCCAAGAATCAAGAACAACACTTGGCGTTACTTCTGGGTAGTTTTTTTTATTGTTCTTAACCTATAGACAGAATCTTGCCAGACTAAAGCAACTATTCGCATAACTATAGATATACTCTGGGAAATATTACAGCGGAACCAAAGTTTGATCTTCCTGCAGACCAAATTTTCATAGCTCTGCTTTCTCTTTGCCTTCTGGAATTCAGCCCCTCCCTCCTGGGAATCCAGACTATATTTCACCACAAAATTAACTTATTTTGTAGCAATCAGGAAGTTTGTGTATTTCTATTATGTTCACAGAGGTGTTTAAATTCTTGTTTCTTCTGATAGTGATCTGCTCAAGCATACTATGTTGTTCACAATGAACCAACTGCCACATTGTACAGCAGAATCAGAACACTATTTATAATAAATCTAATGGGTTAGCATGAGGGCTGCTCTCTCTCTCTCTCTCTCTCTCTCTCTCTCTCTCTCTCTCTCTCTCTCTCTCTCTCTCTCTCTCTCTCTCTCTCTCTCTCTCTCTCTCTCTCTCTCTCTCTCTCTCTCTCTCTTATAGCTTATAGCTAAGAAAGTGAGGACAAATAAAGGGAAATATTTCTTCACCCAGAGGGTCGTTGATTTATGGAATTCACTTCCTGAAGGGGTCGTGACAGCTGTCAGCCTTGACAGCTTCAAGGCAGGGCTAGATAGATTCATGGATGCAAAGTGTATTGGTGGTTATTAAAACAGATGTCCATGTGCCACCTCTATGTTGGTTGAGGCAGGCAGGATTCCCTTGAGTACCATTTGTTTGGGGGTCAAGGGAAAGGGAGGGTTTTGCCTTCTCTTTCTGCTCAAGATCCCCATGTACATTTGGTGGGCCACTGTGTGACACAGAATGCTGGACTCGATGGGCTTTGGCCTGATTCAGCATGGCTCTTCTTATGTTCTTATGTTCTTAAAATAAATGCTTAGAAGGAACAACAAATTAAATGCAATAAAAAGGAAAAAGTTTGACAAAAAGCATATTAGGCTTGATTCTTTCTCATGAGATTTATTACAATCAATTAGCTCAGTTGAATGAATTGATGATGAAGTTCCTGGTCATCTCAATGAGCTTTGCTTTAAAAGACTGAGATCCTTTTAAAAAAAGTGAAAGATATTGCTTCCAATTAACGATACAAGGTAAGGAAGATCTGCTCTCAACAAGAGCAAAAATAGGTTGGGTCAGGACCAAAAAATAGAAAGCTTTACTAAGATGAAGATCAAAATGACACCTCTCTGAGTAAGTGAAAGCTATTTTGTTGAGTATAAGTGATCAAAAATTTCTTAAAGCTCAAGCAGCATTGAATTTCCAAGCATGTGGATGAACTGACTTTGTTAGATGTAACACTATACCCTGAGCAAAACAAGTTATCAGTGCTTAAATCAATGACTCCAAATGAAAAGTCACAAACAGATGGGCTACCTTTAGACTGAAAAACTCCACAGGGTGTGTAATGGATTTGTGGAAGTAAGTAGGTCATTCTGTTGAAAAATACCAAGTTCTTTCATTACTATTTTTTAGCCTGATATTTTTCCTACACATCTTAAAGTTTGCACATATCAACAGAGCATCTATTTCACTGGTCAGAAATGTGGGTGTTATAAATGTTACTGTTGATGACCTACTAATAGGTTGAGTCAGAAAGATGAATCAGAGTTCTAAATCAGAAAGCCATAATAACAAGTCTTATTCTTTTTTTATGTCAACAAAGGACAAATAAGTTCAAACATCAGAATCTTCATTATCATTTAAATATCCCTCCTCCACAAATATATTAACTGATTATAGAAATGCAAGTTAAATTCCTAGGAAACTAGGGTAGGTACTATTACATCTCAAATTTTAACTAAATACAAGACTGATTCTGTTTCCCCTTTCTTTATTCATCTTTAGAAGACCATACTATTTAACCCGAAAAATATTATGATCTCAAGCAAAGTTGGAGGTGCTGTTAGTCAACCTAGTTATGGAAATTGAATGCTGATTGGAGGACCCCAATTACTAATGAAACTTGTCTGTTTGGAATATGGAGATCCCCCAATTCTCAAAAGAAAATACAACCACCAACAAATTGTCAGAGAAATGTCACAAGAAGATACAAACTCAATAACTGTTGCAATGAATGAATATTCTAGGGACACAGGAGTAAACTTCTTCTTGTGAGTAGAAACTCTGCAAGACCTCTGAATTCTCAGTGGCTAGAATAATATATGACAATTGTTGACAATTGTGGCAACTGATTTAACATTGCGCTAAAGGTGGTACCACATAGCTGAATGTAGTTGACTATGAAAGAATCAGCAGTTTAGAAGATACTATTTTCTTTTACCCATTCAGGAATCTCAATAACTTTTTTTTTATTCTTTTCACTTGTTCCAATCAGCTACCTTGGACCAGGACTAGAGCAGGTCTACTCAGTTTTAAGTTTCAGCTTGTCCATCAAAAGATATCAATAAAGCTTTCATTATGCACTTCTCTCTTGCTCACCCTTGTTCTCTTTGCATTCATTCATGTGGTTCCTACAGTATATACAACTTTGGATTCCAACCTCATGGAGATTCTACCACCAATTAGGTGGAATGAGAATTTTGAGGAAGTTGAACAGAAGTACCACTTCACACCCAGAAAAATTAATTTATGAAAGGTTACTGCCAGATTACAGTTTGATTGCTATTAGTTGCATTGACTTTGTGGAACCTTTAGTAAAGATCATCACCTTCAGATGCAACAAATAGACTTCCTAGAAAACCTCCTTGTAGTGAGATGGGTGGCTAAATAAATTAATAAACAAACAAACAAACAAACAAACAAACAAATAAACTCTTGTAATGGTGAGCATTTTGTTTTGCACTGTACAGATTTGGGGGGGAGGGGAGAAGTAAAAGAAATATTTTTTATGATGAAATGTCTATTTTTAGGAGGAGGACAAGGAGGAAGAAGATGTGATGAAGTAAGATGGCCACACAGTATTTCAGATTTGAAAGCAAAAATGATTTTAGGAAACCTAGTTTTCTTGTCTATTTTCAAGACTGTGCCGCTGCATCATAATTCCAGGAAAACATTCATTTGGCTTAAGAGCTATAGACAGATGCTATGTGAGCCCTGCCTTTTCATTTTTTTTAACCTTCAAATCCAAAGTACTGCATACTCCTAGCAAATAAACTAATTTATTCCATCTAGGCAGACAGGTTTAAAATCTTATCTCTAAAATGCCGCGTTTGAGCATCTGAATATTCAGCCCTGCTGTGATCTGAATTAAAGGTTTCTTTCTTTCTTTTTCTTTCTTTCTTTCTTTCTTTCTTTCTTTCTTTCTTTCTTTCTTTCTTTCTTTCTTTCTTTCCTTCCTTCCTTCCTTCCTTCCTTCCTTCCTTCCTTTCTTTCTTTCTTTCTTTCTTTTTTTCTTTCTTCTTCTTAGGTTCTTCATCTTTAACTACTACATGACCAGCAGATAAACCATGATTCCCTCAGGGGCTGTACATTTTGAATCTGGATGGAATGGATGGATGAAGATCAGATCTAACCCCGCTTGTAATAAAATCATTCTGAAACATACATTTCTCCCAATGCAGCAGAAGTTGAGACATAAAAATAAAATTTACACATTTCTCAAAGGGTTTCTGGCTTGATTTAGGATTCAGAATATGGTCCTGAATGCTTTCCATTTCTTCACTGAATATATACATAGCACACAAACTGCCTCTGAACCTGA
This sequence comes from Bothrops alternatus, assembly GCA_034064705.1. Classification (NCBI taxonomy): domain Eukaryota; kingdom Metazoa; phylum Chordata; class Lepidosauria; order Squamata; family Viperidae; genus Bothrops; species Bothrops alternatus. Next base: position 160,860 of record JARGCV010001042.1, read on the forward strand.
GTTTTCAATCAGTGAAATAGTAATAGTAATGGTGTAGTCATAACTCTAGAGAGTGAATAGTAATGATATTGATTCACTGCAAACTGGATAGGATCTACTTATTTCTTGCCCCAAAAAGAAAAGGGGAGATTCAAAATTTAACTTCAACTGACTTCTTGCATATGTTAATCAATCAATCAAAATAGAGCAGGAGGCCATCTTGGAGGTCTTCTAGTCTAACCTCAACTCAAGCAGGAGACCCTACACTATTTGAGACAGGTGGCTGTCCAATCTTTTCTTAAAAACCTACAACTTCTGGTGGCAAGCTGTTCCACTGGTTAATTGTTCTCATGGTTAGGAAGTTTCTCCTTAATTCCAGGTCGCTTCTCTCCTTGATTAGTTTCCATCCATTGTTTCTTGTTCTGCCTTCTAGTGTTTTGGAAAATAAATTGACACTTCTTTGCTTTGTGGCAGCTCCTCATATACTGTCAACAGTCACTCTTACTGGAGACAGAAGGATTTCTTCCATATGCTAAGGCAGGGACAATCTTTAAACACAGCACTGCATGACAAACATACAGGTTTTGCAATGATTATACAGCAGGATTGTATTACAGATTCCTTTTTAACATTTTCTTACTAGTAGAAAAAGCAAAGAGGCTAATCATTATCTTTACAATTTTTGCTTTCCAGCTTTTCATTTCCTCCTCTCAAGCAGTGTCCTATGGAATGAATGCTGCAAAACTAATACGATCTCTGGTCAGTTTTGTTCTAATCCATTGTGGATATGGTTATACAGTTTCTTTGTCTTCTTCTGGGTTTTGTTTTGTTTTTGTTAACTTTCCATTGTAATTGGCAGGTCTGATATTCCTTGGAGCAGCAATTAGATTTGACCTTGCTGGTTGGCTTCTGAGTCTTGTCAGCCTTCCCAGGTAGACCAGACCGAGAACACAACCAGGTGAGCTAATTCTACTTTATTGTAAACCTACCTTAACAGAATTTTTGCAAGTTTGAAAGTACCATTCTTCTCCCATTCTTCTCAGGAATTCTTTTCCAACCCGCTTTTAATCAAAGCATGACAAGCGCAGTGAATTCTAATAGCATTTTTCATACTCATCAAGAGAAACTGAAGGATAGATCAGTACTATCAGCAATGGACATGGTATTTATATCTGGCACAGATTATCTCTTTCCACCTGTTTATGTAAGCAACATTCTTCCTGGCTGAAGTTGTGCTGATGCTGGAAACTACAAGCCTTGAAATCCATTGTTGTAATTAATGACTTGATGGAGACCTGTGGCAGAGTTGATAAAATCTCTTGGATTCTTAGCTTTAGCTCAAGAAATGAACTGGAATATAAAGAACAATGTTGTTGTTCTACTCTTCTCCTCTGTATACTTATTAAACCTAAATGTTTTTACAGATGATCTTACCCTCAATATGTTTATTCTTACCATTGCTTGCATAATTCAATATCAAGCCTTGCCTGAGTTTTGCATAACTTGTTCTACACACATGTGCAACTTTTGTCAGCTTAAGAATGGGTGGCCTATTGAAAACTGATAACTTCATGGCCAATTCTAAAGCTGGTTGTTCTACTTGTTATCATTATCATTAGTTTGGTCTTCTTTATATTTAATTTTACTTCTTTAAATTTAAATTTTGGTTTGTTCACTTTGCTCCTTAACTTTTATTACTAGACTTTGCAGATCCCTTGTGTTTTTGGCTATCAAAGTAGTGTGATCAGAATTATTATTATTATTATTATTAATTTAATTTCTATGCCGCCCTATTCCGGAGAACTCAGGGCGGCTCACAGCATAATAGAAATTACATACATATAAAAAACCCTTAAGTTAAAAAAAACAAAACAAAAAAAAACAATCATTCCACGAACCTACACTGGCTAGGGGCAAGATGTTAGCTGCCCCAGGCGTGCCGGCAAAAGTGTGTTTTAAGCAATTTACGAAAGGCGGAGAGGGTGGGGGCGACACGGATCTCCGGGGGAAGTTGGTTCCAAAGGGGCCGCAACAGAGAAGGCTCTTACCCTAGGCCCCGCCAGGCGACACTGTCTGGCTGACGGGACCTGGAGAAGGCCCACTCTGTGGGCCCTAACCGGCCGCTGGGATTCATGAGGCAGCAGACGGTCCCGTAAATAACCTGGTCCGATGCCATGTAGGGCTTTATAGGTCATAACCAACACTTTGAATTGGGTTCGGAGACCAATTGGCAGCCAATGCAGCTCGCGGAGTGATGCCGAAATGTGGGCATTTCTAGGCAAGCCCAACACTGCTCGCGCGGCTGCATTCTGCATTACCTGAAGTCTCCGAACATTTTTCAAAGGTAGCCCCATGTAGAGAGCATTGCAGTAATTGAACCTCGAGGTGATAAGAGCATGAGTGACTGTGAGAAGAGACTCCCGGTCCAAATAGGGCCGCAACTGGTGCACCAGGCGAACCTGGGCAAATGTTCTCCTCGCCACAGCCGAAAGATGATATTCCAAATTTAGCTGTGGATCGAGGAGGACGCCCAAGTTGCGGACCTTCTCCGAGGGGGTCAAAAGCTCCCCCCCCAGGGTAATGGACGGATAGATTGAAATATCTTTGGGAGGCAGAACCCATAGCCACTCCGTCTTGTCGGGGTTGAGTTTGAGCCTGTTGGCACCCATCCAAACCCTAACAGCCTCCAGACATCGGCACATCACTTCCACTGCTTCACTGAAATGACACGGGGTGGAGATGTAAAGCTGGGTATCATCAGCATACTGATGATATCTCACCCCATGTTGTCGGATGATCTCACCCAGAGGTTTCATGTAGATATTAAACAGCAGAGGGGAGAGGACTGATCCCTGAGGGACCCCACAAGGGAGGAACCTAGGGGTCGACCTCTGACCCCCTGCCAACACCGACTGCGATCGACCAGTGAGGTAGGAGGTGAACCACCGCAAAACAGTGCCCCCAACCCCCAACCCCTCCAGTCGGTGCAGAAGGATACCATGGTCAATGGTATCGAAAGCTGCTGAGAGGTCAAGTAGCACCAGGATAGTGGATAATCCCTTATCCCGGGCCCGCCAGAGATCATCCGTCAGCGCGACCAAAGCAGTTTCTGTGGAGTAGCCGAGCCTGAATCCTGACTGTTGAGGGCCCAGATAATCGGCCTCATCCAAGGACCGTTGGAGCTGGAGTGACACCACCTTCTCAACAACCTTCCCTATAAAGGGAAGATTGGAGACAGGATGGTAGTTGTTTAAAACAGCTGGGTCCAGGGAAGACTTCTTGAGGAGGGGGCGCACAATTGCCTCCTTGCAGGGAGCCGGAAAGGACCCCTCCCTCAAAGAAGCGTTGACAATCTCCTGAACCCAGCCCCGCATCACCTCCCTGCTGGCCGAAACCAGCCAGGAGGGGCACGGGTCCAATAAACAGGTGGCGGAGCTCACAGCTCCAATGGCCTTGTCAACTTCATCAGGTGCTACCGGGTCAAACTCCTCCCACACAACAGGATCAAGACGAGTCCCTGTCATCTCGACTGAATCATTATCAGCCGATACTGCATTCCAATTGGAGTCAAGGTCCATCCGAATCTGGGCGATTTTATCCGCGAAAAACTTATTAAAGTCCTCAGCACTACCCTGCAAGGGTGCATCAACTCCCCCCTGATTAAGGAGGGAGCGAGTTACCCTGAACAGGGCAGCTGGGCGGGATTCCGCAGATGCAATCAAGGCGGGGTGATACGCGCATCTTGCCGCCTTGAGCGCCACCTGATAAGTCTTGAGTGTTCGGTCAGATACGGATTTACTTTTCCTCCATCGCTTCTCTAGGCGTCTCTTCTGGTGCTTCATCCCCCTGAGTTCCTCAGTAAACCAAGGAGATCTCCTGGGTCTGCTACCACAGAGAGGTCTCAGCAGCGCAATCCGGTCAAGAGCCCCCTTCGCAGCCATATTCCAGGCCGTAACCAGGGACTCTGCCGAACTGTGACATTTTGTGTGGTTTTTGTGAGTGTAGGTCTGGTGTCATTCCCCGTACACAAGATGTCACCACCACACATCCAGGCAAAAAGCAAACCCAAACCCACACTGATGAGGAGGCACGACCACAAACCAGAAGCCAGACCACAGCTGCATCATTAGCCACCTTAAACCCCTCCAATCCATACACGAAACAAACTGACACCCACCATGAAGATGAGGCACGACCACGGACGCGAAGCCAAACAGCTATGCAGTTCACCATCTCTAATCCCCTTGTAAATCTGACTAACCTGAGCACAACAAAGCCCCCACCCAAACAGAACACTCCCCCATCCAATCAGAGCACAGCCAACCCCCCATCCAATCAGAGCACAGCCAAGCCCCTAACCAATCAGAACACACCTCCACCCAATCAGAACACAGCTGAGCTCCCAGCCAATCAGTTCAAACCCCCACTGGCAGTTAAAAGGAAGAAACAGCTAAAATCTCACATTGCTCCTAGAAGCAGAAGCCGAAAGCACCAGCCTGAAGATGACGAATGAGACTTCGTCGAAACGTCGCCAAGACACTTCAAATTCTACGTGGGAGAAAACCCGAAGAACACACACACACACACACAAGCTTTTCAATTTCCTATTCTTACTAATATTTCTCAGGGATTTTATGTCTCTGAAAATCAACAGAAACAAGATTTTCAAATATTCTTCCTTAACAAACTGCCAGAGACACATGACAGAGACAGAGACAAAATTTCCGTATGCTATAAAGAGTTCCAGTATACATTGATTATGATTGTCAGCAGCTGCCAGAGGTAGAATCACAGATCTTGGATCTGTTGTTGTGGCTGCATGGGGCAAAATATGAGACCTGTACTTTCAAGGTTCCTGCTGATACTAAAATGTTTACAACTTCTGAGCAGTTTCTGCCCTAGAAGGTTGATACTGAATTATGCAAGTAACTCACTGGGGAAGGGCTATAAAAGGCTTCCTGTTTGAGGTTTTAAAATCTCTGATTTACAGAGAATGCTGCATCTTTATTCCTGGATGAATCATTGAGTTTCCTATATGTTTTATGACATACTGGCCAGTCCTGGCCAGAATTTACATTGCTTGCTATTACTATCATTTCCTGTCCTAATATATTGATAATGCTTAAAGACTGACACCCAATAAGAACTTTATATAATGTTTGAATCACTCCATAGATCGATGATTCCTTAGAACGCTGTTGTAGAAGATAATTCTTTGAATAAGACTCATTTGTATATTATATCAAGGATTACCTTCTTCTCATTATGCTTGACAAATCCTAAAATGGAGAAAACATTTTGAAAAAGGGAGCTGGTGGGGCATTATTACATGCAGAAGAAATGTAAAGCTTTAAGAAAGGAGAGATGAGAATGAAATATTCACTGATCCATCCAACTGCTAATCTCCCAGCTTCAACCTCACCAGAGATTTGTCTTTGTCATGAATTTGGTTATTGCCCTAGGCCATGCATATTCCTCAGCCTGCTCACTGCAGGAATGTCTCTGGGTTATTTCAAGGATAGCAAAGGGTATCTGAAGTTTGTACAAAAAGTTCACTTTGAGCTCTGCTCTTCCTGTAGTCCACAGCAATTTGCACATGATTCTCGGTTGCCTTTCTAACAAGGATCTAATGTGCTAACCTTTAGGAGTAAAACTTTGCCATGCACATACTAGGTTTTCACTGGGTATTTTAAACTATTTAAAATTTCCACTACTGTCTGTATACACAGGTTCCCCAGATTTAGAAGTCTATTGTGCATATGAGCTTTTTCTTTTTTTCTTTTTTTTTAATATAAAATTCTTTTATTAAAACAATCAACATTGGACATAAAAACACATTGTGCAGCAATCATCATGGCACCTGATATACAATACTAAGTGTTAGTCATTGAAAACGTCTGATTTAGTAAGCCTTTTTCCCCACCCTTCGCGTCTAGCCTCAACTATACTCCTGTTACACTTTGTTTGATTGGTGTTTCTCTTATCTGGTTCCATATTAATGTGATCAACATTAAACCAAAGATCCTATTGCTAAACAATCATCCTAGGATATAGCATACAACATTAGGTATTAATCTTTGTAAACATCTGTTTTAGTAAACGTTCTTTCCTCCTCCCTTCCCCCTTCAAGTATACTCCGAGTACCTTTTGTTTGGTTGGTGTTTCTCTTATATATGGTCTAACTACTGTGTCTAGTCTATTGCATGTTGTTCGTTTGCGCTTCTGAATTGACTTCGTCCCATTACTAGTGCAATCTTTTATAGTCCCTAGCCAGAGATCCTGAGGTAAAAGTTTCATATCCTGAGGTAGAGATTCAGTCCGCTTTAACAGTATTAAAGCAAACAACATTGGACATAAGGTTATGTTAAGAGGCATTAGTTATAGAACATATACATTCAATATTGGGTGTTAGTTTTTGTAAACATTTGATTTGTTGACCCTTCTTCCCTCCTCCCATCGAGCCTCAGCTAAACGCCAGCTGCATTCTGTTTGATTGGTGTCTCTCTTGGATATAGTCTATCCACTGTTTCCAGTCCGTCAAAAATTGTTCATTGGAGCGATTTTTCAAGTATGCTGATATTTTTGCCATTTCCGCCAAATTTGTTACTTTCACAGTCCAGCTTTTTCTTAACATTACTGTATTGTCACATGCTATCCAACAATGATTCTCAATATGTTGGCTGTGTTGCTTGAGAACTCTTTCATTGTTGCTTCTGTTTTCTTCCCTTCTTTTATTATCTCTCTTCCACAGTGTTTGGATCTTTAGAGATTCTGTCCTTACAATGATTAATGAGTAGACCAAAGAGATGTTTTCTCTGCTCATCTCACTTATTTCCCCACCCCCAACCCTTCTAGAGGTCTATGGGAATCACAATATCACCTGCCAGTTGTGCAGCTACAGAAATCAAAATTTCTCCACTGCCAACAGTTTGGGGAACAGGATTTCGCTTCAGGATGGAACCCATACTTGGGAAGATCACTTGACCTTTATAGACCACTGTTATTGTGGATCATTAATTCCTTTGGAAAATCAATGGATATACTATATATAAGCAAGAAAAGTTATGATGATGTAATAAAGTATACTAGTCACTCTACCATCCCACTCCCTAGCAAAATGAACTGGCCCAATTTTTTTCCTCCCTATTTTTCTGGTATTTCCTCTTGTTGAATCATTTTTGTTTCTGTGTTATTGCTTATACAATCTTGCAGACTCATTGATGTAATTATTCTCCCAGCAGGGACCAATTGGGTTATGCACCAACCACCTATTTTTCCTTTTAACAGAAATGAGAAAAGCTGGTTGGTAGCAATAAAATGGCACAGCATAAGATTGTGAGATCTGAAAAAAACATTAATATATTATATTTGAGTAATCAAAAGCACATCTCTATCAACCAGAATGTGTTTATATCAGATTTTCCAAGGGAGCAAACTCTATGAAGAGCTATTGTGCTTAGATGATCAAGGCCTTACAGCAAATAAGTTACAATAGAAAGCTACAGAACTATGCGAAAAGAATTCTTGATTTCTAATTTCTTTAACTGGACGTAAATGGCTCCTTGCCAAATAGGAGGATCCATAGCATCTTGATTGAATGTTATGGAGGTATGAATGATCCATTCATGTTTTTTTTTCTGCACCATACAGTATTTATTTACTCAACTGTTTTCCTTATTCATTTGTCCAAACAAAACAGCACAAGGTGGATTCATTTTTTAAATTCTTCATAAATAAAACTTTTTAAAAGTTCCACTAAAATTGTGTACATTTCCCAGATCCAGTGTCTTTAAATAGGCTTATCCCTGTTGTAAATTATTTTAACGTTTTTAAGGCAAACATGTCTAAAATAGGGTGTTATACAAGTAAATTTCAAGATAGTACATATGTTTTTAGATGTTGCTGTGGATTTTTGAGTTGTGGAAGGTGAATATTTGGGATTCTGTTCAACGTTTCCATGGCAGATTCTATTTTAGTAACCTCATAAACCTATACAAATCTGTGCTGGATTTATTTAGCATCTCCATTTTCAACCCGTTAAAAAGAGGTAGAAAGCATTTTCTGTTAGGATTTGAGAGGAAAAGGTGAGAGCTTGCCCTACCCATATTACTGGTTCCTCGACTTGCTGAGAATTGGGATAAACATTTTTAAATCATAGTATTTGCTACACTAGAAAACATACTTCTATCTGTGTGTGGCTCTCTTCTTTTGCAGTCAATATTCCTCTCCATTTCTTTTCATTTCCAGTGCAGTGATGGTGATTATGATGATGATAGTAATTACTTTAGAGTGGGGACAGCCAACAATATTATATGATAAATGAAATAGCCTACGGAAAAAATATTCTCCCAACTCCATTGTGCACTGAGCTGCATGAGTGATCTCTATACTGTGTAAAATCAGACAAGTGGCAATCATTTCCAATAAGAAAGCTATTTCTTGTTGCCCATATGTATCACTATTTTCTGATGAAAAGAAATGAGAAGAGACACAAACAAAAGTGTATAGGAAAAAAAAATACCAAAAAGATAAAAAAAAAGGTGGGGGAAGCTGGTAGGATGCCTAGATACCAAGAATATTCCTTTGCTTTCCTCTTTGTTTGAAGGATTCCCTTATAGTGGACAATTTAATGAAGCTCTGTTTGGAAGTTCTAAACTCCACTGTTAATCTTCCTCCTCTCTCTTTGGTTGCATTTCTGGAATTCCGCAAAACTAAATTTAGCAACCATTTTTATTTAAAGAGGTGGAATCCCTTCTGCTGTTGGAAGTAATTTCTGAAGTCATAAAAATAACTCTAGAGCTGCAGCAAAGTGGAAGGAAGAAATGACTAAGAATTAGTGAGCCTGTCACTTTTGTCACAACTCCAATTGCTATTGTTCAGTGCATTATTACAAAGGACCCCAATAGGTTGTCTCAAGTCGTGAACATGGAATCTCATTTTTCAGAGCAAATTGTCCCTATCTGAACTATACTGTTGAGGAGTTAGATGTATTTATGAACTGACAAAATCAGAGGCCATTTCGGGCAAGAGGTTTGCTCATTAAAGAAAACAAAATGTCTCCCTCTGCTATTTTGTAAGTTTGTGTAAAACAGAATCAGATATGTAATTGGATGGGTTGCTTTTACTCATTTCCTGGGAAATGTGTGTTCTTTGATCAATTGCCTTGACTGCTGTACTTATTCAGAAAGAAAGAGAGTGAGATGATTAGCCTAATTATGGAAACAACAGTTGAGATGATAGACAAGCCAACAGAATTTATGACCCATCCAATGATCATCACTCTGCCTGCTACCTGTGGCTTCCAGACATTTGGACTCTTCTTCTTTTTGAAATCCCAGGTAAAAAAATACCTAAATTAACTGTCAGATCTATGGACACGTATTCACCCTCAATGTTTCTGGTAAGGAGGATAATAAATTGTGAGAAGATTTCACCCAGTCCCTGTAAGTATGTCAGTTTGCTATTTGAAACTGCAATCTGAAGGGCTTATAATTAGACATTTAAGTATGTCAGCTTGTCATTTAAAGCAGCAGGCTGGCACACCTGTTTGGAAGTTGATCTTTTCATAAGCCTGTGCCCAACTCTGCCATTTCTACTCCACATTAGCATCTCCTTAAGGTATCGAATACCACAAAAAAATATTGCAAGAAAATTAGCATCCCGTCAGTGAGGCACTAATTTTCCTGGGCAAAACCTGCACTTACAGCAGGCAGCAATGCACTTAAAGTATTTGTTGTATATGGGATGCAGGCCCTAGAAGAAAAGTTTGGAGAATTAGCCAAGAGATGGTGGGTGGAGAGCAAGACATCAACTTCCCAGCACTGAAATATAATTCTAGGAAAAGAAAATGAACATAGGTGCTTGTAGGATGCAATGGAACATCACACAGAAAGTTTTGAATTTAAGATTCTAGGTACTCAACAATGTTTTCTTTTTCCTTCTATGTTGTTCCCAAAACTGGGTCTAAGCTTGGTGTTGAAGCCAATTAATCACTAAACCCAAGAAGTGGGGGGAAAAAACCTTTTATTTTGGTACCAAAGAAATAAAAGTGACCTCAGCTTTGAAAGCTACCAAGGCGTCATTTACAGTTTTACAGCAGTAAAATACACCTCTCTGCCCACCGAACACATCCCCCCCCAAATACATGCACAACATATAATAGTGATTGGTTACCTGGATTGCAGCTCCCTAAAGCTTTCTCGCTTGCTGTGCAAAATAGCTAAATGTCACACCACCTTTGGTAACGGGAATATTGCAAAGCTTCTAGTTTCCTGTGCTAGCTATGTGATTTTGGGTTTTCTTACAAGTGAGCAATTCATGTAACCAACATCCTGGCTAAGTGCTTGAACCTGTGAATCTGTCTCACTTCATTGTCCCTGCACCCCCCATCTCCCACAGCCCCCCTAACATGTCAACTGTTAGCAAGCTTAGCCCTCAGTGAGCAGTAAGGAGAAAAAAAACGGTTAAAGAAAAAGTTTTTTAAGAGTAAATGTTTCTTCTCAGAATTCATCTTCCTAACTCCCATGTCCATCACCACCACACCTGGGTCCTATCTCCATATAGGACCCTTCTCCTGATCCCCAGGGCCTCATCTGTACATACATTCTTTCATCTGACCCTTCATCTAACCAACATATATTCTACTCATTTTTCTTGTTCTTTTTTTTTGCACTCTTTCTAGAGTGTCAACATTTTGTTTTGCTTTCAAAACTGGATGCAATATTGCAATTAATGATTGTACTGGTATGATATATACTGACAATGGCAAGAATCTCATATGAACAAAGATGGAAGGACACATTAATTCCCACAATGGAAGGATGGATGGAATAGTGAGGGAGTTGGCAGAGATGCCAAAATTGATTGTTCCATTAAGAAAAAAAATATTCAGTTTGGTTTCCATTTGGAATCCATTTCTAGATTTTGTACCTGAAGCTGAAAAAAAAGCCCTCTTAATTTTAGAGTTTTGATAATTAAAGTAACCCTCTTGTTATGTAAATGGCATGGATCATTTAGAAATGTAAAGCAAACAATTAAGATAGTAACTAATTTTTTTTGTGCAGTCTACTAAGGTTTGAAATTACTTTCACCTTTCATTTTATTTGCACATCTCTCTTTAACTTTCTCAATTTTTGCTTCTATTTGTATTTTATCTTATAATAAATTTTAATAAAAAATTGAAAAATAATGGTTTCAGGTGCAGAATAAAAGTGAGAGTAACGTTTAAGGGTGTATTTGTTAAGTGTTTCTGAAAAATGGGGGGAAAAGTCTCCTTGATCAGTTTATGATTTACTTAAGAAGCATCAGCTGATTGAAGCACAAGCACTGGCTAGGAAGAAGGTCTTGTAAAGCTTCTGCAAGAAGACCTCTGCAGATTTTTCTAGGCAGCAGCGTCTCTAACTGAAGCATCCTGTTGCTTATACTGCTGAGTTATCCATTTTCTTCTCAGCTAGAGAAGCAGCTGCTTCATTCGCTACAGAAAAACTAATAATAAGAGAATAAGTATACAAAGAAATTGTCTTCCAGCCTGAGAGTAGGTGTAAGCCTTAGGAAAATTTGATGATATATTGTTTTTTCCTCATGAATGAAGATAACAATAAAGAATAAGAAGATGATGACTTAGGAACATATTGGGCTGCCTCCTCTGTTCTGAGCAAAGGCCCAAAACAAATCTTTGTTGGATGACTGATTTTGTAGGGAGATTTTGTGTGCTTTGTTAGTTTGTGGCTTACCTGTGTAAAGCAATCAGCAGCAGCTCTCTTGATGATGCTCAAGAAAAACCAAATGTACAGGTATAATATAGGGGGTACCTTGCTCAATAGTAGTAACTGTGAGAGGGACCTCAGAGTCCTAGTGGACAATCACTTAAATATGAGCCAGCAGTGTGCTGCAGCTGCCAAAAAGGACAACACAGTGCTGGGCTGCATTAACAGAGGGATAGAATCAAGATCCCGTGAAGTATTAATACCACTTTACAATGCCTTGGTAAGGTCACACTTGGAATACTGCATCCAGTTTTGGGCACCACGATGTAAAAAAGACGTTGAGACTTTAGAAAGAGTACAGAGAAGAGCAACAAAGATGATTAGGGGACTGGAGGCTAAAGCATATAAGGAACAGCTGCTGGAATTGGGTATGTCTAGTTTAACGAAGAGAAGGACAAGGGGGGGGACATGATAGCAGTGTTCCAGTATCTCAGGGGCTGCCACAAAGAAGAGGGAGTCAAGCTATTCTCCAAAGCACCTGAAGTCAGGACAAAAAGCAATGGGTGGAAACTAGTCAAGGAGAGAAGCAACCTAGAATTAAGGAGAAACTTCCTGACAGTTAGAACAATTAACCAATGGAACAACCTGCCTCCAGAAGAGGTGAATGCTCCAACACTGGAAGTTTTTAAGAAGAGACTGGACAGCCATTTGTCTGAAATGGTACAGGGTTTCCTGCCTGAGCAGGAGGTTGGACTAGATGACCTCCAAGGTCCCTTCCAACTTTATTCTTATTTTTATTATTCTTATTATTATGCCTCACAACCTCAATGAAAACTACCTGGCAAACAGTTGGCTGAGGTAAGCCTAATCTGAGAATAACTTTCCCTTACCTCAAGGTACCTTCCGTTCATTTTATTTAACCCTGTTTTCTAATTCCTTTTAGAAATCAGTCAAGAAGAACCAAGGACTGCCTTCCATGATAAGAGAGAAGATAGAAGAGATAGACAGACTGATATTTGAAGAGGACTCAGGAGTCCAACGGGAGGAACAATGATGCAGTTACTGGTTTTCCACATGTTTTTCATGGGTTTTGTGGTAGATTTAAATCTTTATTTTATGATGTTAAATTATATTATGCCAATTGATGGTTTACACTACAACATTTCCAGTCTCTAAAGGATGGAAAACAGGACTCTCAAATTCTACCAATCACTGTAAAAAAAGGTAGTCCAGTGAGGAGATGGTAGGAGAACAATCCTTATTCACACCACAAAGATGGTTACATAACCAAAAATTCAAAGCCATATTATTATGAAATTGGCATTAGATCCATTCTTCTTGGATGGAAAGCATTGTTGAGATTTTTGGAAAACTGGGTTTTGGATTTCCATTTTCCAAAATGTTTTCCCAAAACTAAATAAAGCATTGCAGGGAATAAAGAGAATTCCTGATTTAAAAGATAATTAAGGAAGGAAGCAGAACAATATATATACAGTGTGTGTTTGTGTGTGTGGATATGTATGTATGCACACACACATTCCCAATTTCTTTCGGTCCTTCCAGTTCATAACTTGTTATATTTTTGAATCAAAGGATGAATCAATTTAAATTCAGTTATTCTAAAAAAATTTTTTTCCAAATATGATTCAGTCTCTTTTCTCTTACCAAGTATGAGGCTTCATTCCCTGCAAATCCCTCAATTCTCCACTGTTTCCCATCCCAGGGCCATAATGCTAAACTCACAGTATGAAAATTAAACATCCCACAACTGTTTCAGCTTGAGGTTCTGCTGAACATGTTGAAGACAGCAGGATTAAGCCATAGAGCAGTTCAGCATTTTGACTGAAAGAGAAAAAGATGTTTAGAAGCATAGTGGGAACAAATGCTCCAATGTATTGTAAGGGAAAGGTATAGTTGCTTAAAATCACCGAATAGGATATAATTTTGTAATTTTACTGATATTTGCTAGAAAGGAAACTGGAATTCCCCTCCTTTCCCTTCCCTTCCCTCTCTTCTAACTGTTGTGGGTGTTTCTAGACCAGCTGGGGACATATCAGAGGATGATGAAGCAGAACCAGGCCCCTCTGGGTATTTTCCCCTCCCGGCAGCCGAGCTAGACAATGAGGAGCTTTGTATGCATTCTGAGTCAGACTCTCAAAGTGATGAGTCAGATTTGGAACAAGAAGTTAGATGGCTTGATCCGAGATTCAGAAGGTTTGATAAGCGAAGGTGTCAGTTAAGTGGGAAAAGGAAGTAATGGGGGAAATGATGTATCGGAAACTATATTAGAAGGGGAAAGAGAGACTACGCCTTTGTCACGATCAACGTTAATCAAGGAGTAGCCTGATACCTTGAGCAGCGCGTTTAAACTCAGTTTTCTGGTGTTTTTTGGAATCTACGGAAGAATAATGAGGTCTTGGACAATGTGATTGATAAAGAGTGAGTTAATTGGAAGGTGGGAGGAGAGCATGTTTAATCTAAATGTAAATAAATCAGAATTGGCCGTTCAGGCCAGCAAAATGCCAGCAGCTTGCTTTGAAGTGAATCCTTTTGAAATGTGTTAAATAAAACTCTTAAAGACATATTTATGTGGATTTTACTGAGCTGAGAGGGGCTAGATACAACACTAACTATCTTTGGGGGAAGTAAATTGGGCCTCTGTTATTATTTTGAAGTTTCTCTCTCTCCTTCCATCCACCAAACCCTGTTTCTGCTTATCTTGAAACCTCATTTTGAAACTGTTTGGTTTTGGAGCTAGTAGCTTCCAAGATGACAATTTCAGTAATCACTATTCAACAGGTTATATTGATTAGCAACAGCCAACAAGTCAGAATTTTCCACCTTATGTTCTGCTACAAGGAACAGAATGAATTGTTTTCTCACTCAAATCAAGAAAGATAAGACAGCCTAATTAAGCCACAATCTAGAATCTAAGAACATTAAACTGCAGGTGCCACTAGCACCAAGCTCTGATTTTAATGAATTAAAGAGGTGAGAAGTTTCACTATTGATTTTTAAGAAAATCACTGCTATTATGCTGAAGATTAAATATATTTTATGTTACTTCCTGTACGTACATACTTTAGAGTGTTAAAAAAAGAGAGAACCTATAAAATAAGGCAGTTTATGAGCAAGATAAATGTACATAAAGTAAGGAGGGAGGCAGACTAAGAGAAAACAAAATTGTAGCATCTTTCTACACTTCATATAAAAAAAGCATGGATGGATCAGGAGTTCTTTACAAAGTCAGAAAAAGAGACATAGAGATGCAACCATTTTCCTTCTTATGTTTTACTCTTAGAATTAGAGTTAGAATTAGAGGATACTGGGGGAGAGGAGGAGGAATGAGCATGGGAGTTTAGTTAGACATAACATTACTGTAACTAATGTGAGAACCAAGGTTTTTGAAATAAGAGATGATAAGAATTGGTGGGTTGGAGAACTGGAGGGAAAGTCTGCATTTCAAGCTAATTGGAGAATGTGATTTATGACTGTAAATTAGAGGAGGGAATTGTGCTTTGATACTATGTGCTCAGGGGAGGGGAATTCAGATTTTGGCTTTGGCTATGTACATGCCGATGCTACGCTACTCGAATAAAGATTCTTTTTTTTAATATAATTTTTTTATTAAAACAATCGGCATTAAACATAAGATCATATTAAGAAGCAGTCCTCGTAAAACCTGTAATACAACACTAAGTATTAATCTTTGTAAACATCTGACTTGGTAATCATTCTTCACTCCTCACTTCAAGCCTCAACTATACGCCTGTTACAATTTGTTTGATTGGTGCGTCTCTTATCTGTAGCCTATCCACTGTTACCAGTCTATCACATATTGTTCGTTCAAACGATCCTTCAAATGCGTCAAAATTTTTCTCCGTTTCTGCCAATTGTATTACTTTCAGAGTCCTAACCTCAATATGCGGTGTTTCTGGCTTCCTCCAGTATTGTCCCACCCGCAGCCCAGCTGCTGTGACGAGATTCAGAACTATATTCATTTCAGTAGTAGTGCAACCTCTTATAATCCCTAACTAAAGATCCTGACGAATAAAGATTCTTTAAGGTAAGCAATACCTCTAAATTCTTTGAAGAGTTTCATCTGTTGGAACCATGACACCCCTTTTGTAACCTTCTGGCAAGCTACATCAATGGGGAAGCCAGGTTGCTTTGATCATGTCACTAATTTAACAATGTCAGGGATTCACTTAATGACCGTGGCAAGAAAGGTCATAAAATGGGGCAACTGTCATGCCAAAACACATCTTTTGGGCTCAAGTTTGATCATAACTTGAGGCATACCTGTATGGCAGTTCCTCTCGTTTCTTTTGAAAAAAAAAAAGATAAACCTTTTCTCCACCTTAAATATTTTCAGACTGAGTTGTAATGAGCTGTGCATTCGATTAAATAAAGACACAATTTCACTCCATCATGTGCAGAATTATCATCGAAGAGAAAGCCCTATAAAAAGTCTAAACTGTAAATGAATACGGTTAATGAAAAAAGAGTCATACGAGGCTTGTAAAACATCGCTGTGCTTCCAAACCTGCTCCAGTCTATAGTTCCTAGACCACTCTTGCTTTACAAAAATGAATCTCTTCCTCATTTAAACGGGTATCTAAATTTTAAGAGGCAATAAAAGTAATTGGGAACGACTGGGATAGAGAAGCTGACAACGTTTGTGGAAATTATACTTACAGCAAGAAAAGGGGAGGAGGGAGGACGTGAGTGCTAGTCAACTCTTCTGTGAGTTTGTGAATGACTTTCCATCGCTCAGAGACCAGGTTTGCTTAACTAACATTAACACTGGCTTATTTCATATCTGAGTGTGTTTTGGGACTCCAGCTCAGTTTGATCAAAGTAGCACAAGGTAGTCCTCAGCTTACCGCAGTTCATTTAGTGACAATTCAAAGTTACAACAGCACTGAAAAAAAAAAAGACTGATGATCATTTTTCACACTTATGACCGCTGCAGCACCCCCATGGTCACATGATCAAAATCTGGATGCTTGGCAACTGACTCATATTTATGAGGGTTGTAGTGTCCCAGAGTTGTGTGATCCTCTTTTGTGACCTTCTGACAAGCAAAGTCCATGGAGAAACCAGATTCATTTAACAACTGTGTCATTAATTTAACAACTGCAGTGATTTAGCTGTTAAATGGAGCAAAACTCATTTCACAAATTTCTCACTGAGCAACATAAATTTTGGGCTCAATTTTGGTCGTACGTTGAGGGCGACCTGCATATGAATCCTGACAATTCAGCAACCAAGAGAAGCAAATTCAATGATCCCAGCCATATTATCAGTCAGAAATACACAGCGATGGGAACTTAGTTTAGTTTAGTTTAGTTTATTCACACTTATATGCCGCCCTTCTCTGAAGACCCAGGGCGGCTCACAACAAGAATACAACAACAATTTTAAAATTAACCACATTCATACCACATACAAACACAATCAATTCGCAGCCGCTGATGGCGGGACACTCTTAGGGCCGAGGGGCAGAGCACAGCTCATATGCCCCAAGCCTGTCGGCATAGCTGTGTCTTCAACACTTTCTGGAAAGCTAGGAGGGAGGAAGCAGTGCGAACCTCTGAGGGAAGCTGGTTCCAGAGGGCTGGGGCAGCAACGGAGAAGGCCCTTGCCCTAGGCCCCGCCAGATGGCATTGTTTAACAGACGGGACTCGTAGGAGGCCAACCCTATGCACCCTGACCGGTCGCTGGGATTCATGGGGCAGAAGACGGTCCCGCAAGTATCCTGGTCCATTGCCATAAAGGGCTTTATAGGTCATAACCAACGCTTTGAATTGTGTTCGGAGACCAATTGGTAGCCAGTGCAGCTCACAGAGAGCTGGAGTGATATGAGCATGTCTTCTCCCCAAGCCTGAACATGAATAATCAAGATTTCTGAGTGTTTTTAACTGATGCACAAACTAACACCTAGGCTGATTGGGCTGCTGGCTTTTAAAACATTCTTTTGTCACTAACAAGAAGGTAAGGATGATTGATAACTCAAACTGAAGGATGGGTTTGATTGAAGTGGCACTGGTATAAGGAAGAGCAGAAATTACCCTATCTTGGCAGTAGCTTTTTGTCATTGTTGTCCAGAAAAAGCTCCTCTGTCATTTTTTTTTTTACAAATGTTCAAATGATTATGAAACCATCACTTGCCTACGAAAAATTGTGTTGTCATCTCATCATTTCAGCCAGTCAGAGTGGCAGGGAGCATGTAGTAACTATAAAAGAAGGATGGGAGGGGAGGAGGACAAGATGCTAAGATAGACTTCCCTTTCCTGCGACTTGAATTCAAGTTGTAATTTACTCCCCAAGACTGTGAAGATTACTCGAGTTCACATTGGCACCTTTACATGGCCATTGGATGCAAAATTTAATCAGGACAATTTTTCACCATAAAACAAAGAGTAATGGGTAGTTCAGCAGCAACAATATCTTTCTATTCTAGAACAATGCACATGAATATGCGGATGCTATCCTATGGACTCATTCCATACAATATGTTTTGCAAAGCAAAAGGGCTGTCAGATTCCCCCCAAAACATCAGAAAGATGCATTGAGCAGTTTCCTTTATTGTCCCTCACTTATAGACATAAGTCTAGCTAAACTACAGCAGACATAAGCATAATGCATATACTCTCATAATGATTAGGGAGGAACCATCGTCACCCTCTTTGTCCAACACAAACTATCTGTCTCTTGCTCCTCTGGATTGCACTCCTTACCTTTTGGGAATCTGGACAAATTCCATCACAGGGTTAAATATAATTTCTGCGTATTAGTCTTTTCAGACATGATGCCTAGTAAAAAAAAGTTCAGGTTTAAAATCCACTTGTTCATCCAATATTTTTTCTAACCACTTATGTATATTTTTCCAATAAGCCTTTGCCTTCCCACATGTCCACCAAATATGATAATACGTGCCTATATTATGTTTACATTTCCAACATCTATCTGACATATTTTTAAACATTTTTGCTAATCTTGCTGGTGGAAGGTGCCATCTATAAAACATTTATACAGATTTTCTTTGTATGAAGTTGACATTGTTAATTTATAGTTTCTCTCCCATAACATTTGCCATTTTTCTAATTCTATGTTATAACCAAAAATTTTTGCCCATCTAATCATTGTTTCTTTCACTTGTTCACTTTCCATATCTAAAATTAACAAAAAATTATACATTTTCTTAATCAATTTCTCATCTGAGGTTAACAAAATCTTATCAAACACAGTTTGATCCTTATAAAATCCATACATTTTTACATCTTTTTCATATCTATTTAGTATCTGTAAATGTGCCCACCAGGAGAGATTAATTCCTAAATTTTCCAATTCTTGTTTAGATTTTAATTTCCCATGAATATCTAAGATATCTTTATATGTCCATACTTTCTCAAAATCCACTAGATTCGGATGTATAAATGCCTCTATCGTTGACAACCACCCTGGAATTTTAAGATATATTTTAGCTTTAATTTTTTCCCATACTGTTAATAAGGCATTTCTTATAAAATGATTTTGAAAATACTTATGGACTCTGTTTTTCCCATACCATAAAAAAGCGTGCCACCCCAATTGTAAGTCATGTCCTTCTAAACACAATAACCTTTTATTTCTGAGTGTTATCCACTCTTTCACCCATGTTAACACCGATGCTTGATAGTACAATGTCCATTCCGGCAGCCCAAAATCTCCATTTTCCTTAGCATCTTGTAATGTTTTCATCTTAATTCTAGCTTCAACCTTTACATTTTTGAAGCCATTGTAACAATATCTGCCTATTGTCTAAACCAGTGGTTCTCAACTTGTGATTAGTGGATCCCTGGGGGGGGAATAATGTCACAGGGAGTCCCCGAAGGCTTAAAGAAATGTTATGATATAAAATCTTGAGATAAGTCTTGGGGGGTACTTAAAGAGGGTCCATGATAAAGAAAAGGTTGAGAACCATTTGTCTAAACATCAGCCATTGGACCTTTTTGTCATGGAAGTTTAAGAGAAAAGCATCAGAGAAGATTGCAAATGTATCCAAGAGGGTGCAGTACATTATTCTTTGGGAGGAAGCAGGTAGCTTCATTCATCAGCGTGAACATAAAATTTAGCAGCAGTACACATTCATTACATTACATTTCCAATTCATGGTCCCAAGTTGATGAATATATTGAATCACAGCCTCTAGCCCATTATCCATCAATATTGATTCTAGGAGTGCTTATGAGGAAGTTATGTGCAAACTACAAGATGATATGCAAACAATCCCAACACGTACCTGAATAAGCCACAAATAGCTGAGCGACTTAATACGTTCCATTTTCAGTTTCTGACTGCAAATCTGTGTATGAGGGGGGGGGAAGCAAATTTTCAATGCAAAGCTTTCCCTCTCTAAGAGATATAAATGGATATTTCAGAATAATTTCAGAATAATTCCCCACAAAACCAGTGACTTGGCATGGGGTGATATCTGAAACCATTGTGTTTTCTTTCCCTGTGCATTTTTTTCCACAAACACTTCTTGTTTTTTAATGACAACTATGCAGTAGCTGTGTCCTAGTGACAAATATCCCTTGGAGTTAATTTGAGGGCTTGGCACATAATGCAACACATCAGCAATCCCTGATTTATGGGTGTATTTCTGCATCATAACAACTGAAAACTAACACTGTGTTGCCAGAAGCAATTACTTTACTATAAAGGATGTGAACCCGGAATGCATTAATTTAATTTCACGACCAGGTAAGACTGAAGGAAAATATGCATTTCAAAGAAAAAAATAAAAATAAAAAATAACTTATTTTGGAATCTCACTTTTGTGTAAAAAAAAAAACTTTTTAAATTTTGTCTGCATAAGGCCAGAACTTGAATTACTTGCATTTTATTTATCTGGATTTATTTGTGAGAAGCTGCTTTTGCAAAATATGATATTCTTGGTTATAAAATAATTGGAACTCTGTTTAAAGAATAGTTTTATGATGGTGTGCGTCTGGGTGCATGGAGCAAGGTGTCATGGAAAAACCCAATGAAAGAAACAAAAGACAGCAACACAAAGCAATACTTCTTACTTTTAAGATTCAGAGGTTTATTTCAGCTATAATTTGGAACACACACACAAAGAAGATAAGATAAGATAAGATAAGATAAGATAAGATAAGATAAGATAAGATAAGATAAGATAAGATAAGATAAGATAAGATAAGATAAGATAAGATAAGATAAGACAAGATAAGACAAGATAAGATAAGATAAGATAAACTTTATTGTCATTTTTATACTGTGGGCACAATGGCACACATCAAAAATGACATTTAGTTGCCCGCTCTCAAAGTGCCTATTGCAATGAGGACCTGTGACATAGCAGTCTGTACAGGGACGGCTATTGGCCAATGGCAAATTAATCAGGTCCGGTCCCAATCTCTTATACCCTTTCCTTTCCTAAAACCAGAGACAGATAGTCAGCAGTCTTACAACTTCTGCTGACCCTCTGCTGATTGTAATTTCCCACATACCTGTTGTTCTGTCTGGCCCCTCTCAGCTCATTAAAATCCACATAAATATGTCTTTAAGAGGTTTATTTAACACATTTCAAAAGGATTCACTTCAAAGCACGCTGCTGGCATTTTGCTGGCAGGAACGGCCAAGTCTCATTTATTTACATTTAGATTAAAACATGCTCTTCCCACACCTTCCAATTAACTCACTCTTTCTTTATCACATTGTCCAGTACCTCATTATTCTTCCGTAGATTTCCAAAACATCAGAAGACTGAATTCAAACGCACTGCTCCAGATATCAGGCTACTCCTTGATTAACGTTGCTCGTGACAAAGGCGTAGTCTCTCTGTCCCCTTCTAATATAGTGTCCGATACGTCACTTCCCCCCATTACTTCCTTTTTCCACTTAACTGACACCGTCGCTTATCAAACCTTCGGAATCTCGGATCAAGCCATCTATCTTCTTGATCCAAATCTGACCCCTCACTTTGTGAATCTGACCCAGACTGCCTGTAAATCTCCTCCCTGTCTGGCTCAGCTGCCGGGAGGGGAAAATACCCAGAGGGGCCTGGCTGCTCTTCCTCGGCTGCCGGGAGGGGAAAACACCCAGAGGGGCCTGGCTGCGCATCCTCATACTCTGACACTTCCCAAGCTGGTCTAGGGACACTCACAACACCTGTGTACATTGGAAGCTGCATCCATCAGCTACTTTCAGTTCCCCATTTCTCTCCGTTTCAGTCCTTATGTTCCAAATATATTTGAAACAAGCAAGCTTAGCAAAATCATATCGAGTAAAGTACAGTTGTTGACTGCAAAATTGAACGTAGCATAGACTTTGGTTCAATACTTTTTCCATGAGGCCTGATTTAGTTCACCTGGGCCTAAACCTTGCATAGAAGAACAATACCCAATATTTTCATTTCCCACAGAGGGAATAAGAATAAAACAATTCAACAAAATGCAAATGCTTGTAGACTGTAATGCATGATGATTTAAAATCGGATGGTTTACAAAGACCTCATCAATTTGCTTAGAGGATAAAGGAGTAGGAGAGGTAGGGGGATACCTGAGCTTTAATTTATGTATTGGTCCTCTTCTTATTTTTAGCTACCAGATTTACTTGGCTACTGACATACAATTTATTTTTTTTTATTTTTTATTTTATTCGGATTTGTATGCCGCTCCTCTCCGAAGACTCGGAGCGGCTCACAACATATATATAAAACAATTTTATCTAAATCCGAACAAAAAAACATTAAAAATAAAACCCCACACATACTCATCAGTCACACCACAATCAACAATCATCCCCAGGCCTGCCGGCAGAGGTAGGTTTTTAAATTTTTCCGGAAAGCCGGGAGAGTCGGAGAAACGCGGACTTCAGGAGGCAGTTGGTTCCAGAGGGCGGGTGCCACAACAGAGAAGGCCCTCCCCCTAGGGCCTGCCAGATGACATTGTTTCGCTGATGGGACCCGAAGGAGGCCGACCCTGTGCGCTCTCACCGGTCGTAGAGAAGTATGTGGCAGAAGGCGGTCCCGTAACCCAATTAAACCAATTCTAAAACTAAAATTGTAAAATTTGTAAAAGTTTAAATACACAATCAAACATTTGTTTATGTTTCTACCAATGGGTCCTATGAAGATGCATTGTTTTTCTTTGTAAGATAAATGTTAACCAGAGACATGTTGACTCTCTCCGCAAAGCACTAAGGCAGTGATAAGTTTATATCAATACCCTTTGTTGACCTTGCTGATCTCAGGTGGTCCATTTACCACCATGCACAGCAATCACTCATGATGAGTAAAGCAAAGCACTTCAGCTATTCATTTCATTAGGAAGAAGCAGAATCCATAGAACGTCATAGAGTTATCACATTTTTCCTCCCAGTGGTCAAAGCAGCATATTTCTTTCTCCAAATTATCCCCACTAAACGCTTAACTATCTTGAGCTGAGAAATTAGTTCAAACTCCCCTTTGAGTTTTCAATGGCTGAAGATGGGCTGGAACACCTTAACCACTCCTGTCACCTTGGTCCTCATTCCACACTGAGCTATACCCCCTTGCTGGGAATATTATACATCCTTTGAGATTCTTGCACAGAATTTACAGATAAGATATGCAAGAAAAAGGAACAGTGTGAGATTCTCCTCCTTTCTGCAGAGAGGGAGGCAAACAATCTGTCAAGATGTTGTTCTGAAGAAGAGCTGTTTAAAAATAGCAGCAGTCAATGCTCAAAATTAGACCT
Source organism: Bothrops alternatus (assembly GCA_034064705.1). Lineage (NCBI taxonomy): Eukaryota > Metazoa > Chordata > Lepidosauria > Squamata > Viperidae > Bothrops > Bothrops alternatus. Next base: position 184,294 of record JARGCV010001042.1, read on the forward strand.
CAGTGCAGCATTCTATGGTTATAACTGACCCAAGATGTCTCTGTCTCTGTCTCTGTCTCTCTCCCTCCCTCCCTCCCTCCCTCCCTCCCTCCCCCCCCTCTCTCTCTCTCTCTCTGTGTGTGTGTGTGTGTGTGTATACTATGCAAAAAGGCCTCAGAGACAGTTCAACACATAGTGACAGGGTGTAAAATGCAGGTAGGAATAGCATACACTGAATGGTACAATCCAATTGCTGGCATTGTGTACAGCAACATCTGCACAGTATATGGATAGACTAGACCCTCCCAAGTCCATATTAAGAATTCCCACAGAAGGTCATGCAGAATAAAAAAAGGCTAAAGTCCTGTGGGACCTCTGGATCCAAACAAGACAGGCAGATGCTAGCCAATCAACTAGATATTCCATTAGTAGATAAAGATCAGAATATAGCAATAGTGGTGTAATTCACGTTCCCCAACCTTTCTGGAGATGGCAGCAGCAGTAGTGGTGAGGAGAGGGGATGGTTTTGTGCACACAGAGGGTGCCACTTTCACAAATATAGCTGTGCAAATGCACACACCCTCCCAACCCTTTGCAGCCCGGTTCTGAATGGGCTATGGACCAGCACCAGGCCAAGGACCAGGGTTGGGGACCCTTGATATAAATGACATCAAAATCAGGAAGAAAGGGTTTGAGAAGGTGGCTTGAAGGAAGAACTAGAATGGATAAGGAAATAAAGACAAACATGGTCCCAATGGTGGGACTGTGACTCCTAAACTGGGAGAGGCGCTCCAACAGATCCCTGGAATGACATCAGAGCTCTCTGTCCAGAAGATGAAGGGCTAAGAACAGCTGTGCAGAACCCTCAACCTGCCAGGCCTCTGATAGAGAACCCAAGATTGAGGAAGACACAGACCACCCGTAGGATGAGAAGGGAATTTTTATAGTAATGCACTCTTTGTCAATTTATCTCTCTCATTTTAAACCAGGGGTCCCCAATCCCCGGTCCATGGACCAGTACCAGGCTGCGGCATTCCAGCAACTGGTCCGCACAAACAAGCAAAGCCCCATCTGCAGGATGCAGGTAGCACCCTAAACCACACATCCTCTGGTCTGTGGAAAAATCTCTCTCCACGGAATTGGTCCCTGGTGCCCAAAAGGTTGGGGACCTCTATTTTAAACCATCTAGTTGCTCCAATGAGTGAATTATATGGCTCTTCAATCTATAAGAAGTGCATTAAGAATGAACAATGAGACAAATCAGATGAAACACTGGGTTTCCGTTTGGATTTCCAAAGGCAAATGTCAATTATCTGCCAGCCCCTATTGTCCTTAGTCTGAGCAGCAAGTAATCCTAAAAGCTGTTGCATGGAATTAATCTCTCTTCCTTTCTGCACTTCAGTGTTGGAGTACTTATGACAAACAATGTCCTGCAAAATACCTTCACAGAGAATACTGACCCAGTTGCAGCTTCTTTTAACAGACATTACTTCTCTGTCATACTTCTGTGAAAGTATAAATTTCTTTTATAATGAGAATTTTAGGGTATCAAATTCTGTAAACAGCTCTGTGCTCTTTACGGTGAGCTAAGCTGAGCAATATAAAAATGCTTTGCTCTTTCTTCCGATCTCTGATGGTGTGGCTAATTGCAAACAATGGTTTGATATAAATTAGGATCACCATGCACTAGGAGGAAGAAATAAACTCTTTTCTTCAGCTTGTTATTTCTTTGTACCGATGCATTTTTTAAAAAAAAGTTGCCACTCATGTTGTATATATGCATGTATTTATTTATTTAAAATCCATTTATATACCCATTCTTATATATTCTATTCTATTCTTTATATTATATATTGTATATTAATTTATATAGAGAGCACTGGTAGCACAGTGGTTAAAGTGCAGTATTGCAGGCAAACTCTGCCCACAGCCTGGAGTTCGAACCTGACCAGCTCAAGGTTGACTCAGCCTTCCATCCTTCTGAGGTCGGTAAAATGAGGAGCCAGATTGTTGGGGGCAAAATGCTGACTCTGTAAACCACTTAGAGATGGCTGTAAAGCACTGTGAAGTGATATATAAGTCTAAGGGCTATTGCTATGTATTATATTGTATTGTATTGTATTGTATTGTATTGTATTGTATTGTATTGTATTGTATTGTATTGTATTGTATTGTATTGTATTGTATTATATTATATTATTATATTATATTATTATATTATATTATTACATTACATTACATTATATATTATAGTCTTTGGAGAGGAGTGGCATATAAATCCAACAAATAAATAAATAAATTATATTATATTGTATTGTATTGTATTGTATTGTATTGTATTGTATTGTATTGTATTGTATTGTATTGTATTGTATTGTATTGTATTGTATTGTATTGTATTGTATTGTATTATATTATATTATATTATATTATTAATATATTAATCATCATTATTATTGCTATTATTATATTATTATTTTAATATATTACTATATTATTATATTTTATTATATTATCATCAGATCAGATCATGGAAACAGTCACATCCATCAATAGCAATCAATACAGACACTGCACGGGTCCTAACATGCTAGCAGAGACACACCCATTAGTAAAAGCACATTTTCAGGATCTTGTGAAAATCCAGCACTGTTGGAGCCAATTTAATCTCCAGGGACTGGGGAACGGCGGAGATAAAGTTCCATGCAAGGAGAATATCTCATTAAACAAAATCAGACTTGCCACAATTTTTTTAAAGAAGAAAATAATAGGCAGCTTGGAGTCTTTAGAAAGAGAGACCATGTAAAAGCTTGATAGAGTGAAAGGGAAGAAAATGAAGGGGGGAGGGGAAGCAGAGAAGGAGAGAACCCAGGTTAACGTGATGGGAAATTAAGATTTCTAAATTCTTTGAATGAGCCAAATCTGTTGCTTTGAAATAGGATGCCAATGGCTTTAACTTATTAGCAGATCAGTCTGATTTCCAGAGAGGGGGGAATACTTAGTCTGAACCTTTTATGCTTTAATCTGTAATTTGACTGTTGCTAGCCATCTTCAATATTTAACTGGATGTATAAATTAAGGTCCATTTCGACAGCTTAGGGAACAGCACCTTCTCTATGTTATTATCAAATCATTTTTGCTTCACATTATCAACATGGGATGTTTTGGAAATTGAATATAATAAAAACAACACTGATGTGCAGATCTCATGAAAAATAGCACATTGAAAAATAAAACAAGTCATAGAACTATTCATTAGGGCAAGTTATTTCCTACTATATTACTAGTTAAGATACTGCTATTGCTACTATGTTATTTGCATATATTAGAATGAGATTCCAATTAGAGAACAAAATATTGAAAATTTGCTAAAATTTGTATTCCCCATCTATACCTTGCTCTCCAAAACCATTGCTATATTAATACCAGGAACTACGATTATATCTTTGTTTGTTTAACGTGACAGCACATATACTGTATGTACATATGTATGGTATATTGAAAAAGGGAAGGAAAGCCAACATGATTAAACTCTAAAACAAGCAATGAGAGCTATTCCACCTACAGGTTCCCTCTGGCTTTATTAATGAGCATCATTAAAACTTCAAATTTGAAGTACCAGCCCAAGCAAACAGTGGATGGAAAATTAATGATGTTACTCAACAACACGTTACTAAGACTTCTCTATTTTTCTCTGGAGGGTTAGGTTTTTTTTTCCCCTTTGGCTCATCCTTTAACAAAGTCATGCAAGCAGCAAGGTTACCATAGTTATAGCATAAATCTGAAATAAATGTGGCTATTCTTTGCATTATAATTGGCACATTGTCATTCAGGCAACTGAAACATACTTTTCGTTCCCTTCACAAGAATGTGGGTGAACTTTAAAAAGGTTTTCACTCGTAGGATCAGTATGGATGATCGCTCTTCAAAGTAAATATTTAACAGAAATATTTTGACAGTGGATTGCATATTCGACTGGATGTCGTAGGGTAGATACTTACTTCTATGGAAAAAAGCATTGAAATTGGAGTTCAAGGTTTGGAAAACTCCACCACAGAAATTCAGAACAATACTTACAACAATTCATTTAGTGACTGTTTGAAGTTACAACAGCACTGCAAAAAAAGTGACCTGTGTCCATTTTCCACACTTTTGACAGATCACATGATCAAAATTCAGACTCTTGGCCACTGACTCATATTTATGATGGTTACGATCAACTTTTGTGACTGTCTGACCAGCCAAAGTTAGTGGGGAAGCCAGATTTGCTTAACAGACCTGTTACTAACTTAACAACTGTAGTGGTTCACTTAACAGTTGTGGCAAGGCAGGTCATAAAATGGGGCAAAGCTCACTTAACAAATGTCTGGCTTAGCAACAGAAAATTTGGACTCAGCGGAGGTCATAAATGGAGGACTACCAGTACACTTGCTTGTTTTTAAAGGACAGTGTTGCAACAATAGGGAGACTCTCCTGAAATCAAGACAACAAAACTTATTTTTGATACATATAAAATGGGATTAGAAAGTATTTCTTAAAAAAAAAAGCAGCTGCATCAAATAAGACGTTTAATAAGCAACAAAAGGAGTATGCCAGGCTGTGTAATTTTTTTACAATATTTTTGTTTTGAAAATCAGCCCTATCGCTGGTGGTTTCAAGTAAAGATTGGATCATTTGCCCTGGGGCAGTGGGCTGGATTAGATCCCTTCCAGTCATATGATGCTATGAACTAGCTGGCCTCAGGAAGAAAAACGGGGGTATCAAACTAAATCTTTTATCATTCTTTATTCAAACTAAGCCACCCAAGGCCAACAGACTATTTCAGGTGAAATAATGTTTTCAAAGAGTCCTATTATAAAACTAGAGAATATAGTGTTTTCCATGTAGATATTACTTTTTGCCCAGAAGTAATATAATTGAAAGAAGTTTGGGGAGATGTAGGAATATTATTATTTTAAAATAAGCAGAGGGTAGTCTCTTTATTCCTTTAGAATATTTCTAGGGCAAGCTGTCAGGCAGTGAAACCAAGACTTGTTAGATCACTTAAATAGAGTTCCTTTCAAAATTATTTTAAACCCCATTTCTCCTGTTCTAATATAGATTCATAAGCTTTGCAGATTGATGGAAATGGGAACTCTCTCCCCTATCCCTCTTCTGCTGGGTATTTATTTTTCATGTTCAACCAGGAGATTTAGGGGAAATTATAGGTGTACGTTTGGCAGCCTGGCATAGGCTGCCTGCCAATAACTCAATAAATTTAAGAAGTTGCCATTTCTGCTTCCTAGAAAGAGAATACAATCAAAAAGAAAGAAAAAAAATTACAGTAAGTGCTCTGTCTGATAAACCAATAGAGGAAGTTTGAGCAGTTTCAGACATCTGACTCTAGCAAGAATTTCACTACTCAACACATAACAAATGTGGTAATAAATGGAAGAAGTTATGGAATCTGTAGCTATAAGTATGTAGTTCAGAGTTATGCTTCCTGTGAGCTTCAGCTTGTTCAGCTCTGCATACAGATGATACGTGTAAAGGTACAACATTTGCAATTCCTTCCTTCTTCCTCAACTGGAAGCAAGAAGGAATAGTGCTGTTGTCCACCTACATGTGGATGGATGGAACCTTCTTCTGTCTTCTGTCTCACAATGAAAAGATCCGGATAAAAGAAAGTTCCATACATTGAATCCTAATTTCTTATTCTTCTCCTAAGAAGCATATGTGTCATTTCTTTAAAAAAATATGTTTGCTATCTAATTATTCATTTCCCTGATGTCTCTTATGAGACAAGAAAGGTGGAAACAAGGGGCCATGTCTGCCCGCGTTGCCTTCTCTATTGATAAATCTGATCATGCCATTCTTAGATGCATTCTGGTCAAAGAGTTTGCATTTTGCAAATTTATTTACTGTCAGACAAATGGTTTTGCATTTTTCCTTAATGTAGCTGAATTTTATGCATTTGCTTATTTCTTCCACCATCTCCAAGTTAATATATTCTGATTTAGCAAAGAGGTGGATCTTTTTACAATTTTAAAAGACAAACACAGAATATACTTGGGCTTGCAAAGATGAGAAGCTTGGTGGTATTTTGTAAGAATCATTTTTTTTACTGAATTTAGGAGTGATAGAATAAATTCAATATATATCTGTTGAGTTCTCCACTTTCTTTTCACTATGTCCTCAGTCAACTGAATTAAAGATGCTTGTATATAGAAGCATCATGAATAAACCTGCAAGATTTTGAAAATGACAGCTGCTATAGCAACTCTGGTGGGTGCAGAATCAGACCTAAGTGTAAAAAATGTTTGTCTGTGCTATATTTCTTCTTGGTCTAGTATTAGAGACATTGCTCTAATCAATATTTTATTAACTTGGCAAGTCACAAAATTCTCTATATGGATGAGTTGCCATGATTCATTGAACAACAATAGACTTATTTTTATGGCATTGCTTATCAAAAGGAGTGTTGGTAAAATCCCTAACCCACTGCAGAAATGGCACCCATTCACAGTACTTTTCTGACAAGTAAAAGAATACAGATAAATACTCCGTGATAAACTTCCACTCACATTTCTCTCCTCTTCCTCTCTCTCTCTCTACACACACACACACACACACACACACACACAGAGAGAGAGAGAGAGAGAGAGAGAGAGAGAGAGAGAGAGAGAGAGAGAGAGAGAGAGAGAGAGAGAGAGAGAGAAATGGCCTAGTAGTTAAAATGCTCGGCTTGTAGACTGGAAGGTTGACAGTTTGAGACCCAGCACAGTGTGATGGGGTGAGTTCCTGTTCCTTGCTCCACCTCCTGTCAACCTGTCAAAAGCATGCAAATGCAAATACTACTTCAATGGGAAGGTAATTGTGTTTTCTGCACTTTGGCATATAGTCATGCTGGCCACATGACCATGGACAATGTTGACTTTCTCAGCTCAGAAACAAAGATGAGCATCCCCACTTAGGCTCAGACACAACAGGGAGGAGAAACCTTTACAATATATATCCATCTATACCATATCAGTATTGATATTGATATCCATAACCCTAGATATATAGTCAACTTTAAAAAGGATTTTTTTGGGTGTTTAATTAGATATGTCGGGAAATAACTCACAAAGTTCCATGACCAAAATGTCTGCTTAACCATTTTAAATATGCTTACAAATACTGTAGGCAAAGGATACAAGTCTGCTTTGGAATCCCTTAACAGAGATATGTATATTAGAAAATACAGGTTTATGATGTTCAAAATGTTATTGGTAATGATATCCGATGATGCCAAGCTAGATAGGATGATAAATCTAGGTCAATACCTTTATTGATCCACCAATCTCCAGCTAAGATAATAAAATTACAAGCTTCTTTGAGTTCCTGCCAATTGAAAATCTAACTTTGTTATTAGCACAACACAGCCCTTAAAGATTAACATGAGATGGGATGGTTTTTTTGGTTAGGAAAGTGAATGGTTATTACTTCCAACCTAGGCTATGTGTCTATGGATTTTTAAATAGCTTTTCTTGTTTTATCTCTTCCCCCTACCCCACTATCCACATATTCAGGTAGTCCTCAACTTATGACCAAAACTGAGTCCAAAGTTTATGTTGCTAAGTGAGAAATTTGTTAAGGGAGTTTTGTCCCATTTTATGACTTTTCTTGCCATATTTCTTAAGTGAATCACTGCAGTTGTTAAATTAGTAAAATGGCTGTTAAGTGAATCTGGTTTCCCCATTCACTTTGCTTGTCAGAAGGATGCAAATGTTGATCACATGAACCTCGGGACACTACAACCGTCATAAATGTATGCTATAATGTTATATGGTTCACAGTTACTACTAGAGAGCTCCTGTCTCACAAAGATTTGGGATAGTTCTAATATAAAAGAGTTACTTTTGAAGGGACAATTGGTAATAAACAAATAATACATTCCAGTTCATCGTCTGAAGTGCATTCTTCAAATAGTCAAAGAAAACTATTTTGGATAAGATTATTTTTAATTCTGTAATTTCCTCAATTATTCTTCTAATCTGATTCCAGAAAGATTTCATAGAAGAACAAGAGAACATTACAATAGCAGTGATTTTAAATCCAAACAATAGTCCACCAAGTTATTGGCAGCTTGTTCTGTTGGAGACCATTCACTGGGTAGATGGATGTTTTTCCAACCCTAGCAAACAGATTTACTGATTATTCTCACTTTCCAATTTCTCCTTTCCCCCTGGAGAGATAGAACTTAAATTTTGGAAGGAAACAACAGACGACACATCTGTCTGGAACTACTTCTTTGATTTCATACTGAGATATGTTCCAGCTTATTGTCCTATATCCAGCAGTAACACTGATGTTTGAAAATAGTGTAATGGCTGTCATCCCAGTTCAGCAGACTCTCTAAAACAGATGTGGTTATTCTGGATGAACAACAGGTCCAAAAGTTTTAAATCAGACAATAAAAAAAATGAACTGACCTTTCCAAAGTTTCTTTTTTTTGCCTCCACCTGACTTACCCTCTTATTTGCTTGCTGCAAATCAAGCAGCATTATTTTTAAAACATTCTTCCTTCCTTTGCAAATTTTTGAAGGGCTATCGTGCATCCTAAGAGGATGTAACTTGCTTCCAGAGATCAAGAATCAATCTCTATGCAGCTCACAATATATGTAAATATCCTGAGTAAATATCTATCATAGGTCTGTTTGTTCTACAAGTGAATATAATAAATCACAGCATATGAGAACCTGTGTAGTAGCAAATGTATATTCATGTTTAAACTGCCACAGGTTTCAATCAAATGGAAGACCTTTTTTTTCAACAAATGGAATGAAGTTGATAAAGTTGATAAAAAAGCAAGTCCAACATCATTTGGAATCATTTGTCCATATGTCTATGGAGATTCTCAGTCATTCAGATCATGGTTGTCCCAAATGTGCATTTTCAAAGACAACTGGACTTTCTTTGTTTTTCCTTGAGAAGACATTTCACTTCTCATCCAAGAAGTTCTTCTGAAGTTCTAAGAAAAACTGAAGAAGCCTCTTGGATGAGAAACTAAATGTCAAGGAAAAACAAAGAAAGCCCAATAGCCTTGAAAAAACATTTGCCCATACATCCATAATGATACAATTCTAAAGCACATAGGCCTAAATATGTTTTGAATGATTTGGAAACAACATTCCTTTGAATTAGTACTTAACAAAAGCCCTTTTAGCTGTCTTCAGATACATTTCCTTTTTTTTCCACAAAACATACAAAAGGTCTGTGATGTTATGTCCAGGTTGAACATCTAGTCTGTTACAGCTTCCTTTTATTTTTATTTTTTAAAACTAGTCATTCATTTCTGCATCAAATTGTTTCCTAATCCTTGGCCAAAGGCTCAAATAGATGTTTATAAAATGATTAAAACACAATTCTGCAGTGCAGATGAAGCTCAAGCATTCATCAGATCATGTCCCAAATGTCCCTTTGAAAGGCATAGAAACAGACATGCTATTTTTACCCTGCTGACAGTAGAAAAAAAAAATCACCAAGTTCTCTAGTCAAGTAATTTTGTAATCCATAATACATATCTTTGAGGGAAAGGAAAAGGGAAGCAAAATACATAAGTCCTGTATCCTACAGCTAAGCAAAACTCATAGTGATTCATAATATATTACAGTTATGCATCTAGAAACAGATCTCCATTATGAAATAGCCTCCCAGCTTTCATGAATATAAATATTTTTCAAGGAGAAAATTGAGGTTCACACATTACTTTCCAGTAGATGCAACCTTATTAGAATAACTAGCTCACAGCTTCTCTTTTCACTGTTAGCCAATTCCCTGACACCGTGAGAAGCAATTATCTATGTGGCAATTGATCCAAATAATATTCTGACACATCAAAATAGCAACAAGACAGACATATATATATAAATGAAGAAAATCAAATTTTCTCTAAAATTAGATAAGAAGACATGATCCTAGAAAATTACACGGACATAAAACTTCCATAAAATAGGCTGGACCTACAGCACTATTATGGAGAGTCTCTTTTGAATTAAGAAAGAAAACCTGCATCTCCAGATTTCTGTAATGGCATGTGGGAAAGACCTTGGGAGATTCCATGAGGAAATGCTACCAAGGGAACAGTCAGATACCTGCATACCTTAGATTACAGCCTCTTTTCAGTAAAGAAAATGTGGGGAGTGGAGAATTGTACTTGCAAGATTCTTAGGACAACAAAGTAAATGATTAAATTGACTGTATGTGGTTAATAACAATAGCAGAAATAACATTTATGAGTTTAGGGGTCAAACTACCTTATAAAATAAACAGACAAATAAAAAGTGACTTTATTCTATGTTATGCACATTATATATGGACCTGGTTAGTCCAGGAAGTTAATATATTGGACTGTTTTAGTTAATATATTGGACTGTTCTGGAATACACTGAATGTAATTGCCTTAAAGGATGGCAATCATAAAAATATGTTTTCAAGGATCTCGTACATAAGAGAAAAAAAAGTGACACTACAAAATAGAACAGAGTGCCATGGCTGTGGGATCATTTATTGTGAAGACCTTATTCTCCTTGCCTGGGAGATACATATTATTTATTTATTTATCAAATTTATATAACCACCCAAAGGGATTATAGGCAGCACACAACAATAAATAAAATGGCCAATTTAAAAATAGATACAATTCTAAAAGCCATTATAATAAATAACATAAAAACAAACAAACAAACAGTGACATCAGTTATAGCAAGTATGGGAGATATATCTGGAGAAGAAGGTCACTTTAAATATTTAAAATGCAAGTCAGACACACAATCAAATTGTTGTTCCCCCTTCAGTCTGATCTTTATTTGCCTTTGAAGAATGCAGAGAAATAGTAGAGTCATGATTAATCTTTCAAAGTGATATTAAAGGTTTTTTTTTTTTCCTGTACAAGATTATCTTTGTTACGGGAAAAAGAAAAGAAACAACTTTCTAGGGGCTTATATGTCTGAAAACAATTCTACAAGACAAAGATATAGGCTTTCTCAAATTAAGCTGTCAACAACATGTAGGTTTATGGAATTTTTCTTATTAGCTTTAAAAAAAAATAAAAGAGAGCAAGAAAGAGAACACATTCTTTTTAGTACAGAAAACAAAAATCTAATTGACAGTTTGCCCATTTGTTCATTTTCAGCAAATAATAACGTGGAAGACAATTTTCTTCTTGCCACAATTGCTTTAATTTTTACCAAGATGAATGATTAAATCACATTCTCTTTCATGGAGGGAAGAAGAAGAAGAGGCCTCATTTTTTTCCCCGCCATGTGTCTTCAGCTTTTTGTAAATTATCTAATGATTTTCTGCTCCTTTAAATATTGCTTCCCCATACCAAACTGATCACTTACCTTTAAAGCACAGGGCAGTCTTTAATTTCAGGAGGGGAAAAAAAAAGACCCAAGTTCCTAATTCAGCTAAAGATTTCCTGCAAAATTGATCAGGATAATGCACAAGCTATTGGGATAATGATTTTTCCTCCCTCAGGGTTAACCTCCAATATATTAAAAATGAATTGTAAAAAAAAAAACCACTATAAAAACAAAAAAAAAAAAACAAAAAGAGATGGGAGGCATCATTTGAATCATGGATAGGATACTGTAAACAAGTTTCTCCCTCTGGCAGAATGGCTAAAACAGATGATCAATCTTTCCGGGGAAACTGGGATAATCCTTACTCTAGGCACTAGGATATATATATCTTTAGGGTATGTTCTTGTAAAACAAAACCTTTTCACACTAGCCACTTTTCCAGGAGAATATGTTCATACTAATAACCTCAGCAGGTTAGGTGATTGGGCTAACATATTCCTTCCTCTCAGATTCATGCAGGAAATATAATTAGACATTTTCCATTGCTAAAACCATAGACTGACCATCAATATTTCTATTGTGCTCAAGAAGCCTGTATCCTGCTTATTGTCCCTATTAGTAAGAGGCAGTGAGAGACACAAATAGATTTTAAGTTCTGGCAGAGAATTGCATTATCAGTACCTTGGAGAGCTCCTTCCAGGTGGTTTTCTGATTCAGTTAACTCTCAACTGCTCTCAAATTGTTCTTCTAACAACTACCAGGGGTTAAATTCAATTTCAAGAAGATTGGAAGTCAATGGCTCACACAGTCTGTTGTCTAGGGACCATGTTCATCTACAAAAGTACTGTGGATTACACTTGGGGCTGGACTAGAGAGAGAGAGAGAGAGAGAGGACAGAAAAAGAGAGAGAGAATAGAGATAGCGTGGGCTCATAGAGAGAGATATAGAACATAGACACCCAGTTTAGTCTGTTGCTTAAGGTGTTGGCCTAGATCAGGGGTCTTCAAACATGGCCCTTTATGACTTGTGGACTTCAACTCCCAGAATTCCTCAGTCAGCATGCCTGGCTGAGGAATTCTGGGAGTTGAAGTCCACAAGTCATAAAAGGGCTAAGTTTGAAGAGCCCTGGCCTAGATAATACAAAGTTGTGAGTTCTAGTTCTGACTTAGGCAAGAAAGCCAGCTGGGTGACTTTGGGCCAGTCTCTCTCTCTCTCTCTCTCTCTCTCTCTCTCTCTCTCTCTCTCTCTCTCTCTCTCTCTCTCTCTCTCTCTCTCTCTCTCTCTCTCTCTCTCTCCTCTCTCTCTCTCTCAGAGTTGTTGTTGCAGGTAAAATAGGAAAAAGAAAAAAAAATATTATGTATGTTCACTGCCTTGAGTTATTTATGAAGTAATAAATACCGGTTAAATAATACAATATAATAAATAAAATAATGAGCCATATAGGACTTTTCCATGCATGAAGTTTACACAAACATCCATATCTGCCTATCCCAGGTCCTTGGAAAGGACTCAATAGGTAGACAAAAATGCCAAATCCAGTCAGGGCCTTTGGCTGGCTCTGCAAAGAGCCAGATGATCAGGTAAGAAGATTGAGTGTGGTTACCATATTTTATTATGCCAGATAGAGGAAAATGACTCAGCAGTGACTTGTCTAAAACCACCTTCTTCTGCTGGCTGCACAAAACATAAGATGACCAACTGCAACCCACATACTTTTGCAGGAGAATGGCCTTTCTTGTTTTGTTTTGTCTGAAACACATTATAATCACATTTGCTCAGTATCAACAACATTATAAACATGTGTACAGAGTCAACCCACATCATTTAAGCCTTGTTTCTTCTTAATTGAGTTCCCCATCTTATTAACTGAGCGGTACTTGAGTATTTCTTTGCTGCTGACATTGTCATTTGTCATGTGAGGGTAAAGATACTTTCCCCCCCCAACTTTGGTCTAGTAAAACAAATCTGGAGAACAATTTCCAATTAAACATGTTAGGAAAAGTTGACTTGGCTACAGAATAATGGCGTGCACCTATAAAGGACTGGTAGAGGTGCTTTATGTTAAACAATGCTGCAAATCTAAAGAATTAAAAGCAGACTAAGCTCAGGGCTGTCAACTCCGTGAGTTTGAAAAATCATATATTTAGTTAGTTGGATAGTTATACTCTGCCTTCATTATTTTTATAAATAACTCAAGGCCATGAACATATCCCATACACCTTCCTTCTTCTATTTTCCCCCTCAACAACAGCTCTGTGAGGTGGGTTGGGCTGAGAGAGTGATTAGCCCAAAGTCAGCCAGCCACTTTCATGGCTAAAGTGCAGCTATCACAGACTCCCACTTTCTAGCTTGGTGTCTTATATCAGACTGACTCTCTTGTCATTTTTATTCATGCATTTCACTCTTCAAGAGGGGATGAAAAAAAGTGAAGCACAAGACCAAATAAATTGCTCTTGGAAGCTGAATTAAATCTCCATCGATACTCTAAGGCAGGGGTCTTCAAATTTGGCCCTTTGATGACTTGTGGACTTTAGCTCCCAGAATTCCTCAGTCAGCCTGCCTGGCTGAAGAATTCTGGGAGTTGAAGTCCACAAGTCATAAAAGGGCCAAGGTTGAAGACCCCCTGCTCTAAGGAAATCAAAACAAAAAATTTGCCAGTTCCTTTTCAAAGAATTGGACACTTGTCTCCTTTCCTTCCTTGGAAGTGATTGTTCTTTTCCATGTTCCCCCAAATGCGTTCCCTACTCCAAATCCTAATTGAATATTACAATTCCTGAATTAGATAGCCACCCAAAACAAAAGAACTTTTATTCATTCTTCCTTTTTTTCCCTATCTCTTTTTTTAACAATGCTATATCTCCTTGCTATTCTGATTCATGGATGAAGAGAATGTGTGAAAGATTTTAATATTCATAGGCTTTAGCAAGTTTTGAGGGGAGAGGAGGATTTGCCACATGTCAGCATTCTTATATATAAACTGCATCTTGTATACTTATTTACATCAAAGCACAGAAAAGAAACTGTGGAAAACTCCATTCCTTTTTTTTTTTGTATTGTTGTTGACCTATGGGAACAAACAATCTCTTTTTTTCCTTACCAATCCCTGCTTTCTTTTTCCCTTGCATGTTTCATTATCCCTAGTATAAAACGTGCAATTTTTAAAGTCAGCTTAATAATGGGGCGATAGTTGCAGCTTTGTTTCCACAAAGCAAAGTTTTCCTTTTATTTAATATTAGCCAAGGAACAGAGCAGAAGGAGAAAAAAAAGAGGTAAGAACAGGGGGAAACGGTGTGCAGGTAGTTCTTAATTTACAATAATTCGTTCAGGGACTGTTCAAAGTTATAAGGGCAGTGAAAAAAAAGTAACTTCTGACTGTTATGATACAACTGTTGCAGCATCCTAGGGTCATATGATTGCCATTTGTGATTTTCCCAGCTGGATCTTGAGAACCAAAGTTAAAGGGGCAAGCTGGATTTGCTTAATGTTGCGTGATTCACCACAACTCAATGATCACTTAATAACTATGCCAAAAAGATAGTAAAATTGGGGCAAGACTTACTTAATAGTCATCTTGCTAAGCACAGAAATGTTGGCCTCACTTGTGGTTATAAGTGAAGAATCACCTGTACTTTCAACATATATCAAAAGTTTTCATTTAATATATGGTTAATATTATCTAAACAGCATTTTCTCAGGCCACGCCCAAATCTATGCCTAG